>CM057453.1:1032400000-1032820000 GCA_016271365.2 Neoceratodus forsteri
TGTACAGGGTAAGCAGGGGGAGGTGAGGCACTGTGGTCACTCAGCATGGGTGCATGGACTCAGTCAAGTCACGCTCGGTCAAAGGTGTTGGATTACAAAAGGCAGGCTTCGCATAAATGGGGAGGAGGATCCAAATAGAACTGGATAAAAGTAAGATGGGGGGGGAGAGCAGTAAGGCCATCTGAAAGTACCCATACTGGAACTGACAAATCAATGTATTACAAGACTAAGGTGCTGACTGATAAAGTTATAGCACAGACAGTAAAGAAATGGTACGTAATATTCTACAGATATAGCAGTGAAGTAAGGAAAAGAAGAGGGGAAAATATTAGCCTCAAAGGGGAGGAAGTGGAATGTAAAGTGGGTGACATGGATTATGCAGAAATAATTAATGAATCCTTACACACAGTATACACGGAAGATGGGCAGAGTCAGGGAACACAGCCAAACAGCAGATAACAATGTGTGTGGAGTTGGAGTGAGAGCAGCAGTACATTAATGGAAGAGAGAATCCTGCAGGAGCAGAGTAAATTGAAGGTGGACAGGCGATGGGGCCAGATGTCATACAATTGATGATGTTAAATGAGCAGTGAAGAAACACAGAAATAAAGAAATTGAGACTGTGTGTATATCTCAAGATATAACACATTTCAATAAAAGGGACAGCCGGGCTACCAGCATACCTGCATACGTGCTCATGAGTGGACAAGTTAGATTAAAAGCGTCTACATAAGGCACTTGTCAGCACAGTGTCAATACAAGCCACTGCATGCTTCACTTTACTGTGCTAAAGATTATGGTTGCTATTAATGTGACCAGGAATAAAACAGTATTCAAGTTAAGAGGATGCACTCTTATACATACAACCTATTTTTTAATAAGCCATTGGCCACCCGGCTACCTGATTTGTTAAACCATGGAGTTTCTCAAGTATAGAAAAAAAATGCCCTGTTACAAAAGTTAATGAAACACCATAATTCAGCAGAGAGAAGGCATCCTATATCTGGCAAATAAAAAAACAAGTTGGACTCAGGTCTACATTGTGCAACTAATACAACAATTAACTCATATTTCGCCTCGCATTGCTATACATGTGTAATTTTGTGCATGCAAGCAATCTTGAGTCATCAGAGTTAAACAAGAAACATTACTTGTGAACTGAGTCCCAACAATTGAACAAAAACAGAAATCAGACAGTATTTCAAATGAGAAAAACAGTTATGCAGCTTGACTGTCCTCTTGATATGAATACATGAATCCTCTATATTGTTCTGATGGGAATGCTTCCTATGTAGACGTTACTACACACACTGGTAGTATTTTCCTGATTTAACATCCAAGTTTATGTCAAATGAGATGAAAGAACTGACATTATGCAACATATCTGAAAGACATGCAAATCAGAATGCTAACGTAAATTGAGCTCAGTAATTTTATGACATGCGTAATATCTCTTTTATCAAATTAGAAAACTGTATGACATAAAGAACTGCCTCATTGTCTGTCATGCCAAGGACAGGCTTCACTTAAGTGGGGAGAGAAGGAGGGTCTTGAAACAGAAACTGAAGGTATAATTAGTGAACAATGAGAATTTAAATAAGTGGGGGTGGGTGGCAAGTGGGCAAGAGTCTGGCAGGATCCCCAAGTTGGGAAGCCGAATGAGCTTACCCCCATGCTGGCAGCAGGGGACTTAGGAGAGAACAGGAGAAGGTGCAAAAAAAGGGAGGGCAGGTAGCGAGAAGGGAGAAGGAAGCAGGGTGGAGGGTGGTGACCTTGAATTCTAGGAATCTAGGGAACAAAGCTGCATAGTTACAGGCTCTCATGGTGGTTTGGAAGATGGTTATGGTGGCCATAACCATAACATGGGCCAATAATTTACATGACTGGAATCTGGCAGTACTGGGATATAAGATATTTCGGAGGGATAGGGTAAAAGGGAAAGGAAAGAGGCTGGCGCTTTATGTGAGAGAAAGTCTGATGTGTGTCATGGATGAAGGGGAGGAAGGCAACACAGAGTCACTATGGAAGCATCTCCATGACTCCAATAATAGGGCCCGCATGATGGGAGTGGTGTTCAGGCCACCCTCTCAGAAAGAGGAATTAGATAGCTTTCTAGCGGGACAGATCAGAAGATCCTGCAGTAAAGGCAGTATGATGATTGTAGGGGACTTCAATCTACCAGGAGTAGATTGGAGTACTTCAGCCACCACAAATAGGAGGGAGCAGGTACTTCTGGATGCCTTTCAGAACAGCTTCTTATTGCAGACGGTCAATAAGCCTACCAGGATATGAACACCCTTGATCTCATGCTGGTGTATGATTAGTTTGTGAGGGAGCCAAGTGTGGAGAGATCGCTGGCGAACAGTGACCACCACTGTCTGTGGTTCAAGATAGAAATGGGGAAAGAGGGAGTAGGATCTAGAAAAAAGTGTGGTAGACTTCAGAAGAGCCAACTTCGGGAGGATGAGGGAAATAGTACATAGGTATCTGCCCAAGATCAATCGAGATATGGACACTAATCAGAGCTGGGGGGTCATTAAACAGGGTATATAGGAGGCAACAGGCAGAAGCATAAGACAAGTACTTCTGCTCAGTATTTACTGAAGAAAAAGGGGGAGCAGTACCCAGTGGGGCTAGGTGTGTGGGCATAGGCAGGGAAGAGGTGATAGACAAGGAAATCCCAGTGAGTAGGGTACTAGAGGGATTGAGGACACGGAGGGTGGACAAGACACAGGGGCCAGATGGAATTCACCCCAGGGTGCTAAGGGAGCTAGCAGAAGTACTGGCAGAACTCCTGGCAGACCTGTTCAATGCCTCCCTGAACTCGAGAAATGTACCAC
Organism: Neoceratodus forsteri; assembly: GCA_016271365.2. Classification (NCBI taxonomy): domain Eukaryota; kingdom Metazoa; phylum Chordata; order Ceratodontiformes; family Ceratodontidae; genus Neoceratodus; species Neoceratodus forsteri. The sequence goes on from CM057453.1 coordinate 1,032,402,841, forward strand.
AGGACTGAAGGATGGTGCATGTGATGCCCCTCCACAATAGTGGCCCCCAAGGATGAGCCAGGGAACTAGAGACCAGTAAGCCTCACATCCATTGTGAGAAAGCTGATAGAGAAAATCCTGAAGGGAAGACAGGTTTCCCTCTGAGAGGCTAATGGGCTGCAGGACAGCAGGAAAAATAAGTTTGTATCAGGCAGCTCCAGTCAGACCAACCTGGTGGAGTACTATGACTGGGTAACCAGTTTATTAGACAGGGACTATTCTGTGGATGTCCTGTACCAGGACTCTGAGCAAGGAAGAAGGAGACTACTGAAGAATACAGTGAAAGAGGAGTTTGTAGAGTTGGGGAGGGGCCCTAGACAAGTAGCAAGTACAGTAACCTTCTCGGAGGTGCTGCCTGTCTATGGCAAGGGTGATGCTAGGGTACTCCGCAGAATGGGATTCAATGAATGGTTGAAAAACTGGTGTGGAGCTCAGGGTTTTGGCTTCATTGGGGACTGGGGAGCCACCTGGAAGGATACAGGACTATACTGGCACGATGGTCTGCATCTGTCCGGGGATGAGCCAGGATCCCAGGTGATAGGTTTAAATGCTTCATTGGCAACCATTTAAACTAGCCAAGGGAGGAGGCACTGCAAAGGAGCAGGGAAATCCCAGCCTCCCCCCACAAAACATGGTAATTAGTGAGGTAAACACCAAGGAAGAGAAGTCATTAGGGAGCAAGACTGGGGTAAATGCAAAAAAAGAGAAAGGCAGTAAGAACAGGGATGGGGCTAAAAGGTGTAAGGCCATCAAAAAATGGAGGGTGATGAGTACCAATGCCTGTCGTCTGTGTAACAAGCTCCTTGAACTATTGGCCTTGATGGAAGAGGGATGTCTGGATATTGTGGCAGTCACAGAAACATGGTACACAGAGAATCATGACTGGGATGTCAGCATACCAGGATACACAATCTACAGGAGGGACAGGGAGGGTAAAAGAGGAGGAGGAGGAGGAGGAGTAGCTCTCTATGTAAGGGAAGGGATCAAAGCACAGAACTAAAAAGTAAACGAGGTGTAGATGAGGCACCGTGGGTCACCCTGGAGACAGGAAATGGTACCTCAATCCGCATGGGGGTTTTATACAGACACCCATCTCAGGGGGAAGGAATGGACAAGGAAATGATAAAAGGCATCCTTAGAATGGCAGAAATAGGGGAGATATTGTTGATGGGGGACCTGAATATGCCAGATGTTAACTGGAGCACGTTTGCTGCAGGCGAATCCAAGAGCAGGGTTATTCTTAATGCCCTACAAGGGGCATGCCTCAGACATCTAGTATTGGAACCCACTAGGAAGGGAGCAATCTTAGACCTGGTACTCTCAAATGAGGGCCGGAGAAAGGATCTCGGATTTAGAAGTGGGTAACCATCTGGGAACAAGAGACCACCAAACACTGTGGTTCACGATAAACACAGCCATGGAATCAAGTAAAACAAAAGCAAGACTGTTGGACTTTAGGAGGACTGACTCTGGGAAAATGAGAGAGTGCCTCAGAAAAGCACTATCAAACAGGCAAGAAGGAGGGGTGGAGGAACATTTGGGAATAATCAAAACAACCATCACAGAGGCAACAAGCCTTTGTGTGAAGCAAATCAACAAAACAAAATGAAAGAAAAAACACTATGGTTCTCAAAAAAGGTGGCAGGGATGGTTAAGGAGAAAAAGATAGCATTCAGGAAATAAAAGGATACACAGAAGGAGCAGGACAGAGAATGTTATCAGTTAAAGCAGAAGGAGGCTGGGAAGGCAGTCAGAATAGCAAAGGCCCAACTAAGGAAAAGATAACCAACTCTACTAAGAAGGGGGATAAAACCTTTTATAGGTACATTAGGGAGTGAAGAAAGACCAAGGGAGGGATACTGAGGCTTAATAAAGGAAAGGCAATGTGGGCAGAGGGTGACAGTAAAAAAGCAGGGATGCTGAACGAATATTTATGCTCAGTATTCACAAAGGAAGAGGAAGGGGAGGAAACCTAAACCAAACAAGAGAAATACTCTGGATAGGGGGGTCGATACCAGTACATTCACAGAAGAAAGGGTTCTGAAAGAACTTTTAAAACTGAAGGTGGACAAAGCAATGGGGCCTGATGGGATTCACCCCTGAATTCTAAAAGAACTAAGGGTAGAACTAGTGACACTCCTGACTACTCTCTTTAACAAATCATGGGAGGATGGAGTGGTACCTGAGGACTGGAGGAGGGCGGATGTGATATCACTTCATAAAAGTGGGAGCAGGCCAGAGGCAGGAAACTACAGACCAGTTAGTTTGACCTCAGTGGTAGGGAAAATGATGGAATCACATCTGAAGGAAAGAATTGTTGAGTACCTGGAGGCCAGTGGGGCTCAGGACCCAAGGCAGCATGGATTCTCAGTGGGAAGGTCATGTCAGAGGAATCTAATAGATTTCTTTGACTGGGTGACCAAAGTAGTAGACCAGGGAGGGGTTATGGAAATGGCCTACCTAGATTTTAGCAAGGCATTTGACACAGATCCACAAAAAGTAATATACAAGTTATCCAGCCTTGGAGTGGGTCCCAAGGTGGTAGCGTGGATAAAAAATTTGCTGGACAACAGTACATAAAGGGTAATAGTGAAAAGAGTTCACAGTGAAGAAAGGAGGGTTACTAGTGGGGTTCCGCAGGGTTCAGTAATGGGACTGGCCCTGTTTAATGTCTTTATAGGTGACATTGCAGAGGAACTGGGAGGAAAAGTATGTCTCTTTGCAGATGACACAAAGATCTGCAACATGGTTGATATACAAAGTGGGGTGGAAAGGATGGGAAGGGACTTGGCAAGGCTGGGGGAATGGTCAAATGTATGGCAGCTCAGATTCAATGCAAAGAAGTGCAAGGTAATGCACCTAGGAAACAAAAACCCAGGGAAAGAGTATGCAATGGGGGGTATGATACGAACGACAAAAAAAATGGAAAGGGACCTGGGTATAAATATATCAGATGACCTAAAGGGGAGCAAGCAATGTGAGAAGGCAGTAAGGAGGGCTGTGGGGTACTGGGATGCATAGGGAGAGGCATCACCAGTAGAAAACAGGAAGTTGTTATCCCTCTGTACAGACAGTTGGTGAGACCCCATCTGGTGTACTGCTTGCAGTTCTGGTGACCCCATTTCCGCAAAGACATAGACAGAGTGGAGGCTGTCTAGAGGAGGGCAACCAAAATGGTGCAGGGTCTGCACCAGAAGACATATGAAGAGAAACTAAAGAAGCTTAATATGTATACCCTCGAGGAAAGGAGGGAAAGGGGGGACATGATAGAAATTTTCAAGTACCTCAAGGGAATCAACAAAGTCCAATAGGGTAGAATCTTTCACAAAAAGAGATGTGCAAGAACAAGGGGTCACAATTTGAAGATAGAGGGGGGACAGCTCAGAGGTAATGTGAGGAAGTATTTTTTCATGGAGAGAGTTGTGGATGCATGGAACAGCCTTCCTGAGGAGGTCATGGAGTCAAGAACAGTGGGGGAATTCATGAATGCATGGGACAGACATAAGGCAATTCTAGTAGGAGATAGGAAGAAGTAGGCTGTTTGTTAACTAGGATCTGCAGCTTATCCATCAGGTAAGGAAATGGGTAGACTAGGTGGGCCAAGCGGTCCTTATCTGCAATCAAATTCTATGCTTTTATGTTTCAGTAAGGCGTTTGAGTCTGTGACACCCAGGAGGCTTGGCAATAAGATGGAAGGCACAGGGGCTGGGGCAAAGAAGGTGGGATAGGTATTTTCTGGGTGCAAGGGAGACAGCAGACGGTGGTGGTGGGAGGGGAGCTCTCTTCATCAAGGGCAGTAACAGGTGGGTGACACAGGGCTCTGTACTGGGGACAGTGTTGTTTGGGATCTTCATATCAGAAATATCAAATAAGCATCAAGAGCAAAATCAGTCTGTTTGCAGATGACACCAAGATGTGAGCGGTAGTGGATGACTTAAAGGGGTGGCAGTGGTAACAGGATGATCTGGCAAAATTGGAGGCCTAGTTGGACACTTGGCAGCTGGGGTTCAATGCCAAGAAATGCAAGGTATTACATTTCAGAGCCAAAAAAAAACAAAGGAGGAGCTACCAGCTTTGGGGGGAGGGGGGGGTCATCTAGCCAAGATGGATGAGGAGAAAGATGTGGGGATGATCGTAACAGGAGCAATGAACAAATCCGCATAGTGTAGAAAGGTGGCTGCAAAGGCTAACAGGATCCTGGGTTGCACTGCCAGAGGCATATCTTCCAGGAGGAGGGAGTTGATTCTGCTGCTGTATAGGTCACTGGCTTGACCACACTTGGAGTACTGTGTGCAGTTCTGGCAACCGTACCTGAAGAAGAACATTAGGTTACTGTAGGCTGTGCAGTGCAGGGCAACAAAAATGATCCAGGGGCTAGGGAACTTGCATTATGAGAGTAGGCTGAGGGAGCTGAACATGTACTCTGATTGTTCCTTATTTTAAACAAAAAACAGACTGCTAGGCTTTGTTTTTTGTTTTTTTTATTCAGATGTTTATCCTTCTACAACCTGATGACATGCTTCCATCCTCCTATCAGTCCCTGGCTGCCACTATGCCCCCCAGGCATCTCGAACCCTGTGTCCCCATGAATTACCCCCCCTGTGGTGAGGCAGAAGGAGGGAGGGCTGTCCACCCATCTTCCCCAGCGATATCTGGAGTGGGCCTGGGAGCACTGTGAGGCCGCGGTGTCGTAGTACTGCAGGGGCTTCATTCAGCTGGCAACCATTTTTCCTCTTTGCTGTGTTCCCTCCCCCTCATGGCCATGGATGCATGTGCATCACGATGCCACGCTATTTGTTTCCCTAGCTCTGGCACTACCCCCATCCTCCACTGAACGGCAACCAAGGAGTGGGAAAACATGCCCACCCTTCCCCGGGAGAGGGGGAGCTGTCATCAGATGCTCAGTCCTCTCCCTCCGCTGCCAAAACCCGATGGCCCATGCTCGTTCCCGAACATGGCTCGCTGTCATAGTGTGAAGTGTGATGTCCAGCACATCATGTCTCAGTGCCACCAGGCCAGCTATTTATTTTTTTTTAAGTGAGAGCTTGTCAGTTGTGCTTTGTAGTTCACATGCTGGAAGATTGTGTCAGATGAATCTGATACAATATTTTCAAATGGGTCATGATGTGGGTAAATAAAGGTTGAGAGAGGGAGGGGCAGCGGATGTTGCCTATATCTATTTGAATAAGGACTTCAACACCTGGTTGTCTAGGCATTGGGAACATGGAGGTAAACTGTGTTAGGAGATGACTGATGGACAACATGCATGGTTTTAAAAATGATACAATCTGTGTAGAGAGATGTGACCAGTGCAGTGCCAAAGGGATCAGTCCTTCAGAAAAACCTGTTTAATCTCTTCATTTAGTGATGTTGTGGAAAGTAAAGAGGGAAAGGTATGCCTGCTTGCAGTTGATATCAAGATCTGCTACAGGTACTATACTCCAGACGGAGCAGACAGAATGATAAGATACATGGAGATTCTTGAAAAATGGACGGAGGTGTGGCAACTGAGTTTAAATTCAGAAGAATTGCAAAATCAGGCACTTCTCACAAGGGAACCATGATGAGAGCTATAGGATGGACAGGGGAAGTTTTGGGGAGAGTTTAAGGTAAATCTACAAGGAAGAGAGTGACTTAGCGGTTATCATTACAGACAACCTAAATGTATCTAAACAGAGTACAAAAGGCTACATGGAGGTGCAGTGACATGCTGTAGTGCATAGTCAATGGTTTCAGTAGCATAAATTTGGAGATTGTGATGACATTTTCCAAAATACTATGCTGAGTCCTCACATATAGTAATATGTGCAATTCAGGAGACTGCCACTTCATAAGTACTGTACATTTACAGGGAGTGCGAGATCAAGAAAAGAGAAACTTAGATGGTACAGGTCTTACACCACAAAACATATGAGGAGAGATTAAAGTACATCAATATGTACTCACTGCATGAGCAAAGCAATGGTGGTAGTGGTGGAGGTGGTGGGAGGACATATTAAAAACATTCAACTACTTTAAGGGAATAAACAAGGTTCAGGGGGAGGACATATTCAAAAACATTCAACTACATTAAGGGAATAAGCAAGGTTCAGGGGGAGAACATATTCAAAAACATGAAAGTACAAGAATGAGAGAGTATGATTTGTAAATGAGAGGAGAAATGTTAGAACTGTTTTTTTCACATATAGTGAGGGTGACACATGGAATAATGTGCAACAGGAGTAAATAGGAGAGAGCACAGTGAAGTAATCTAAACATGTCTAGGACAGCCATAAGGTGACACAAGATGTGGGAAGGAGTGTTGAGATACTAATGCTGTACAAAAACCATACTCCTTACGGACAGACTGGATGGGCCTAGTGGTCCTCATCTGCAGACAATTTCTATGTTTCTAGATATGAGTATAAAAACATGAGTAAAGTAATTTCTGTCACAGCAATCACCATAAAGTACACTGAAGAATATTGATGTTAAGTTGTTATAAATGTTTCATTATTTACTCGTTCAGTGGAATATCATCATTGAAGGGGCCATTGGTCTCCAGGTATTCATAGTATGATGCAGTGATTACTTCTTGAGTAAGGTAATTCAGAATAAAGGCACACTGATCAGTGATGCATTCAGACTCCTGAGGAAAGTTTTCTACAATCTTCAGTACCTTTCTGCAGCATATACACTCATGCTCGGTGTCCATGATGGAATATTTCTAACATTGTCAACTGCAATAGATAAAAGATGGTAAGTTAGTGCACTAAAACTGCCCCTTCCCAAAATAATACAAAAAAAACTTTAACATACAGGTAGAAAATGGGTATACAGAGTTCTGTGTTCTGATTGACCATCAGTAACATGTGACAGTTATGTTTTCATGTATTATTGTGTCAACCAATAACTATGTACCATCTCATGAAAAATCACATGGGGAGAAAGTACTGTGTGTGGGGGCGAGAAATTATGGGAGTGGATACAAATACCACCAGGCTGCTCTCCAAAACCTGATTGGAGAGAAAAGCCTATATATCCATCAGTCGAATGCAACCAAGTGTTGGCCTGATGTTTACTACAATGCACAGGAGTGGTTGACAGTAGGACAGGTGGGCAGAACACGGTTATCCTCAGTTCATTAGTGCATGTGCCTCTCCACGTGCATGCACTGCCAGATGATCAAGATCAAGGGAATGTATGGGGTGAAAACAAGGTGGTCAAATCCCCCAACACCCCCCAGATAGAATCAGTATACCAAATACAGGGTATGCAGAGCATATGTGACTAGGCACACATCTCAGTGCTGTGGCAGATGGAACAGATGTAAAGTTTAATCAGAGAGTAGCTGGTTGCACTTGCTTGTGTGATTATTCACATTGTCATCATGGTTTGACTTGATGTTGAAACAGTTTTGGGTCCTAAAACATGTATTGAATAAATGACAATGAAAAAATAAACACTGTGTGGTGGGTGGATCCGTTGGTTATGTGTGAATTATGACATAAAGAAGAAGTAGTCTCATGTGGCAGAATAATAAGGGAACAAGTTAATTAGATGAAATGTGTCAAAAAATTCATTATTTGTTAACTATTTACATATTCATGAGTTTATCTAAGTGTGTCCTTGTTTCAATAACACAAGATTTTAAGTCTTGTGCAAACTACAAAGGATACATTCAAAGGTATGTGTGCTTGATGGGGTATGGATGTGTGTTAATAAAGAGGTAATTTATTGCAAAAATTATTAAAAGATGGGACTGCATTCATAACTCATTATTAACAATACAATACTTTGACTCAATAATCAGCAGTTACACTGGTAATCCAAACACAGAAATATTATAGAATGAGCAGTGTAAAAGACAATACATTATGTCTCAGTATTTTGGATAACATGCAGAAAATAGGAGCCACAAACATTATGTTATGTTGAAATTTTCATGTACTCAGTATGGTAGTAGCTGTACTTTGCATGAACACAGTTGCAAGAGTCTAAAACGATGTGATGTTATCAGTTGGCATACATACAATATTCTGATATTGGCTACATGATCACAGGTGCAAACGACAGAAATGATGAGTACTTGCAATTCTTGCTTTTGGTTTTTTTGGTGCAATTTGCACTTAAAAACCCCCAAAACAAGGCAAAGTCACAAATGGCGAATTATGGGTTAATTGGGAAAAGTAAGTGAAGTGCAAAGAGAGGCGAAATTGCCAACTTTGCGGCAATTTCACCCCCATAGTAAAACTTCCCTGCATCTCATGTACCAAATAATATTTGTTTCAACCTTCCTGTAGGACATTCTGGCAGGATTTTTAACAATATCTCGCAGTCCCACATCATTTCCCAAAATGCTACAGTTTGTCTTAATAATGTTTTCTGCATGTTTAGCATGTGCTGAATATCTTGTAACAAAATTAACACTATCAAATCCATTATTTCTAGCTTTGTTTTTAAATACCAGCATTTCTCTTTCTTGTTCCCTGGCAAATCCCACAACATCCTACGTAACCTGACTGATATAACCCCTTGATCAAAATCTTTCTTCTGTATTTCTAGTCTCATTTTCAAAAATCTCATTGGTGCTGCAGCTTCTTTTAAGTCTTACAAATTGGCTGTTAGGTATATTTTGAATAACATGGCGAGGATGGCAGCTAAATGCCTCTAGTAATGTATTTCTATCCATCGGTTTCCTAAAGATTGTGGTTGTTATGCCATCCTGGTCATTCTTGCTAATCTCTAAATCCAAAAAGCAGATTTTCTTTTTACTAGTGTATAACTGAATTTTAAGTTTTCATTTGTGGAATGAAAGTACTGTATACATTGCTCTAATTCCTCCAGGTTAGCAGTCCAGATCATTAGCACATCATCATCCAGGTACCTGCTCCATAAGTTTATATGATGTATAAATGGATTTTTATCCGAGACGTATAACACAGTGCTAACAGGTATCCTATCACTCCAAATCTAGTTATTTAACTCTCTTTGTTTACATAATTAACTCAATGAATGCATATGTGCAACCTAACATTTTAGAGTGCCTATAAAACTGAGACAACAGCCTAAGTGAGCTCAACCCTTAAATCCCTTTATTTGTGTATTCTTCATTTTATCATACCTCTTGCACTATATGTTTCTCCTTGATCTCAGTTGAGATGATAGAGAGTTAAACAACTAGATCTGAAGAGATGCGATACCTGCTGTTAGAACTGTTGTAGCACTGTTGTTAGCACTGTGGTGAAATGGAAAGGTCTTAGTTTTGGGTAAAGAGTGAAAATGTTTAACATGAAAAGGAAAATGATTTGTAGTATTTTAAATTTATTTAGAACCAACACTCTTTGGGCCTGATGAAGTGGTGTCGGCTACAAAACAGTCACCTTGATGATCTAATGTGGATTTGAAGAAAATTAAAAAAGCATTTTTGCTTAAAAGAGACTTGGTTTTGTGTGGAGTTCATTCTCACTTATTTCTTGTCTCCTAGTGATATCACCAATATCAACAAGCATTTTCATTGTCTTTAAAATACATGTTTTTTAATTATTATTTTATTCATTACACATTTTACCAGGTACGCAAACAGAGTCTAAATGGGCTCCAACTGAGGATGAGGGAGATAAATCAGGAAATTCAATACACACAGGTCTAACAGTAAAAGGCACAATATATATATATGTACATTGTTCCTGTACATTTATTGACTTGTGACATGTGTATATGTGTGTGTATAAATATATATACAGTATATATATATATATATATATACACACACACACACACACCGTCACAAGTCAATAAATGTACAAGAACTATATATATATATATATATATATATATATATATATATATATATGCATATATATATGCATATACAAAGTCACCAATAACCAGCATATATACACAGAGTTTAAACATTCAGATACCACATGTCTGTGTCTGTAATTATTGTGTACATCACTTTTCCATATGTGTACTTAAACTGAGTACCAATGGGACAGGCACCTTAACAAAGCACACTGAAGATGCATGAAGCATAGGGCTCTAGGTCTCCTGCACTGTTTGTCTGCATGGTGATAACTTTTTAAAAACTGCAGAAGACTTGTTAATTCAGGGGACATAAATACCCCCATTAAAGTGGTTTCTTTACATTTATTGTTTGCTGTGAGCACCTGTGTGTGCAATCCTTTGTTCATCTGCCAAGTAATCCTTGATAACCACAGCCCCATTTTTTTCTGTGAGGAAGATCCATAAGCCTAAAGTTCCTCCAAGAAGCATCCTCTCCCAGGCCTTCTGTAATCTGGACTTTCCCTTCTTGCCGGCTCACCCATCCATTATTGACTGGTCCTCTATCTTATGGCTTTGGCATTGTTAAAACATTTTATTACTTTGGAAAAGTCATTGCACATCTGCAAATGCCAGCATTACATGCCACTGTTCATGAGGTGGGGTCCCAAAAAAAGCATGTTGCAAGTCTGGTGAAAAAACTCCACAAAAAATGACTGTGTTATGAGCATGCATTGGCAGGTTGTATGCACACTCATAACTTTGTCAATTTTAAAAATGTTCATTCCAAATTTCCAGCATTGCCATTTTTGTCACACCTCCTTATGAACAGTACAGCTGTCATTTTTGCATCCTGCCTGAAACGTGTTTTCACACCTGTGGTGCAGAATGGCTCACTCATTATGCAAAATCAACCTTTCAGACAGAGTAATGAAATCACAGTGCCACCGTTTGTGAGGGGATGTCCCAAAAAGGCCATTTTGAAAATTTTTTGAACAAATTCCAAAAAATGACTGCATTATAAGTGTGCGTTATGCAATTTCTATGCATGTTCCTGACTTCGCCACTTTTTATATTTTCACTCCAGATTTTCAACACTGACATGTTTTCATACCTCCTCATGAACAGTACAGATGTCATTTTTCACATCATGCCCAAAATGTCTTTTTATAGCTATTGCACCAAATGGTGCATTCGTTGTGTGAAATCACCTTTTGGGATTGAGTAACAAAATGATAGTGCCACTGTTCATGAGGTGGGGCCCCAAAAAGCCCATCTTGAAAATCTGGATTGAAAATACCAACAAATGCCCAGGGTGATGGGGTTTCCAACCATAATGCCCCACCCTGTACAGACTGACATGCATCGGGGGGTGGCTTGGGGTCATTGACTCTAATTCTCACTCCATTCCACCCCCACCCCACAGCCACTGACAGGCATTGAGGTGTGTATTGGGGTCTTCAGCCATAATGATCACCCCATTCTCCTATACTGTACCCATCTCAGATTATTTCTTTATGGAATGGGGTGAGTGTAAGGGCCAAAGACCTTAAGGCACACTGTGACACCTGTCAGTGTCTGCAGGGTGTGGTGAGGTGGAATGGTGTGAGTGTTATGGCCAGTGACCCAAAGGCATACCCCAACACCTGTCAGTCTCTGCAGAGTGGAGGTGAGGGTTGGTGCTACTTCAATACTTCACTGCCATTCCTTTTATGCATCGCTCTGACTTATGCAGTACCATTTCCAGTACCAGCAAGCAAACATTTGGCATTGACAAATGCTTGTTTAAGTTATTTTACTAGTAGCTATGTTGACAGGTAAAATGAAACCTTTATTCTGTAAATTTATTTGGCCTTGCATAGCAAGCAACTTTTACTTAGGCACCCTATCTGCCTATATCCCTTCTTGAGAGAACCTTCATCCCAGAAAGACACCATCAAGAAACACACTGTATAATCTTACATGAACACACATTTATCACTTTTCATATGTATTTTTAAAACAGTGATGCATTACTAGTATAGCATTTTTACAAGGGTGCTTCCAACTCTCATTCCTTCTAATACTGCAATTCTGCAAAACCGATGCCAATATTCTGTGGACCCAAATATTTAATAGGGTGTCTGTGATACAACTAACTCGTACACCATACAAATATATTGTTCTATACCACATGATTAACAGCTCAAATGGTGTTCGAGTTAGGTGGAAGGACATCAAGGGATAAATCAAATAACTGCTTTGTTTCTTATGTTTGCAGAGATTGGTGTTGTTGTGCTGATACACGTATTAACCCTAACAGTGAATTTCCATACCTTTAAAGGTGTAATGGACATACTAACTGGTTTTGTAAACTGATTTTTTGCAATTAATTTCCATTATTTTTGAGAAGACATATCAAATATGTTTTGGGAATGCCCAGTGTACATATGACTATATTTAATGATTAATGAGTATATTTATCAACTAATGAAATCAATTGCACATGAGAAAGGAAAATAGATTAGACATTTTAAGCTGTTAATTTAATAATAATAATAATAAGTTTATTTTTAGGGGGCCTTTCAAAAATGTCAAGGGGCATAACATATTTTAAAACACATCAGTTATCAGATCATAAAATACTAAAATAAGACAGGATAAACGTTCACAAAATCAACCTTCACCGAAGGCCTGAGCCCACAGATATATTTTTAAGGATTGAATCCTTCCACTGTTGTGCACTCCCATAACTGTCGAGGTAGAGAATTTCAGAAGGTCAAGGCTGCATCTCTAGCAACTCCTCAACGGCTGAGTGAAGCAATCTTCCTGGGCAGTAGGGGACCAGAGGCTCTTTCAGGTAATCCAGGCCAAGTCTGTTTAGGGCTTTAAAAGTCAAAAGACCAACCTTAAAGGTGATCCGCCACTGTACTGGCAGCCAGTGCAGTCTGCGCAGCACCGGTGTAATATGCCAACATCTAGAATTTCCCATCAAAAGCCAGGCCACAGCATTTTGCATGAGCTGCAAGTGGCAGATTTCCACCCCAGGTAGCCCTAGGTAAAGGGAGTTGCAGTAATCCAGGCACAAGGACACCAAGGCAAAGATCATCGGACAGAACAAGATGTTTAACCCTGGAGATATTCCTCAGATGGTAAAAAGAGGATTTTACAATGGCTGACACCTGCGAATGCAAAGTTAGCCCCTTGTCAGTTATTACCCTAAGGTTTTGCACCTGTTCAAAGGATGAGAGGGAGATGCCCCCAAGAAAAAGCCCAGAGGGCAAACCCACTCCCGACCCCCCTATCCAGCATGTTGGACCTACAACCAACACCTTGGTCTTATCAGAGTTCAAATTTAGTCAGCTGGAGTCCATCCACTCCTGGATTTCTGTGAGACAGCTGTTAAAAGCTGAGAGAGCTCTGTGTTGGTCAGGTGCAAAAGATAGGTAGAGCTGGGTGTCATCTGCATAGCAATGAAACCTCAGCCCATACCTTCTTACAATGTCTCCAAGGGGCAGCATGTACACTGCAAACAACATGGGAGACAACACTGAACCCTGAGGAACCCCACAAGACAGAGAAACTGGGTCCAAGGAATAAACCCCAGATACCACTCTGAGTTCTTTCAGTGAGGAAAGATGAAAACCACCTGAGGACTGTCCCTGACAGTCCACAGATGAACCTCAGGTAATCAAGTAGCACCCCATGGTCCACAGTGTCAAATGCTGATGAGAGATCCAGAAGAACCAAGATGGAGCATTTTTTCTGGTCTCTAGCCATCAGGAGATTATTGAGCACCTGACCCAATGCTGTCTCAGTACTATGTCTCTTCTGAAATCCTGACTGGAGGGGTTCATAGATGTCATGGATGGTCAAATGGTTCTCCAGCTGCACAGCCACCACTTTCTCAATCACCTTCCCTAGAAAGGGAAGATTAGAGATTGGTCTGTAATTTGCATGGCAGTCTGGGTCCAAATAAGCTTTCTTTAAGAGTGGTATTACCACCGCCTCCTTCAGGGAGCCAGGAAACTCACCTATTTCCAAGGAGCACCAGACTATCCGTGCTAGGACCAGACCGATAGAATCAAGACAACCCAAAATCAGGGAAGTTGGTCCAGGATCCAAACAGCATGTAAGGTGAGCACCTTGGACAATCCACATGACATCGATGAACTCTGGTCGATCAAAGGTACTCCAGAAAAGCCGAGGGATAGCGGCCTCAGCCTGATCCACAGCACCACCCATAGAGTGTGCCAGCTGGAGTACCGCCCTAATGTCGGCCACCTTAGATGCAAAGAATTGAGCAAGATCATCACACTGTATTTGCGAAAAAGCTTTCCGAACCTGAAGACAGGCTGAGTTGCACAGTCTGTCTACCGTTCAGAAAAGCTGAGCTGGTCATTTCTGAGTGACTGCAATCTCCCCGGACAGGAACTCTGCCTTCTTATGGGTGATTGCAGATAGATAGACTTGATAATCATCCATTAATCTAAGGCAGTCGGCATCAAGGGCGGATTTCCACCAACATTGCTCTAACCATCGTCCTGGTCACTGCATGTCCCTCAAAGTCCCATCAAACCATGTGTACCGAGGGTGAAGGGGGAGAGAGGGCGAACTCAGAATAGAGCAATGACATCCAGAGCCAGCAAGATGGCTGAATTATAAGCCACCATTAGAGACGCTGGGTCATTGCTTGCCACTGGGAGGGCCGATAGGTCAAGTACCACCACCAGGCCATCAGAGCTCGCATCTCGTAAGGGGTGATACCTGACCATCTCCACAGGGGTAGGCCTATGGAGGGGGGCACTAAAACTAAACCCCACGGTGTAATGATTGGACCATCCAACTGGTTCCACCCCCAAATCAGAGGCCTCAATCCACAGGAGAAAAATTAAGTCAAGAGAGTGACCATGCTTGTGGGTAGCAGTAGAAACTATCTGTGTAAGGCACAGAGAAGTCATCAACTGGAGGAAGTGCTGTCCAAACTGTGAGAGTTCATCATCAACCCAGGCACTGAAGTCACCCAGGACCATCAGCCTGGGTGACTCAAATGTCATGTCGATGACGAAGTCCACAACTTCCTGAAGGAACCGCTTCTCATCACCGGGTGGATGGTAGATGAGGGCAATCCTACAACCTACACCTGCTACCGTGGTACACTCAAATGACTCAGCCTCCTCAACTGGTACATTTGTGAGGTTAAGTTCTGTCTTGAAACAGACCACAACCCCCCCGCCATGATCCAGTCTCGGGCAGTGAATCACCGAGTATCCACTGGAGTTAAGGCCTCCAAAATGGGACCAGACTTCTCATCCAGCCAGGTCTCGGTGATGCAAGCCAGGTCCACCATTCTAACAAATTTTGCAATAATTGCAGTCTTATTTTTAGTGGACCTGGCATTGTATAACACTGCCTGAGTTGAATGAGCCTCCCTGGCCGCCTGAACCATCTGCCCACCAAAATTGGTGGTGTTCTTGGGTATGGAAACCAGACATGGAAGACCATGATCCTGGTTCCATTTTACCCCAGGGCATCTTCTGCATCCCACAACCCTGATACGGTGGCTTCACTCATTCAGGCTCCACTGTTTGCAACCCCCCACCCTCCTCCTCCCCCTGTGAGCAATACCTAGTGCCCTACAGCGCTGGTAAGTTATAAACTGCAAAGAAGGGGAGAAAAATGGATGGAGGGCACTGAAAGCAGAGGGTGAAAAGTGTACAACCATGGGAGCAGGGCTCCAACACATTCTGGTGACTAAAATGTCAGCCAACACTCTCTTAGCAAATCTGCTATCAACCTAAGACAGCATACACAATAAAATAAAATTATACAACCCACTTACTAAAAAATAAAAATCCCTCTAAATTCCAACCCCCCAAAAAATAAAATTAACCATTCAAAAATAAACAAATCAAAATAAAACAAACTACAAAAATAAATCAACAAAATCTTCATCTCCCCTGGCCCTTCCACAGCCCCAGGAAATAACAATATTAAACTTTAAATCATGAAATCCAAAATGACGCAAAAACAATATCCATCAAAATCAACAAATAAATGTCACTGTACTTTTAAAGTATTTGGGGAAATATTTGGTTGTCCAGGCCCCACTGAGTCTCTCATCACCAGTGGAGGCTGAGGAAACCTTCAGGAGCACCCACCTCCTAAACAGACAGATGAAAATATCTTGAAGATTTCACCCAAAAATGAAAGGATAAACTCCAAACCTCAAATGCTCTCACCAACTGTAATTTGGAAATGGACATATGGCACTCTCACTGCCAATCGAATAGATGAAATAGACAGTCAAACCATAATCCAAAAAGTCAGGGAAGAAAATCCAACAAAGGCCTCTTCTAAGGATGGATCACTCTGGGCTAGGAGTAAACCCAAAAATTCTGTGGGCGGCTTGTGCTAATCCACAGCAACTAACACAGGTCCCCAAACAAACCCACCAAGTAGATCCCCTGGGGATCCCTAGAGGCCGACAACCCCAACCACCAGCTCCCTAACAGATAGGATGCAGACCCCCGCACCGCTGTAAACCCACACCCGGCCCACCCAACAGATTGGGCCTACAACAACTGGCGCCAAACCAAGCCAGTCATTGGTGATGAATAGCAGTTTCCAGCAGATGAAAGAGCTTCCTGGGAATCAGTCTGCTCGTCTTCTGAGTAAATATCCAACTTTCAACCCGGGAAAAATGTTTCTTAGCAGAATCTTCTTTGCCCCAAACAGGGGAAAATAAGGTCACAAAATGCAGGAGGTGCTAAGAGTGCTCCCCCGAACCCCGAGCCATGGAATAATCCCCATGGGGCAAGGAGACCAACACTTCAATAACCTGGTCTGGACGGCCTTCCAGCCAGCGCCCCAGATTATCTAGGGAAACCACCATTAATGCCCGTTCTTCAACTGGCCCAAAGTAAACTTCTCTGCATGGCCACCAACACCCCAGGGAATCACCACACTGGGATGGATCAAGAAGGAGCCCCCACACCAACCCACCCAGCCCAGGTTCAAACAAAACCCATTCACAGGGCTTACCACACACATGGGTCAGGCAGTCTGACAGTCCGAGACAGGACAATAAAACTGGATCATCTAGACACCACAGTCCCTCGATGGTACTCACAGTCAACCAGTTACAAACCAAAGGCAGTAGCAGTATTCCTCCAGGACACCTCCATACTCCAGATATCCTTACCACTTCCACAGTCAAACTGCCATGCTTCCATGGACAAACTGCAAGATCGCGATCGGTCAGCCAACATCAAGTAGCTACGATACAGACAGGCAAGCACTGATAGATTAAACACCTTCACTGCAGAGCACAAGTTAAAGCCCAGAGTGGGAGCTTTTCACAATCAGAACCTCTGTATATGCTTCAGACTACCCAAAAATGCTGCCTAGCTAAACTACCTCACTAGAAGTCTCTAACTAGACTAATCCAACCTACACTACCATAAATAAATAAAATAAACAAATAACAAACAAAAATGAAAGTAAAAAGAAGTAAAAGAAAGTAAAAATAGCACCTCTACAAATGCTGCATTCGGCTAGCCCAGCATGGCTGCCATTACTACTGCTCCTGAATCAAAGTCGTGGCAAACTAAATTATGCCAAATTATAATCAGTTTGTAGAGTGGGCAATATATGAACTGTAGTTATACTTCAAAATGACATTGTTATACTAAAAGTGGTGTAACTTTTGTTTAAATAATTGTAAACTGACATGCATAACACATGTATAGTATATTATACACATATGAGGTACAGTATATACATATCTGGGATGATACAGGACCTGGCAAAATCCTCACTCAACTCTATACTGAAGGCAATCCTATGACACACTAGGAAATGTAAAAAATATATAGAACTATACCAAGGAATCTGATGTTATCACTTTTTAGTGTAAAAGAATATCTATATCATAAAAAAGAACTTGCTCCCACCTACGAGTAGGCTGTCATCCAAACGGGATTCAGTAGTTTGACATAAAATCAATGTTTGGAAGAGAATCCCAACCCCCAATCTTGTATGGAGGGGGATAGCTGTTTTGACCTAATCAGTATTATGTGGGACGAAAATAATGAAAGCCACATGTAAGGGCCTTGGTCCGGCACAGGCTTCTCCTAGCACCAAAAAGGCATTCAGTGTGACATCACACCATGCTTGTTTGGTAATGGATCCATAGTATGTTGCAATCCTGTATTGAACACTATTCATTGTAATTGTGTATTGAATATGACTTAAGGAAATCTTCAGAACACAGTAGAAATGTTAGTGTTTAGGGCTAAAAATAGAAACAATAATTAAGGAACTTGCTCCGACAGATGAGTAATCTGTCACCAAAAAGGGATTCAGTACCTCACCATGAAATCCTCATTTGGAAGAGAATCCCGACACGCAATCCTGTATTGAATGGGGCATGTCCTGTGAGCTAATCAGTAATCTGTGTGAGTAAAAGTATAATCAATAATATGGCTGAGTAAAAGGAAGAAAGCCACATTTAAGTGACTTGCTCTGGCAGAGGCTTCTCCTCCCACTGAGTAGACATTCTGTGTTATATTACACCATGCCTCTTCAATACAGAATCCAAGCAATGTTGCCTTCGTATATAGAACGCTGTTCTTTTTAATTCTGTACAGAACATTACTAATATTTATCTTCAGAACAGAATACAGATGTTACTGTTCAGGGGAAAAAATGTAAACAAGAATTAATGGACTTGTCCCGACAGTGTGACACATGTGTAGTGTGTCAGCAAAAGGCGATTGTGTACTTCGACATGACATCCCTGTTTAGTAGAGAATCCTGACCCAGAATCCTGTTTCCAAGGGGACATCTATTTTCCCCCATAGAAAATAATGGGGAATACACCACTGAATAACTTTACTACACAACAATATTTTGTCACCAAACCTTTAAAAGACACATCTACGAGTGCAAAGACATGTAGCCTAAACATTTCAGCACAATAGCCACAACCAATCTGAAGATAGAGATGGCTCAAAAAATGGGAAACAACAGGAAAATCTCTGTATTTTCGACAGCCTGTGTCTCAAAAACCACACCGCCAATTTCAACAAAAATTGAGACCTTAGCAGATGTTCCCCAACCAAAGAAACATTCCAATTTTCTTGCAAATCCATTATACCATAGAAAAGTTATTACAGGTTAAAAATGCCCCATTAACACTGAACACTCCTACCAACCCTAACTATACTGGCGCTATAGCACCAGTATAATATATACAGTATATATATATTTTTGTCATAAAGATTTTTATCCTCAGCTCAGGCAGGCAGCTGCTCAGCACTGGTCCTCCTCCCCATAACCAGCTGCCACCTCGCCAAGCCCTGGGGACTTTAATCCCCCCAGATTCCCCCACCCTACAGTGGGGACAAAGGAGGGCTGGCCACCCCTAAGCACAATCCAGACGTGTCCCAGGGACCAAATAGTGGTTTGGGCAAAGGGAAATCAAGTGGGGCTTCTTCAAGCCCACTGGATTGCCATTTTTCTGTTTTTCTCCTCAGTCCCCCTGGCTACTGTGACACACCAATGCATTTGTATTGCGGCATGCACACGCTGCATATCTGCAGTCCCTAGCCTTCAAAGCTTCTTGTAACCTGCTTTAGCAATGGATCTCCACCACAGGACAGTCAAGTGCTGAGACACGGAAGTAATACTGCCAATATACCCTAGATGCTACATGTGTTACAGTTTATAATGCTTATTAAACCTCAATATTTAGACATTAGAAGAACCAAATGGTTCAACAGGAAACTTACAAGCAAACAATGGTAGCATTTATCACACTGTTTGTCAAGTCTCTACCATAAAACTGATTTAATTTTGTCTTAGTGTGTCTGGTGTATTTCTTTATTTAGTATCAATATAGCTCATTCAGCACATCCTACATATCTGCATGGCCTCCTGGGAGACATGGAAAATATGTAGGGATCCCAATTCTTTTCAAATGTTTAACTTTGCTGTTTTTGGCAGTGAAACCCAGCTGCTGCACATTAGATCACACCCCTAGTTTCCACAGATCCTAGTACATTCTCTCCATCCCCTCCTGTGTGTCCATCCTGTTGAAGATTATTGTGTCATTTGCAAAGAGACACACCTTCCTCTCCTGTTCCTCAGCCATGTCACTTATGAAGACACTGAACACTGAATAGGACAGGATCCAGTACTGATCCCTGAGACTCTCCAGTGGTCACACTCCCTTCCACCCGAGTGACTTTGGTTTACCACTATTCTCTGACTCTTATTCTTTAACCTGTTTGATACCCAACTTACCACGTTCTCCGCAATGCCAGGGTTCCTAAGTTTCTATATAAAATGAGTAAGGAGCATTTTGTATCCTCATTGGCTAAGAAGTACCATTTCCTATGCCCTTATCAGCACATATTATGCCAGTTGGTACTTATAATACAGCACAGAGATACATGCCTGCTAGAAAATGATAACTTTTCTAGCAGCCATGTTAGTGCTGCAAAAGCTTGTTCAAACAGAAAAATATTATTTTTCCAGTTTTGAAATACTCCCAGATGCAAAAATAAATTAATAGAGCTGCACTGTAATGTTCCAGACAGTAAAAATTATGGCCTGACCTTTCTTTACATTTCTGTTGAAAAACATTTATTGAAGGCTGCTGATCCATGGCTCTCCAGCTCCACAGCACACCCAGTCCCATTGGTCTGCATTATGCGGTCCTCGCTCCATTCCTCACCCACCTCCCTTATGCTGACTGTGACCAAAAGCCTCATTTTATTACTGCCAGCTCCATTTCTTGCCCCCTCACTTCACTGATGCCTGCTTTGTTTCTTGTCAGCCCCCACCTCTCTTTCTGCCAAGCATGACCAGGAACTGTTCTCCTTATTGGCTTCTGTCAGTTAAAACACACACTGCCTTATTAACGGCTTCCCTTTGAAAGACACGAGGAGACCAACGTGCTAAAAGGGAAAGCCAGTATGTTTTGGTCATTGCAATGAGACATGCCCACTCCCTATAAAGCTGGGTGGTCTTAGTCAAGTTAAAAGACAGGCTTGAAAAAACAAACACATAAAAAAAAACTAAAATGGCCATACAGATTGGTGTACATGTGTGTGTGTGTGTGTGTGTGTGTGTGTGTGTGTGTGTGGGGGGCTGTTACAACCGGCTCTGCAATGCCGGTTCAGCAACTATGTTGTTGACCGACATCACAGCAATAGAATTATGTCAAATGCAAGTTGTGGTTGACATGATTCCGGCAGGAGAGTCCAGTCATTTTTCTAGTGGGGAGCTTCGCCCCCAATCCCCCTGATCTGTAGGATTCTAACTTCCAGTCTGAGTTGAATCAGGGAAGGGTGCAGGACTGGGAGAAAGAGTGCCAGGGTCTTGGGTGGGCCATTATAGTGAACTGTTTATGTAGGCATCGACATGTTTGCTGTAATGGTTTCGCCATACAGTCAGCATACCATTGCAACCAACCTGATACCTATCTCATAACTATATCTATTTATTTATTGTCTGAGATTGGAATTACAGTCCTTTGAGTTAGGGACTCATTTCCAAAGGCTCCATGTCATATTACACATTGAGTACACATACATACAGCAAACATAAAATCAATTTGGGAATGAGGATGATGATAACAGTGCAGTTCATGAAGTACGACAATTAAAATAATATTGCCAGGTGCAAGTTACAATGTCTACAGGAGAGGCAGTGAGCCTATACAGTAGCCTATACAGTGGGTTAGCTAAGAATTTATTCACATTGCTACAGACACGTGACTAGAAGGACAATTTACAGAGGCAGTCTAATTGCAAGGCTTTGTCACAGGTGGTAACATGGTCAAAGATTCATTGCTGGTTAGAGGGTGGCCCAGTGGCTCTTGGCTCACCACTGGGGGCACCTACAGGAACGGGTTGTGAGAATTTGATTCCTGAGGGCAACTTCTTTGAATGTGCCAATTCTTGGCAAACTGACTTAGAGTTGTGGGGAAGGAGTTGAACCAGGATGGGGCCCTGTAGGAGACGGTTCTCTAAACTAGGGAGATCCTCACCCAAGGGACTGTGAGAGAGGATTTGGAGGGACTGCGAGTAGAGACAGAGGGGGTTGAGTTGTGGATAGACAACACAACTCCAGGTGGCGTTAATCCCAGGAGAGTCTTTTTGGCCATGAGGTAGGACTGGTATTGGAGACTTTCCTCGAAGTTGAGTATTTGAGTGAGGGAATAGAGTGTGCAGGAGTGTGTTAGCTGATCAGCACTGGACAGGAGCCTGCAGACTTTATTAATAGACAT
The DNA here is from genome assembly GCA_016271365.2 of Neoceratodus forsteri. NCBI lineage: Eukaryota > Metazoa > Chordata > Ceratodontiformes > Ceratodontidae > Neoceratodus > Neoceratodus forsteri. The sequence continues at coordinate 1,032,424,922 of CM057453.1, forward strand.
TTTTACCTTGCAGATGGCAGTGGCATCCGTGGCTGCATAGACCAACAGAACATAGTCAATTAATGATAGGACTGATGAGGTGATGGCTAGCTGGAGAACTTCAGGTAGCAGGCAGTCTTTGGGGTGGTAGTGGAGGTTAATAGGTGCATTGGTTGTGGATGAGAAAGCATTTATGTGGGCGTGGAAGGTGAGAGCTGAATCAAAGGTCATGCCCAGGTATTTATAGGAAGTGACCTGCTCAAATGGATGGATGAAGCTGGAGAGGATCTGTGGGGGGGAGTTTACTTTGGTGGTGAGCAAATAGCATGAACTTGTTTTTTTTAAGGTTATTGATCAGTCTATGGTCCAAGAACCAGCATTCGGTCTAACTGAAAGAGTGCTGGAGGGTGGCCTGGAGACTGGTGGGGTTGGGGTGGGAGGCACAGAGGACAGCATCATCTTGTCGGCACAAGAATTGGGTAGGGCATTGAGGAACAGACTGAAAAGGAGCTGTCCCAGGATGGAACCCTGAGGGACTCCTGAGCAGATGGGGTGGGTACTGGAGAGTGTTGTGTTGATTTTAACACGTTGTGCCCTTGAGTATAGATAGCTCATGAATCAAGCCAGGTGGCCTTGGGAAAAGCCCACTTGCAGGAGGGAGTCCAGCAGAAGGGGATGACAGACTGTATCAAAGGCCTTGGAGAGGTGGATGAAAATGGTTCCAGCTAGATGACCCTTACTGAGGGCAGCATGGAGGAAACTAGAGAATTCGAGGAGTGCTGTAGCAGTGCTATTTATTTATTTAGTTTTTGCTTACCGGGTAGGTGCGCTAGCCAGCAGGTGACTATTTTCAGGCACGACCCGGCTATGGTCTGAGTGGAAGCCATGCTGCTCCTTGCAGAACAGGTTATGGATAGTGAGGTAGTCAGCAAATTTGTCTGCCACTACCTTTTCCAGGGCTTTGAAGAGGGGGGAGGATGGAAATTGGTCAGTAGTTCCCAGGGGATGAATTGTCACCACCTTTGTGTATGGGTGTTATCACTGCAGTCTTCCAGGCACTGGGAAACTGTCTGAGGCAGAGGGAGTGGTTAAACAGGCCAGTGAGTGGGAGGAGCAGTATATCTAGGGCCAGGTGGAGGTGCCTTATGTCCAAGAGGTCATTACTGGAGCTGGACCCATCGTACTGGGTCATAATATCATACACTTAATAGCGCACGACATTATGCCAAAACCTGGACCTGTGCACTCTCCGTGTTGGACCCTCCCAGAGTTAGAATCCTTAGTGGGGGGGGTCCAGGGGGTGCAGACCTGTAATAGGGAGGTGGGATGGAACCCCACAGAAAAAAGATAACATAGAATAAGCGCAACGCGATTATGCCATGCGACATTCTGCCGACTGGCAGTATTGACCCCATGCCTGGACCATTGATGGCTTTTGGCAAGGTAAGGCTTGGCTTCTTGAGGAGTGATTGTCTGAAGGTAGAAAGGGGGTGCAAGTGAGAGTGAGTGGTTGGGAGACAGTTATCAGGTTGAAGAAATTGCTGGGGAGCACCGTGCTAAGGTCAGTAAAGGTAGTACTGAGGCTGTCAGCTATGCACTTTGCATCGGTGAAGATAGTACCATTTATAATGAGCTGAGAAGGGGGGGCCCTGGGATATACCGTTAAGTAATTTTATATCATCCAAAAACTTATGGGCTGACCCCCAGGAGGTGGCTAGGGTTGACCTGTAGTATTCTGCTTTTGCCTTGTGAATGACCCAGGTGCATTTGTTACATTCAGTTCCATATGCCTGTATATCAGCTGGCTTGCCTGAGTCAGTGGCTCTGTGCCATAGAGTGTCTCAATGCTTCAGTTGTTTGAGGAGGGATGGGGTGACCCAGGGTGCATTGGGCTGCTTAGAGTGGATCTTAGTGAGGGGGAAAAATGTTGTAGGCTATGTTGAAGGAACCTCTATGGGAGCTATATGGCCCCTACTAGTGACAAGCACATTTCAGATACTGTACAGTACATTTACAGTGGAACTGTCTTTAGCATTTTAGGCATACAAAACTATTTTTTTAATTTTGACGTCTTTTTTGCAATCTACAGTGTGTATTTCTTTTTATTTTACTTTGGTGACCCATTTTATAAGTGGAATAAGACACTTTAGGTGTGGATTATGGCCTGATGACAGTATTTCCCAGTTGCTAATGACACTTGGTGCACGTGCCTTAATGGACCTGGGGTGTGATCTTTTCGGGCCATGAGCTACACCTCATTGTGTCTTATTTCTTACTTTTCATAGCCTCCTGTTTAGCACAGTGTCAGAAGTATTACTCAGATCCAGATAGGACAGATCCACTGCCTTCTCCTGATCCATTGCCCTCAATCACCCGAAGAAATCTATGAGGTATGTCTGACATGACCTTCCTTTGTGAAACTATGCTGCCTGTGGTCATGTAGCCCATTTACCTCCAGGTGTTCATCAGCCTATCTTTCAGCAGGCTGTGAAGTAGTTTCTCTGCCACTGACCCTCTGCTGGGGACCACTGCCACCCATCTTGGGGCCTCCCGTAAGGAGGCGTTTCAAATCATCTCTGACCACTACCACACATTCTCTATTTTGGCACTTACATCTTGCCAGAGCATCAACAGAATTGTATAGTGTCACCACCAGAGGAAATGTGTTCTCAGCCCACATCACCCACCCTCCCAGAAACCAGTCCAACCAGCCCCCACCTTGTCACTCTCTTTGGCACAACAGTAGTGAAACAGCATCATCTGTCACATGGATTTCCATTATTTGATCTGTCACCCAAAGCAGGCTACCTATTACATTTATTTTAAATAAAAAAGTGCTGTGACATGTGTCACCTAAATACACACAGACACACACACACACACACACACACTGTAACAGGCACAGCTACACCATTACAGTAAAACCATCAAGAGTACGCAATACATAGATGATCACTTACCTGGGAACAGAGGTAGAAGTCTTGCAGGAATGATGTCCATCAGACCTGTAAAATAAAATATAGGGAAGGGTGTCACAAAGGATCCATAGTTCTTAGAAAGTAGATCAGAAGGACAGGACAGGTTAGACACTGAGTAATACTTAACTGATGGGGATAGAGTCAGCATCCTCTCAGACCAGTAAAATGGAAAAATAGGTGATTATGGAGAAAATACAATAGTGAATGCAGAGACAGAGAGTGGAAAAGAGGTATAGAAAATCTCAGGATTAAAAAAAGGAGTTTTAGATAAAATGTTAGGGCAAAATGGGAAGCTAGTGATGTACAGAATGAGACAGTGATTTAGAGAAGACAAATAAAATGAATAAACGGAAGAAAAAGAGAAGAAAAAGTGTTGTTGGGGTGGCACAGAAAAATCACGTGTGACCCCCCTCTAGATGGCCTAGTGGCTAGTAATGTAGTGGCCCAGCTGCCGTGCTGATGACTAGGGTTCAGAAGCAAGCCTGGTGGGTCATGTCAGAAGGCCATGACCGAGACAACTGCATGTCTGTCAGGGAGGGTTGGTGGCCCACTCTGCAACCACAGCAACCCCTGCAGCTGTGCCAGGGAGCTTGGTCCTGCCACACAGGGGACAATGTGGCTGTGCACAGCCCTTTCTAGCATGCATTCCCTCAGGGTGGAGGAAGGAAATTAATGGTGGAGAAAAAAAAACCTCATAGCTGTCTAATGACCAGGTTTGACCTGCCCAGGCTAAATCACTGTGCCAGTGAGCTATTGGCCAGGAAGAAATATCTCTATGGAAAAAAAGGAGTAGCCCAAGTTGGTTACTGTGGTTTCTGTTGGACTAGTGACCCAGCATTATTAAAATAATTTAGCATTAGCGGCCCAGGAGGGGATAGAGTTGTCCCAGGGAAGTCAAGGATTTCTGTAATACCCCTGGTGGGCTAGTTTCCCTGGTGGCCATTGACTAATGTATTTAAACACATCAAGAATATGGTATTCGTGCGTATTTATAGGGAAACAGTAGTAATGGTTATGGAAATTTAAAAAGTGTGCACATTAATAAACAGTCATGCTGATCATTAAAAAGAAACACAGATAATATTTAATCAGATTTTTCACAGAATTGCATTAAACTCACATAACAGTATAGTTAAGAAGGAACTTCACACTTGTACAGTATTAACATAATTTAGTTTACAATTCTGCAAAGTTATCTCTTGAATTTCCCAGTGGCACACTAAGCTAAGGGTCTTTAATGCTGCACAACTCAGAAAACTTTGTAAGATTTTTGATTAACAGTGGGCTTACAACTCAATGGTCCACCGAAAGCTTTCTCCTTAATCTGTTCTTCTTTGAAAACTCTGCTTTTTTAATCTCAAAAATGGAAACCAGATTTGCTGCTGCTGATTGAGAATACCATAGACACTTCACAGTCAACACAGGTCCAGCACTTACCCTCAACATATGCCGCAGGACTACACAAACTCTAGCAAGAACCAATACTGCTGCTGCCAAGGTCCAGCTTGGCAGAGCATGGCACTGTCCGCTATGTTCAAGATGGCCACACGACAGTGCCATGCTCTGCCAATACCGACAGAAAAAGTAGTGTGGTGAACAAGCAGTGATCGCCATGCACCTTCACTATTTAGAAAGACCATTCATTGTCCAGTGATCTCCCTTTTCTCTACAGTGATCGCAACAGTTTGGGAAAAATTCACGTTTTCTGCACTAGCACAAGTGAAAGAACTTTGTGAAGTGCAAAAAACAAAGTTTTTTCATGTTGCAAAGCTGACACTTCACAGGAAACAAATTTGCATTCTGTGGAATATTTTTCCATGGAAAGGTTATTCAATGGAAAAATATTCCACAGACTGAAAAGTTTTCTGTGAAGTATGTGCAATGTGTCCACTTTTTGAAAACTTTGCAAGGAGTAGCACTTTGCAGGAACATCATCAGTGACATGTAAATTCACTGCATCTCTAGTTTCTCAGATGTAGCAAGGGGCTGAAGTGGAGATGGCAACAAGGGCATGACTTAACAGTTAAGTCACACTGTGGACCTCCTAGCTCCCTACTGAGAGGAGACAGAAACACTTATCTGGGCAGAATACAGTGCTAATTGATAAAGAGAGGAACAACTAAAATGGCCTTCTGAAAAAAGTCCACTATCAGAAAGGCTATTTAAATTAAGTGGCTGTTGCTGTACAGTACCACCATGCTGGTATTGTTTACACACTGCAGCTGACCGAGCTTGGCAGCCTTTGGCTGAAGTCCACAAAAATGGAAATTACACCTTTAATATTTGACCATCTAAGTGCTGAATATGTTTGGACTGTATTTAGATTCAGGGTGTGTATATTCCTGTCACAAAATAATCAGTTCTATTTGATGGTGATTTTAAAACAGTTCTTGAAAGCTGATTGGGGGAAGGGGAGTGATCCTTCTGAATTGGTTTATTTATTTGAAATTGTTTTACTAGATAAAAATAGAGATAGGTACACAGTACACTACTTTACAGATGTGACCTATGGAAGGAAAGGGAAGTAAATATTCATCTTTCAGATAACTCATACTGAGCTAGAAGCTTAGAAATGCTTTGATTCTTTCATTGTTTTCAGTTGTTTCTTTTATCTTACATGTTCCTTTAAAAAAAGTTTAATTTATATTGTCATTTTGCTACAGCTTATTGTATAAAAATAAATCAATAAACGTATCTCTTTAATATTTGATAACCTATGTCTAAAAACAATCTTCTGTGTTACTGGCAAAGCAGTAAAGCCCTACAGGAAGTAAAGATATGTGATGCCTATCTCCCCCCTATGGCTATAGAAAGTCAAAGACTAGAGCAGAATTACAACTTAGTAGTGCAGCAGCTTTATGCAGTCAAACAAAACAGTTACCAAGCATTCCATAGTATAAAAGGGGTCTGAAAAATTATGAAATCTGATTGGCTGATGGCCATCTTTAGCCATGCTGTTATCACAGCACAACAGCACTGGATAAAGATCCAGCAGTGTTTTCAAAATAAAATCAACACTAACCACACATCTCTAACATAGGAATGAAGCTTGGGTACATTTTGTTTTACATGTGAATCCACAAATTGCGACAAAGGTTCCATAACAGAGACAATGCCAGACACAATGCGGTGACCAGGTGGTTCCTCCAACTTTTTATGAATTTTAAGGAGTACATAAATAGTGGGTCGAACAGGGTGTGATACTGTAAGGTATGCATGTTCTTTATTATCTGTGACCCCTTCCATTAAAGTCTCACTAATCATAGAGTCTATTTCTACCTTCAATATATTAGTGGGATCACTTTTAAGTTTCTTATAAAAGTTCTTGTCCCCCAACTGTTTCCGGATTTCAGCCAGATATTTCCCTGTGTCCATCACTACTATGACTCCACCTTTATCAGCTGGTTTTATTACTATTGATGGGTTATCTTGTAGTTCTTTCAGTGCAACCTTCTCAGCATTAGACATGTTAACAAAAGATGGCCTATTCTCACCCCATGTAGATTTTCTATATAATTTTCTCATGCTTTTTCAAAAATCTTAACTACATCAATATAGGGTGGACAAAATGTGGGCGGAGGTTTTAACTGAACAGCCATCCTGCTGGGGGGTATGTCCATCACCCCCCCCCTGTATTTGCATCATTCTGTGAATCCATATTTGGAATAGCAGCACTACTCAAATGTGTTTTGTAGAAAAAAGCCTTTAGATTTAAGGTCCTTGAGAGACGTTTAATGTCTAAAAATACCTCAAATGGGTTAATGTTCACTGTGGATACAAATGATAATCCTTTTTGTAAAACCTGAATGTCAAAGTCAGAAAGTTTTACATGTGATATCTTAATCACGATGTTTTCAGGGGTATGTTCTATTTGACCCTGTAATTGCCTCTGCGACCTCCTCTTCCTGGCCTGATATTTCCTGCCCCCCTCCTCATCTGTTTGGGTTTCTTAGATGGTATTGGTGATAAATGGGTCCCTGATTCACCTGTCCATGGATACCTACACAGTTCCAATCTGTTGATTCCTGAAATTGGACCTGACGTTGGCTCCTTTTTGTCCATGATATCTGTGGGGGGGCTGTAGGTTGATGGGGCAAATCCTCTTGATATTCCTCTACAAAAAGATCTTGTGCATTGTCAGAGTCACTAGTGCTAGCGGAATGGGAAGAAGAAGGTGATACCTCCCTGTTGTGCAGTATAGATTTTGGACCTTTAATTATCTGATTATCTCTATTATTGGGTCCACTGCTATTATTGGCATGATAGTGTCCCTTCCTTCTTGGTGTGTTTTATCATTTATTCCACGAGAATACCAAATCTAATAAATAATCTTGTTTGTCTCATTCAGATTTTCTCAATTTCCTCTGTTTTATTAGATTTTCTTCCTTCTCAATGGTTTCCTTAAGTTTTTGTTCTAGGGTCATCTTTAAATTGCAACACTATTTTTTCTTTATTTTTTATATCCAGTTCCACTGCGGGTTGCTGAGCCACATAATCTTTTATAACTGCTTGGATAATGGCATCAGTACCTAGTTGGAGACCCTTATTCCAGTCTGACATGAAAGTATCCCTTTCCATGCCATATCCCTGGGTGTTAAGAACTCATAATCCTCATGGTGATCTCCCCACTTTTAAGTAGGCCTTAATTGAAACCCTATTCCGGTAGTGGCATCTCCCTTTTAGGGTTGCTCTCTCAAACTGTATAAACGCTTTGTCAACACTCTATATTGTTGAGAGTAATTCTGTTTCATTGCCTATATTAGGTGATGTAGAAGCATCAGCCTGTGACTGTTCATTAAACAAATCTGCTTCTCCCTTCATAGTAAATACTAACATGGACATACATCCTGTTACTTCCCCCAGATGAAATACAATAAGTTCTAATTGTGTCATACCTCATTCGAAGTACTTCTCTCAAAGAAATGTCCCTCGTTCTACCACACCAGGGGAGAATTAATGTCCACTCCTATCTGTGTCAATAATTTCAATGTTTCTTCGACCTTAGTTGAACGTGGGTTCTAATCAGGACTCCAAAGTTCCTCCTGTGGAGTGAAGGTTAATTCCGTGTACTTTCACGGCGAAAATGACACAGCAAAAAATGCGGACACACTGTGATTACTGGGTCGACTGAAAAATGTGTCAGATGTCAAGGTTTAAATGCCCTGCATTCCAGTGGTGAGCCATAGGAGATAAAACATCAGAAAAAAAAGGAAAATCCACAGCTCCACACACGTGCGTGCCACATGAACAGAAAATCTTGCCCAAGGAAAATCAGAGGCACCCAGTATTTTATTAAATGATTTTGCTGATTTAAGTATGAAAAGGAAAACCAATTATTGTTAAAAAATACTATATGTCATACCAGAGGGGGGTACTTATAACAAATTTTCCTACTGGTATCTATAACAAGTCCTGGGTATGCAGTAGGTAAATCAACCAACACCCTAATCCAATCTGTTGCACTTGCCCCCTTACAATTTTTTTAGAATGTCACCATCCTCCATCATATGCAGAGAACTGATAGATGCCCCCTTGTGGCCCCATTCTGTGAGGGGAGAGAGCAGGGCGATCAGCAGGCAGTCTTTGGGCAAAGCAGAAAATAAGGTGCGAGGCTACTGGCAAGCTAAATAGGAATGACTCTGTTTGAGGGTGGAACTGGTAACAGATTGTCTAGTTACAAGAAATGCTAGTGCATTAGACCAGCTCCCAGACCACTTCAGTCCTACTCATCCTGCAGTATTGGCTGCTGAATTACCTCCCACCTGTCAGGCCAACTACTGAACATGACCCACTCTAAGATGCCCTCACACATAACAGGGTATTGGGGGAGAAGCTAATGGCACTCATGGGTAGCATCACTATTTAATTTAGCTTTTGTTGACCGGGTAAGTGCACTAGACAAATCCTGCCTATTTTCAGGCACGACCCGGGGGAGGGGGATACAGATGAATGCCAACTGACTTTGAAACCAGATTAAGCTGTTGGTGGTATTTATAGTGAATGAGGAAAATTTGGCCAGAACACCGGGGAAATTCCCCTGCTCTTTTCGATAAGTGCCATGGGATCTTTAACATCCACCTGAACTACCACCAATCCAGGCAGATGGGACCTCGGTTTAACGTCTCATCCGAAAGACGGAAACTATGTGAGTGACCACTGTATTTCAAATCAATAAACAAAAACCAGGCCTGTGTCTCTTAATCAGGCAGAGGTATACATCCCTGCTTGATTCTGCTCAGTATGTGTGGCACTTAGAATTTAATAGTGGTTCCAAGTCAGCCATTGTTTTAGCTTTCCTGTTCTGTTAGTAAATTCCAAGAGTACTACTGATTCATGCACTACTAGTAAGGACCAGTTTAGAATAGCAGTGATAAGTTTATGTTCTTGTTAATCTCTTCATTGCTGTCACAATGCAGCCATGTTCTACATAAAACTCTAGTTGCAAGGGACATAAATTATATCATACAGTTCTAAAATGGCAAGCCCTGCAATGGTGGTAACAAGGGGCTGCCTTTAGAACAGCCATGAGGTTGTTAAAGGGTCATGCACCACTACTAGGCAGGGCAACAACTGGGGGGATACAAGGAGAGGACCAGGGAGCAGAAGAAGCATTGGGGGGAGCATTTAGGATCAATGGGGTACAGCAGCAATGTGCGGATGATGAGATAGCACCCTACGGTGGTCCTGTTAACTGCTATATAAAGCTGATCAGACTGGGTACAGGGGGCTGGCAGAAATGGACCAGGGCCCTGCCTCAGGAGTATACAGCTCTGGCACCTGCCCCATATCTGCCACTGACCTCAACACCATTGGCGGGCAGCAGTGGCTGCAGGTTGAGGTGAGCAAGTGCTGGCTGGGGTTGGTCCCCAGGCACCGTGGAGATCCCCAGGTACCAAGGCCCCCACCTGGAAGCAGCCTGCGGCTCACCTATAGTGTTGGGGTCAATGACAAATATGGGGCAGGTGCCAGGGCTGCATGCACCTGCAGCCAGATCCTGTCCAGCCACACCCCATACCCATGCCAATCAGCTGCTTACTTTTGCACAGGGTGTCCACTGAAGGTGCCACCTCATCACCTTCACATTGCTGCTGTGGCCCTATCACTCTCTATGCCACCCCCATTCTCCATACACCGCCAGTCCCTGTCTTGCAGACATATGCACACCCCTACCTTCACAACCCCTTGAGTGTTGCACTGAGTGGGGGGGGGGTTGATGGATCCTTCCACTAAACCCTGCAGGTGCACCGCTTCTTCAGCACAACCCTGTAGATGCTGCAAATCTCAGGTCTTGGGTGCAGGGACCCTCATTTTTTTAAATACAGTGCATGGTCCCTGACACACCTCAAAATTGCTACAGCCCTAGATCCATGCAACTTGTGGAAATCTAACGGCTCTTTGAAAGTTGAGCTCCATGTCTCTTCCAAAGCACCAATCAGTTTCCACACCCCTCTAGAATCCTGCCACATCATAAGCAACAATAGAATGTTCACTTCAAAACTCCTGAAGAACTGTGGTTTGGTTCTGTTCCCTTTTTCTCCCTTAGAGGAATGGCAAAAAACTGCACACTACTGCTTTAACACAGTAAATTAATAAAAGCACTTTGAAGCACTTTTACATACTGTATATGCAATTGCAAAGCTAACCTTTTGGGATTTCTGCTGAATTTTTGTGGTACACATTGACCCCAGGAACCCAAAGTTTTTCCTCACTGAAGTTTCCCATGTCTCTGTATCTAGGCCTCACACATATTTGCCATGGTTTTAACTCTGAAAATGTTTTTTAAAATAGGTATATTTTGCCTTGTAAAATACATTAATATGAAGGTTATAGGCTTTATTTATAAATACATGTGCCACCTCACTTAGACCCACCCAGAGGCTGTCCTAATACTCTCTATCGAAACCTGAGCCTGGGCACCAAGCACCTCCACTAGGCAGCTTCTCTATAAATTCCCTCTGAACCAAAATGGCTGACTCACACTTCTCCTTCTCACCACAGACACTGCTCATTATAGGGTTAGTGCCTCTCGACCTTTCCAGATCCACTAGAGCACTGAAAGCTTCAACAGTCTGAGTAAACCCTCAAATCATTTATGGTCCAAGTGTGGTGCAAATCTAATAATGGACAAACCAGACAAGCTCAAGGGAATGCTAGGCCAGGAGTAGTAGCAGCTGTAAACTGAAGATGAAGGTGCAATAATGTTTGCAAAGAACATTACATGGAGATTTACCATGGGGGGGCAGTTGGAAGGGAGTACTTGACTGATTACTTTGTGTGCACTAAATAAAACAATATCACAGGTACAAACTACTTTTATCATTAGCCCACTGTTGGGCACCAACAATGGAAAAACAAATGAATTGTGCAAATGAATGAAAAGAAATCCCCTTTTGCATTTCTTTTTAGGTCGTTAAAGCCACATAAAAGTACTCAACAAAAATGTACAATATATCAAACCTTTAACAAAATTAATCATAAGTGGGGAAACTAATTTATTTTAAAGGTTTTTCCCCCAGTAGAATATATTGAAGGAAATTTGAATTTTGCTAAAAAAAGTTGCTATATTATTAAAATTAATACAACATTCCCCAAGGGAGTACTGTGATAAACTGGATGCATTGGGCTGGTAGTTATCGGAAAAAGTGATACCACTCTGGAACCACAGTGCATCCAGTATCGGGCTACAACACAGTCGGAAGATGATCTGAAAGACACAGGAATCCAACACAGATACAAAATTTACTTCCCTCAGTCAAGCGATCCTCACTGCCAACCCAACCCACAACCCTGAATCTTCCATCTACCTGCCTCCCTGGGATAGCTTTCCTGCCCTTCATCCATATTGGGCTCCCCCCTCACTCAAGATGGAACAAAAGAACTGTGTGGGCTACTTTCTTCTCCTTCTGACTGAGTCCCCCTAACCCACCCAGGCTGGGCAGTTCTAGAATAGAGAAATGGGGGCTTGCTCACCTTTTATTATTTATTTTTATTTTATTCTTTTGGTAACCAGATAAGGCTCACTAGGCACAAGTGCCTGTTTTCAGGGGTGACCCAGGAGCACTGGTGTGGTTAAGTGACTTGCTCAGAGTCACACAGCATGCATGTGGAGGTTATGGGAATCAAACCCAGGTCTTCTGGACTTACCAAGCTCAGACACAGCTTATTACTTTAACCTCTAGGATATACTGCCAGCCCCAAGTGATAGACCTGCACCTCCCCAAGCTGGGAACTTCTGCCACAAGTGATCACCTGTCTTTGAATCCTAGGCCCGGATCTACTTGTCACTCCCGAGACACCCAATAGCAGCAGGTCCAACTGTCATAGGGTAAATGCAACAAGTTCAAGAAAATCAGAAGTTGGTTACAAAACCTTCTCTTTCAGCAGGTAATTCAGTGACACCATGTCAAAAATGGCCACCGAGTTCCCTGCGTATGCACAACAGCTTGTGCATGCACACTGGGCTTCAGCAGCCGGTGCACAAAATAGTGTGGTGGATGCACAGTGATTGCCATTCACCTCCATAATTTACAAGTCTGTCCAGTATCTGGTAAGGTCCCCTTTACTCCACTGTGATCGCAACACGTCTGCGTGGTTACGCTCACTGCAGCCGTAAAAAGGGAAATCCCATAAGTTTATTAAGATTTCAGTTTACTGTAAAAGGCATGGACAAATATAAAAATAAAAAGCATTCAAATATCTTTTGGCTTAAAAATTTTAGAGAGGTATCATAGAAACCTGTTAATATTTGTTTCCACAGAACACTGCACTCTATTTCGCAGAATTACAGTATTATAAGGAACCGTAGGTAAAAAACAGGTCTGTATAAATGCTATAATAATGATAAGAACTAAAACTGTATATAAGTCTACCTGAGAAATGCTGACAAATGTGTGTGCCTGATGGGATTATAAAGCACAATACAATACTTGATGGCGTCTTTCTGGGACTGGGTTTCTCTCAAAAGTGTACACAGGCAGATAGGGTAAAATAATAATAATCATGATTTATAGAAATGAAAAAAAATAATAGTTAAGAAATGAACTACATCTTAGTGAACAGGAGCACTGAAATAATCAGTTTGTATAACATGGAGCATTCTTAAAGAGCTAGTGTACTGCCTGACACTACTTTTTATTTTTTTAAGCAGTTAACTACTACCTTTTACATATCAGGCACTTTTCTATTCTCTTTGATTAAGTAGAAGTGCTCTTTTACCTGATGTTTGTAGGTGTAAAGTATGGAACCGCACCCTGTTGTGTAGCTGTAATATCTACTGTAGCTCTGTTTCTCATATTCCATCATCCACATTGTGACCTCACTAATTGTGACATCACAGCTGCTCAGGAAGAGCCACTCAGCAGCTTCAAGGTCAGTTACCTTGTAATGCCCCCATCAGTGAGGTCCCAGTGCTGATGATGTAGTGGGAGGAATACAACAAGTTATGTTAGCTGCCAGGTAGAGAGCTATTACAGACATCCAGCATAATACTATCACATTGACAATTTTCAGATGTGCAGAAGAAAAGTACTTCAGAAAAAAGGTACAACTGGCTACTTTTTAAAGTTAAAAAAAAAATATTCTGTCTGTTATTTTGTTTCTACTAGCTCTTCAATCATGTGCCATATGTGTTCACTGTGAGTATACATTTCAGCACTCAATGCATTAAAAGTTTGTGCATATTGTCTATTGAAAAACGGAACTGCCTGTATTTATAGTGTTAGAAAGGGGTTATTTTATGAAGGTGATCATTGGTGCTCTGTTGTTTTGCACAGGTTAGTGAGGGTGATTTGGAGGGATTGTGTATTTAAATGGAACTGCTTGAGGGCCTGATGGCACAGAGACTAGCTATCACATTGCCTTGCAGGGAACCCAAGTTCAGGAACGCAAGGAGTCTGGGTGGGCCAAGGCATCTCCCATGCCACAGCACACCCCAGCTTGGGAGAGTTGGCAGCGAGGTCCAGAACCACAGCAACCCTGTGCCTGGACCAGGGAGCTTGCTCCGACTACAGAGTCAGCTGTCTGTATGCAAGAAGGGTATGCTCACATCGGGAGAAGTTGGGAGACCATGGCTTAAAGGGAGACATTCCCGGTATATTACAAATATTTGCTGTGGAATAAAAGAGAAATTCCACCAGACTTCCAATAATTTCTTTTTGTGTTAATTTCAATATTGTCATTGGGCTAGTCAATTAGTGCTGGGTAATAGATGCCCAACTTCCGAGCCACGAACGTACTTAAAAGCTCTGACACCTTACTGATGTTACTCTATTCCTTGTCAGTTTATTTAGAATGTTCAGTCTTATCATGCCAACCGAAGGGCAGGCAGCATTGCTAGGAGCTCTCCTGCTTGAATACTTTCTCTTAAACTCTTTATTGTTTTTTTTCCTAACATACTGTACTAACCTTTTTCTGCAATTTTTTCATTCAGAACAGTTTTCCTTCCCTCCTTTCTACTGTCTGCTTGTTTCAATTGTATGATTGTTCAGATTGGGCTCCTTCCCGTTCCTCAGAGTTTTTGGTACCTCTCTGGAGTGGTTTGACCTGTTTAAAATTTCAGTTCATTTTTTGACTATAAGTGCTTTCTGATCATCACCAGTTTTGATGCAATTGCAGCATCTTTATCAGCTGTCCTCATTTTGTTAGGTTTTGGTGCAGCTGCACAAAAACAAATTAAAGCAAGTGCAAAAGAAGTGACGTAAGTGTGGAGAAATGTGTTCCAAGTGTGGGAAAATGGACATGTGAAATTGAGACAAAAATGTCAAAAAATTGAGGAAATTGTGCAAAAAATGTATGCAAATGCATGACATTGACTCAAGTATACAATAGATTTGATACAGGTGTTCAGTATTCATGGAAGTACCCAGGAAATTGAATACAAGCAGACAAAGCCCCTGACACATGTCTCAGTTTGGCAGCAAAGCAATTCTAGAAGGCACTGCAGTGTTCTACAAGACCTTTTCAGCTACAGTAGTAAGAAATGGAAATATGTTATGAGATTTTGAGACAGTCTCTATGTTCTGTCCATTCAGTAATAGCAAGACCAATGCACATTTTTGACACCAGTTTCCTAAACTGCTTGTGGACCAGGTGAAGGTACAGTACATTTGGCTTCATGTTTGGCAGTGACAATAATGAGCTACACAGGTCAGTACTTTACTATCTCAGTAAACTCTTCTACAAGGAAAATCAAGTGGCAAGGATGCAGAAGAGAATTCCATCTCTTACATCTGATTTACAACAAACACCACCCTTGGGGAGGGGTCAGGTAGGCACATCCAGATGTATCAAGACAAGTTTTGCATAACTTTAGTCAACAAGGTTTTCCTGCAGATTAGAAAGCATCATCAGACCCTTTTCTGGGCAAAGCATCATCTCTCATGCAGATGGCATGCAAGGATCATGGGGCAACATGAATCCTACTAATCCTTAGGATCCAGAGGATCTTCCAGATTCCAAAAAGTATCAAGGGCAAAGTGAATGGGTAAAGGAGAATCAATTTCCCTTGATCCCAACTCTAGATGATCCAAAGTAAATTTTCTTCCCTGTCAAGGAGACCAGTAGGATTCTGTAGCAACTGGAGACACTGTCTACTACTTCAGCAAATGTTAATATCGTCATGTTCTCTTCATGCAGCCCTCCCAAGAGCTTCCACGGATCTGAACATTTACAGAAATAAAGATGAATGGGATAATGTGGACAAGAAAAATTATTTTTCTAAGACATGATGCATTGGTGAAAAACTGGAGGCTCCTTGGGTCATGGATGCAATCGTTTCATTTGTGGTTAAACATAGTTTTTCAGTAAAAGGCATAGCACTACTCACAGACACTAATAAGTGTCTGGAAGCAGCTTTCTGACATTCATACTCTGCATCAGTTTTGGTTTGAGAGTGGCTTCAGCTTCAGCATTGTTTGCAGAGGTGCTGTGTGAAAACTGTGAATGTGCAATGGCAGTAGCAGATGAGGTTCTGAAGGATTCTCTAGTTAAATACCTCTTTCCTTTAGTGCACATTGCAGCTTCATGTTTAGAGGACTCCATGATGGATCTCAATTTGTGCCTTAGCATGGAGTTGTGATAAACAAGCAGCAGCAGCTTAGGTTGGTTTGGATATGACACTGGTCAGTAGATCAGACCTCCAAGGCACACTTGTTTAGTGGGACTTTCACCATTAGTGTGTTGTTTAGTTTGTAAGTAAAATACATTTTTAAGGGCTTTAAAGAGAATAAAGGTTCCTTGCTGAGTTACAAGACTCAGTAAGCTTTAAGTAGTGACTTCTGAGGTCTGGGTTTTAGACATGGCAGCAACCCCCATGAAAAGGTTTTCTAGAATTTTGTACCCCTTCTCCTATAGATACAGAAGACTTCTCATGTTCCTTCTGCTACTATCATGTTCTGCACACCCCAATCCTGGCCTTTTCCTTCTGTACATTTGACAGTCTGGATCTCTTCCCTAATGATAGTAACATACTCAGAATTGCCCACCTCAACATCCACAGTCTAATGGCAAAAAAAAAAACTATTTTAATTCATGGGCCACCACCTACAAGTTTGATATCATACCAATAATGGAGACCTGGCTCACAGATAAAATCCCTACCAATGAAATCCTCATTAATGGTTACTTTGTGATCAGAAGGGACAGGGTAGGGAAGAGGGAGAGGCTGCCTTTTTCTTATCTCTGAAAACCTCATCTTCTCTGAGCTTAACCTCTGATTAGGAGTGCCCAGTCTGGAATCACTCTTGCTTAATCTGGTTCTTGGCAAGAACAAAACTATCATATTGAACATGGCTTACCTCCCTCCCCGGCACTCCCAGCCCTCCTCAACATAAAAATCTCTGTCCCCTGCTGTCAGAAATGGATCATCCTGTGGGACTTCTACTTAAACTGGCAATCCTGTCAAGCCGATGAGGCCAGAGAGGCCATCACTGGTTTAGGCATGCATCAGATCATTACAGACACCTCCGGAATCAGCTATAAAACTTGCCATGAATCTACCCTGGACTGTACCATTGTCTCCAACCCCTATCACTTGGTAACCTCAGGAGTTCTCCCTGACTCTCTCAGTGATCACAGCACCATCTTCTGTTTCTGATCCACAAAGGGTTTAAAAAGGGACCCAAAACATGTATTATCTAGACAACTAAAGAAGTTTAATACTGGCAAGTTCACCAGAGCCACCTGCTCCACTGACTAGTCCTATACTAGCAGCGTCAAGAGTATTGATGATGCCCTGGACAAGTTCAGCATGATTCTCATGAGGATTGGTGACTGTTATATCCTGCTCAAAACATTCAGGGAGAGGGGCCAAAAAATGGCTGGATCACTCCTGGCCTCCTAAAATGAATGTGGCAAAGAGACATTGTTTGGGCTAAATTCAGAAAACTTAAGATTCCAGACCTCCTGCAGCAGTACAAAGCACTCAGCAACAAATGTAAATCCTTCATTTCTGCTGCTAAAATTTATTTCCTAGGAACCAACAACTAAACATTAGGGGAGACTTCAAACACACCTGGCACACCCTGAATGAGTTAGTGGGTAGGAGCAAAAAAGATGAAAGCATCACCCTTTCCATAGAGTGCAGTCTCGTTAGTGAGTCACAGGAGGTCACCAACTTTTTCAATGCCTTTTTTTGGTGACTGTGACAGGTACAAGCCTATGGTTTCCACGCCCAAAGAACCCTGCACCGATGGCTCTCCCAAATCCCCCAAAACCTCAACAGGCACAAGTCTAAGGTTTCCCATCCATTTGAGCCCTCTTCAGATGGCTCTCCTTCATCCCCTACCACCCCAAATTCCATTTGTGTCTCCTTACACTGACTGAGCTTATTAAATATATCAAAAATAATAACCCGAGGACCAGTCCTGGCCCTGATGGTATTGATTATCTCATACTGAAACTGTCTTGGGAACAATTGGCCCTTCCCCTAACCAACATCCTCAACCATTCCCTGTGCACAGGGCTTTCCCAAGCAAATGGAAGAGTACCACCATCAGCCCACTCCACAAACCAGGTTCCAAAAATGAGATTAGTAACGTCATGCCACTCTCCTTGCTTGCCACCTTTCCAAAGCTCTTAAAAGATAGTCCTGGATCAGACATTGAATTCCTGGAAACATACAACTTATTGACAGAGTCCCAGCACAGTTTCATGGCCTGCCATAATATGGACTCTGCCATGGTAAGGCTCACAAACTACACTGAGAAGACCAATGATGAATGGCTCTACACCTGGGTGGTGTTTGCAGACCTCAACAAGGCTTTCAACCTTGTGGGCCACAAAGTCCTCCTCAGCTCCCTTTTCCTCCTAAATTTCTCTGGGGACATCCTTAATTTGTTTAGAAACTACCTGTGTGACAGGACACACAAAACAATGATTGGTGGTTCCGTCTCTGATGTCTGTCCTATCAAATATGTAGTTCTGCAGGGTTCCATTCCCAGGCCCCTTCTCTTTTTGTTGGTGATAAATTCCCTTCCAGAGATATAATGCCACACAAAATTTGTTCTTTATGCTATTGATGCTGCTCTTCTCTGCAAAGATAAGTGTCCCACTTCCCTCTGGGACAGACTGTAGCAGGATTTCAGCAAGCTTCATTCCTGGTTTTTCATACATGGTCTCATTCTCGATGCCAAAAAAAAAAAGTCTATTGTCTTTTCAGTTACCAGAAAAAATGCTGATTTTGATTTCTCTCTTAGTGATAATGATGGTAACCTCATCAAGAGCATCTCAGAGTTTAAATACCTTGGCATCCTCCTTGACTGCCATATCTCATACAAACATCATATCAGCCAGCTTATCAAAAACATTCATTAGAGGCTAGGCATGCTCTACCAAGTTAAAAGGTTCCTTATTCCCAAAATGAGAGCCCTCTTAGCCAACAGTTTCTTGCTACCACTAATAGAGTATGGATCTTTGGCTTACTCCTCCACTTCCTCCCAGAAATTCCTTGGCAAAATATGGGCTACTTATTATAACATCATGTGGTTTGTCACTGACCTCATTAGACAAACTCATCACAGCAACCTCTACAAGGCAGTTAACTGTCTCTCACTTGAAGATACGTTGGACTTTAAAATCCTTACTTTCTGGATTCTACATGGACCATCTACCTGTAAGCATCACCTCCCTGTTCCAGCAGCCCTTAAACCCAAGGGCCATCAGATAGGCACCACACATCACTTTCTCTATACCTGGCTTCCACAAAACACAAGGGCAATACTCCCTCTCCTACAAGATGGAGTGGATGGATGGAGTTAGCACTTTGGATAGATGCAGGCATGCTTGGAACAGGCATAGGGGAACCATAGAGATACAGCAGTGGGTGGGTCAGAAGCAGTAATCCAATATGAGGTCTTATGGGTAGACTAGATGGGCCAGGTGGTCCTTATCTGCTGATAGTGTGTATGTTTCTTCTTTGAGAAACAACAGGTTTCATGCCAAAGATGGTTTACACCTAAGCACAATAGGCAATAAACACTGGCCCAACTTACAGGTAAAGAATGACACATGTTGACTTTAATCTGAGAGCAGAGGGTGTGGGTAATCCAAAATATACAAAACTACCCAACTAAGAAGGGTGAAACAAACTATCAATCAAAAACACAACAAAATGCGTTGTTACTTAAGCAATGCTAGGAGCCTTAATAATAGAATAGAGGAATTGCAGACAATGTTAAAACCCAATGGGAATGCAGACATGACTTTTATTATGGAGACGTGGTGGTCAACAGATGACAACTGGGTAAAGACATTCCAGGGTATCCGGTCCTAAGATGTGGCAGGACAAGGAAAAAGGGGGAGGAGTAGCAGTATATACTGTATACCAGAGATGGTAAAGACCATGAACATCTCTGGAAAAATCAAACAAACTGATAGTACTACTGAGACTTTATGGATAAAACCCATAAAAAAGAGTGGGAAAAACATCGTAGTGGGTATATGTTATAGGACATCAGATGTAAGCAATGAGATCTCTGAGGCAATATGCAACAGAACTTAAGAGAGCGTATGAGATGAGGAAAGTGATGTTCCTGGGTGACCTTAATTTCAGTGACATCAACTGGGTATCAATGTCAGCAACTAAGCATCAGAGCAAAGAATTATTGCAATTAACTGAACAACTAAGCCTTAAGCAACACATATATCTACCCACTTGGGGAACAAACACTCTAGATGTTGTATTAAACAGCAACAAAATAAACACCACAGACTGTGAAATTGATAAGTCCCTTGGAGGCAGTGATCATAAAAGTATCTATTCCTCATTCCATGAATGCTTACCTATAAATAAGGTATTCAGGGTAGTGTATAATTACAACACTGTTAATCAGACACTCATTAGGGAGGATTTAAACAAGTTACAATGGGACACTCTACTTGAAAGTCCTGGGGCCCTTACTAGTTGCGATTTACATTAATGACATAGACTGCAAAATCAACATGGCTGCCATCCACCTATTTGTGGATGATGCCATTCTCCATGTCACCAAACCCACCCCTGAGCTAACTTGTAATGAGTTGCAACAGGACTCCAATCTGCTGCAGCACCACTTACTGCACCTCAAGTTGCTTCTCATTGCCAAATAAACTAAGGTGATGTTCCTTTTACCTTAATTCCACTCCTTGAGCTCCAACCTCGCCAGCACCCAGCCCTGAATTTTTAATCTTCTGGGGGAACCATTAGAGGTTGTAGAAAAATTTAAATACTTGGGCCTCTGTCTCAACTCTAAACTTACTTTTTCCATGCACATAGATGAACTCCTGAAAAAACTAAGCAAGAGACTGGGCCCTTTTTTCAGAACTCAGAAGCTGCTCACTTTGAGCCAAAATTTGGTCAGTGCAGACCACGTTCCTCCCACTTATTGATTATGCCAACTTCATTAACAGCCATTGTCCCACTACCGCTCTAGTCAAACTAGACATTTTGTACCACAGAGCCTTAAAATGTATTACTGGTGCCCCATTCGACACAGATCACTGCCATCTCTGAGCACAGCTAGAATGGCCCTCACTCAACACCAGGAGACTGAGAAATGCCTTCCTCTGGACTTATAGAGCCATTACCAACAAGCTCCCTCCCTACATCACTGACCTCTTCAAAAGCACCCCTGCCACCCATCAGCTCAGAAGGCATTCTTGTATACTGCTTGACATTCCCAGAATTAGGACTAGATTTGGTGACTCATCCCTAAGCCATAGCATCCCTATCATCTGGAATATTCTCCAGAAATCCCTAAAGCTCACAAAAATGGTGAGTCTGCACACATTTAGGACCCAGCTATGAAAGTTGCATATAGAAACATGCAACTGCTTCTCCTAACCCTCCTTGCAATTAACAGCTCCCAGTCTATCCCATCTAGCACTTCTCTTCCCTGGTAGCAGTCTGCTGCCTTCCACCATTTATTCCCCCTCCCATAATAATAGTCCATCCCTGCCCATCCCTTTAGTGCTATTCCTCTTCCAGCCCAGGGCCTCCCACCCATGATCATTCCACATCCCTCCCCTTACCTGCATTGTGGCCCACACAATTGTGCCTTCTATCTATGCACTGTGTTCTGTACCTCTCCACTTGGTCTGTACCCTCTTCTGAAAAATATATGTACGATTGTTCTTCATTGCGCTGTCTCAGTAGGTTATGAATTTGTAAAATGTATGACTTGTGCTACCTTGTGCCTCCCCTCTCTGGTTATACCCTTTTACTACACATATGGTTTTGAAAAAATGTATGTACATGTATTTTTTTTCTTGTCATTATGCTGTCCCAACATGACATGTTTTTTTTTAATATGTATGACCTGTTACAATGTCTTGTACTACTTGTGTTATGCCCAACCAGGACCACTTTATAAATAAGTCTGCTGAATGGTGCATTCCTGGTTAAATAAAAATTGAACTGAATTTAAAATAAAACAACTACAAAAATGTGGAAAACATTCAAAACCATATATTGAAACTATGTGATAAACATATAGCAAAGACAAAGAAATATAACAATATAGCAAACCAAAATGGCTCACAAATAGTTTAAAGAGGTTACTTAACAAAAAAAGAAAATTCTATGGTGAATATACAAATCACGTCTGAGGAAAATTGGTTAAAATACATGGATATACAAAAGAAATACAAAAATAAAATAAAGAAAAAGAAACAAAAACTTAAATGCAGCCTAGCAAAAAATTAAAATAAGGATCTAATGATGGCTTTCTATGCATATGTCAGCTCTGAAAGAAACTCAAATTGTGGACTATGTTATATTACAGCAGATAATCAGGTAAATAATGGTCCTGAAGAAATAGCAGAAATGTTTAATAAATATTTTACATATGTTTTTTCCAAAGAAGGAAGCATATACAAGAAGAATGCTAAATAACCATGAAGGTACATTAGAAATAACCGAAGAGGACATCAATAAGAAAATCAACAAATAAAAAACACACATTCAGTGGGCCCTAATAATTAATCACAAAAAAACTCCTCACACCTCATGTATCCAAATCATTACAAAAGCTATGTACTTCATCACTGAAAAATAATGAAATTCCATCAGATTGGCTAACAGCTACGGTGATCCCAGTAGACAAAAAGGGTAAAAAGGCAAACTGCACAAGTTATAGGCCCATAAGCCTAACTTCTGTGCCTGAGAAGTTACTAGAATCCATAATAAAAATCATGCTTGGGGCATGCCTGAAGAAATTTGATTCTCATGACACAGGGCAACATGGCTTTATCTGGAATAGATTGTGTGCAACAAACCTGTTATGCTTCTATGAGAAGGTATTAGCATCTTTGGATTAGAAATTGCCGGTGGATTGCATATGCCTGGATTTTTCAAAGGTTTCAATACAGTTCCACATGGGACAGTACTTCAGAAGCTAATAAATCTAAAAGTAGACACTAGAATAGTATAGTGGACACAGAACTGGCTCAGTGATAGGATCCAGAGAGTGTGCATAAGAGGATATTGTTCTAACCCAAGGGAGGTCACTAGTGGGGTGTCACAGGGCTTGGTCTTAGGACCTCTACTGTTTCAAATATTCATAGCAGATATGGGGAAACATGAAACAAGCTGAATTATCAGATATGTGGATGACACTAAAGTGGTTAACGTGGTCAATGCAGATGATGACAAAACAGCATTACAGAATATCCTAAATAATATTCTAGCATGGTGAAAACATGGGGCATGAGTTTTAACAGGAACAAATGTTGTATCATTCACCTTGGTAACCAGCTCCAAAAGGCTGCATACTTTTTGGATGGCTCCCCTCTTAGGGAATCATTGGAAAAAAAGGACCTGAGAATAATAATAAATCAAAACTTGACAAGTTCATCTCATTTTGAGGCACAAATTGTAATAGCAAAAAGGCTGATCTGGAATATTAAAAGACACTTCAAGAGTAGAAGTGAGCAAGTGATACTGCCATTGTACAGGACATACATTAGGCCAATTTTGGACTTTGGGAGCCTTGTGTGGAACCCCATCTCAGTGGGAGCTGTTGATAGGATTGAGAAAGTACAGAGACAGGCCACCAAACTGATGTATAACATAAAAACAGTTCTCTATCAAGAACGGCTAAGAGAACTGAACATAATGTCCTTGGAGACTAGAAGAATATGGGGCAATTTACTACTATGCTATCAATGTTATGCAAGACAATTATTTGTTTAGTGAACTAAATTTGCAATTTAAAAGTTATCAGAAAGGAACTAGAGGGCATCCCCTGCAGCTAAGACCAAAATGTTTTCTTACTAATAAAAGAAAGTCATTCTATACACAAAGAATAATCAACCCATGGAATAAACTAACACAGGAGATCATAACTAGCAAGGATAAAAAATAATTCTAAAAATATATTAGACTCCTATATATTGGACAGAAATATTTTGTCCTGTTATGGGTAATGGATAGGAGCATTAATGGACCAATTGCCTCCTCAGCTCCTTACACCTTAGTATGAAACAAAACGCCATAATATAAGGAATAGGTAACCTAATGCCATTCCATGCTATAATGCTACTTAAATATACAAGAGAGTATCCCCACATGGTTTTGGCTGCAAGGGTTCCCTGTTCATCCACAAATGGAAGGGACCCTGAGCACTGGAAAGGTTGCAGGGATAATCACCTTTACCAGGTGAGTAAATACCATTATCCCCTGCAACCTTTCTAGTGCTCATATATTCCTCACAAGTAGGACTTTTGTAGCAGTACCAGGAAGAACACTGGGTGAGAAGATGAACATTACATTAAAGTGGAACCTGAAGCAGCCTGAAGAGCAGACCTTTCGAATGTAGCTCTGCCTGCTGATGGTACGTCCAACCTGTAATGGTGAATAAAAGTATGTACAAAGGACCAGGTGGCTGCAGCACATATATCCTGTACTGAGGCACCCCTCTCTCTGACCAGGATGCTGACATCAGCCTGGTCAAGTGCGCCCTAATGCCAGCTGGAGGGTCTAGGCCCACCCCTTGGCAGGCGGCCACTATCGCAGCCCATATCCATTTAGTTATCACTTCCTTAGAGGCCGCATGCCCTACCTTCTTTCCTGAAAAGAAAACAAACAACCTATCTGACTTACAGAAATTATTGGACATAGCCAGATAATTCTTTATCAGGGATACAATGTCAAGCAGATGAGGAGCCGCATCAGGGCCACCTTGGTCCATGAGCATAGCTGGTAGATGAATTTCCTGTTCCATGTGGAACGGCGAGACTGCCTTGAAGTGAAGGATGATACTGTTCTGAGAGACACACTATCATTATGGAAAGTAAGACTTATGTTAGACCCTTTATGGTCTGTGTTATTGATTCTGGTTTTATGCTCATAGATCCCTAGTGGATGAAACTTAGGTGGTGTTTAGGAGTAGTAGGTCTTGTTTTAATCTTTTAATATTTTAAAGTTTTAATGTTTAGCTACTTGTTGTTCAATGTCTTTTTAATGTACTTTTTCCTTTTTTCCAATTTGTTCCTAAGTATTAATGTAATTGTTAAATGTTTTTTTTTCCGTTTTGGTTCTTATACAATAAACATTATTATGGAAAAAAAAATTATGGAAAGAAAGGAACAGCACACAGCATGACAGTGCCAGCAACTCACTCACCCACTTGGCTAAGCACATAGCTATAAGAAAAAATATTTTGGTGATTGACCAGTAAGGGGAGTCAAGGATGAAAGGAGGCTTATGGAAACCATCCAGAACCATATTAAGTTGCCACAGAGGGCAAGTGGATCTACAATGATGGGGTGACACACTCTGCACTGTCCACATCAGGCGCACTACATCTGGATGCAAACCTATCTGCCCCACTCCAGGAAGAGAGCCTCACACTGCAGATATAGCCGAAGCCTGTACCCTCATCGAGGCATATGTGAGGCCTTTGTCTGCCCTATCATTGAGAATGTCTAGGAGTTGGGGAAGACCCACCACTGAAGGTGATAGGCCTTTTGCTGTTCACTATTTGCAGAAAATCTGCTGAAGTCCCTAATACATCTTATTTGTTGATTGCCTTCTGGATTGAAAATCAGTTGACCACTTTGGGGGATAGCCCTCTTTCAACAGTCTTTGCTTTTCAGCATCCATGCTGTCAGGTGGAGGACTTTGGGGTGCAGAACTGGTTCTTAGCTGAGGAGGTGTGGGCAGTGTGGGAGACACAAAGGAGTGTCGATCATCATTGCTCATAGTAGAGAATACCATGATCTCCATGGTCAATCAGGAGCTATCAGAAGCACTGTGACTGTCATGGACCTGATTTTGAGGAGAACTTTCTCAATCATTGGAGTGGGTGGGAAAATATCTGCTTTTTCAAACTCCCATGGCACTGCCAATGTGTCAGCTTCCTTGTCCTGACTATCTGGGAAGCATGAGTGGAAGTGAGTTACTTGAGCGTTGTGTTGGGATGCCATCAGGTCCACTTGAAGTGACCCACATTTCTCATTGAAGAACTGAAACACCTGGGGGTGCAAACTCCATTGCATCTAGTCGAGTTTTACTTGGCTGAGCAAATCCACCTGCGAGTTCAGCTTGCCGGGCACGTATGTGGGTGAGATCACCAGGAAGTTCCATTCCACCCATCTCAATGTTCTTAGCACCTCCCTGAGTACTGCCCTGCTTCAGGTGTCCTCTTGCTTGTTCATTTATGCCATGGTGACCTGATTGTCAGTCCTGATCAGTACCGCCTGACCTGCAACCTGAGGGGCAAAGAAAAGCAGGGATCTGTACACTGCTCTCATCTCCAGCATGTTTATGGGCAGACAAGCTTCCGATAGGGACCACCCGCCTTGAATGACATGACGGCCAAGCATGGCTCCCCAGCTGAGGAGACTTGCATCTGTTGTAATCATTACCACTGGTGTCATTAACAATGGCATGCCCCTCATCAGGTTCTGTCTGGTTGACCATCACCTTAGGCAGTGCAAAATGTCTGGTGCAGGATTGATTCTGCACTTGAAGTCCTTGGTTGACTAGTCCCATGTTTCCAGTACATATCTCTGGACTGAAAGTATGTGAAGCCAAGCCCATAGCACCATGGCTATCATTGACGCCATGAGCCCTAGCAGCTGTAGGTATGTGCACAGTGGCCTGATGGGTTGAGATTGTATTGACTGTATGAACTGGGACATCTAGGTGACCTTCTCTTCTGTTGGGGTTAGTCATCTCACAATGTGTGTTGATCATTGTACTAAAGTGCATGATGTCTTGGGTGGGGTGTAGCTGGCTTTTTTCCCAGTTTATGACCCAGCTGTGTTGTTGTGGGCAATGTATCACTAAGTCTTTGTCCTTCTGCTGCTGTGTTGGGGACCTGGCACACATGAGCCAATCATCCAGGTGTGGAATGGCATACACCCCCTGCCTTGCAGAAGTTTATGACAATCACTGCCAGTGTCTTTGTGAATACCCTCAGGCTGAGGCCAGGCCTAATGGAAGACATGTGTACTGAAAGTGCTGGCCACTGACATAAAACCTGAGAAACCTTAGGTGACTGGGCCAAATCATTATGTGGAGATAGGTGTCTTTTAGGTCAATTGATATTAGAAAATTGAGTGGTTGAATGGCCATCAGGGTGGACTTGTGTGTCTCCAGCTTGAATTTCTTGTAGGCCACAAATTTGTTGAGGAACTTGTGGTCTAGCACTGGGCATAGTCCCCCTATTTTCTAGGGGACTGTGAAGAACACAGAGTGCACACACATGTTCTACTCATGGTGCAGCATGGGCACAATGGCATGGTTGCTGGAAAGATTGAGCAGTGCTTGCTGGATGGCTTCAGCTTTGTCATGGTCCAGGGGCATCTGGAACATCCCCAGTCTGTGTGGAATTGTCCATTGTGTGAGCTCTATGGTGTACCCATGAGTCACGAGTTCCCTGACCCACCTGTCCTTTGTGGCCTGGGCTCATTGTTCTGTGAACAGGTGGAGATGCACCCCAAGAGGCTTGCCCACCTGGGCCCATAATCCTTTATTGGATCTTGCTGGTGGATCCTCCACTGGATGCGTTGTTGCTGAATCTGGCCTTTCTGCTGAAATTGCTTCTGTTTGTGAACTGTGCCATGTGTGATAGGAACCTGGGATGTAAGACTCCATCTCATGGCAATTGATTGTTGGACTGTTTTGTGTGGTCCCATGCATTCTTGAATTTGGGACGAAATGATCATCCTGATGGAAAGTAAAGGTCCTTGGTTTCCACCATCTGTTTGGCCCCTGCTTGGTCTCGAAGGAAAGGTGTGAGTCTGTCAGCAAACAGGTGGGCCCCTTTAAATGGGAGTTTAAGCAGCTTGGACTTAGATTTACCATTTGCTTACCACAGCTTTAGCCATAGGGCTCATCTGGAATGGTTGGCAAGGACTGTGGCTCTGGTATTGAACTTCATGATGTCTGAGGAGGCATCCACTTTGTAGCATATGGCCTGCATAGTGCAATTGGCATGCCCTGTAAGAGGAGAGGAGTCTGGAATGGTGTCTATGATGGACTCCACCCAACAGAACCAGGCTCTGCTGATGTACCACATGGCTGTGTCCACTGACAGTGCAATCCTCACCATCTCATGAAGCCTTTCCAGGGAGTCCTTGATCTTTTTGTCCTTGGGGTCCTTCAGGGCCACTGAGGTCTCAACTGGGATAACTGTGCATCTTGTGAAGACAGAAACCAGGGTGTCCACCTTCAGGGCTGTGAGCCAGGCAGCCCTATGGGACTCTGGAAGTGGGTACATCTTTTCCATGTCCCACTTCTCCGGGATCCTTGTTGGCTCTGCTGCCTCATGCTCTTTGTTAAGAATAGTGATGAGTGACAGGCAGGTTGGCAAGTAATGCATCACGGGGCAAAGATGCAGAGAGAGGGGAGGATCCGTCGATGTATGGAACTTCTCCGGCTTCTCTGAGTTATGGAGAACCTCTCGAATCATTTGAATCAGCTCAGCCTCCTCCTATATGGGGCACAACCTTCTGGAGGAATACTTGGGTTCCTGTTCCAACCCATCTTCTGAGGACTCTAGTGCCTCTTCAGCCTGCCTGCACCTTTTCTTTGGGGGGTGTGGCTCCTGGGTTTTCTCCAGTCAGCTGCTTGGGTAAGCAAGCTGAGAACTGAGAGGCTGCTGTAGTAGCTTGTCCAGTAGCTTGATCAGGAGAACAACCTGTATGGCATTTAATGTAATCAGTGCCATGGGGGTGCTGAGTCCTCCTGGGTGGTGACTTAGTCGAGGCCAGTGGCTTGGGATGTTCCAGTCTCAGAGAAGGTGCAGACTACACAAAGTGCCTCCCCCATGTGGATCTCCAGCAACTTAGTAAATAAGAAAGTAAACCTTATTTATACAAGGCACCCTTGCATAGCTCAGGGTGCCCTTACACCACACTCACACAAAATACAAATAAAATACATTAAAATTATACAACTAAATTCAGCTTAAAAATCAACACATAAATCTTAAAATCTTAAGTTCCTTTGAAGGAATTTTGAAAAAAATATGTCTTAAGGGAGTTTTTAAACCCTTCTAAGGTCAGGCTGTCAGGCCATATTCAAGGCAGGCAGGCATGGCCAGAAGTTGCTGGTCACTCAGCAGTCTATTGGGAACAGATAGAGAAAGCTGCATTAAGAACATGCCCCATCTCAGATAACAGCAATGCAAAGTTGAAGGGAAGGCAGCACAGGCAAGATGTATTGTGTAGGGAGACAATGCTGTAATTCCCTATTGTGGAGACCTACCCAAGATGGTCACCAGATGGGTACAGGCAGCCATGACTCTAAATTTCTGGCTCTTGCAGGTTGTGAAGATTCTATACCTGCCAAAGATGGCCACCATCCTGAAAATACACCAAGACTGCTGCCATTCCTGCAAGATAACCTGGGAACACTATGTGGCAAAATGTCCATGATCTCATGAAGCTGAGCATCCCACTAGACAAGCCTGTTACTAGGTGCTTGGTGCCCTAAAAACTACTGCCTAGAGACAAGGAAGAGGTGACATTCAAGCCAATGATGTTTACCTTGGCTGTCCAGCTGAATAAGTGCCCCCTGGACTCCCACTCAGTACTCTTTTAATCTCATGAAGGAATGAGTGCTACTCTTTTGCGACCTGCCATTTTGAATATGGTGCCCATGAGATTACAGGTGCTCTTAATGGCTCGGAGCTCTAGAATACCAGTCTTCAGGGAAGTGTGCTGGTAACAGGGGAAGACATTGAAACACAGAAACACAGACTTTGAGGGCAGATAAGGACCGCTTGGCCAACCCAATCTGCCAATTTCCCTACCTATTGAATGACATAGAAACATAGAAATTGATGGCAGATACGGACCGCACAAGGCCCATCCTGTCTGCCCATTTTTTCAGCCTTATGAATGTGCCATAGGCTTTTACTCTGCCAATGGCCTATCTATTCATTCTCATCTCTGTTGCTTCCTTATATCTGTCCTATGCCTGTTTGAAGCCCAGCACTGTATTCATATCCACCACTTCCTAAGGTAGGCCATTCCATGCATCCACCACTCTTTCTGTGAAAAAGAACTTCCTTACATTACCCCTTAAATGGCCTCCCTCTAATCTCATGATGTGTCTTCTTGTCCTGCTATTTTTCTTATGTTGAAACATGTTAGACTCGTTCATCTTGTTAATGCCCTTAAGATGTTTGAATGTTTAGATCATATCACCTCGCTCCCTCATTTGCTCTAGGGTATACAGCCTGCCTACCTTTAGGTCATCTGAAATTACCACCCCCAGGTCCCTTTCCATTTTTGTTGTTGTCAGTATCACACCCCCCTCCCCCATTGTGTACTCTTCCCATTTGTTTTTGTTTCCCAGGTGAATTACTTTGCACTTTTTTGCATTGAATCTAAGCTGCCATACATTTAACCATTCCTCCAACCTTGTCAGGTTCCTTCTCATCCTTTCCACCCCCTTCCTGTGTATCAACCCTGTTGAAGATCTCTGTGTCATCTGCAAAGAGGCATACTTTTCCTTCCAGTCCCTCTGCAATAAGCTGCATATCCTAGTTAACTAATAGCCTACTTCCTCCTAACCCCCATTATAATTGCCTTATGTCTGTCCCATGATTTCTTGAATTGCCCAACTGTTTTTGACCCCATGACCTCCTCAGAAAGGTCATTCCATACATCCACCAATACTTCCTCACATTGCCCCTGAGCCATCCCCCCTCTATCTTCAAACTGTGCCCCCTTGTTCTTGTACATCTCTTTTTCTGAGAGATGCTACCCTCTTGGACTTTGTTGATTCCTTTGAGGTACTTGAACAAGGCACAGTGTCGAGTGCAATATAGAATTTCCCACAAGTTACTCACAATGTCCCCCTTCCCTTTCCTTGAGGGTATATTAAATATTAAGCTGCTTTAGTCTCTCTTCATATGGTTTCTAGTGCAGACTCTGCACTATTTTAGTTACCCTCCTCTGGAATGCCTCCATTCTGTGTATGTTCTTGCAGAGACTGGGTCTCCAGAACTGCATGCAGTACTCCAAATGGGATCTCACCAACTGTCTGTATAGAGGGATTACAACTTCTTGCTTTCTACTGGGGATGCCTCTCCCTATGAATCCCAGTATCCCTCCAGCCCTCCTTACTGCCTTCTCACATTGCCTGCCTATCTTTAAGTCATCTGTTATGACTTCCCCCAGGTCCCTTTCCATTTTTGTTGTTGTTACTACCACGCCACACCCCCACATCCATTGTGTACTTGTCCCCTTGGTTTTTGTTTCCCAGGTGCATTACTTTGCACTTCTTTGCATTGAATGTAAGCTGCCATACATTTGACCATTACTCCAACCTTGTCAAGTCCCTTCTATCCTTTCCACCCCTCTTGTGTATCAGCCTAGTTGCAGATCTTTGTGTCATCTGCAAAGAGGCATACCTTTCCTTCCAGTCCCTCTGCAATGTCACTTAAAAAGACATTAAAGAGGACTGGCCCCAGTACTGAACCTTGCACTACCCTGCTAGTAACCACCCTTTCTTTGGCGTGGTTTCTGTTTACTATTACCCTCAGCATCCTGTTGTCCAGCCAATTTTTTACCCAGACTACCACCCTGGGACCCAATTCCTGGCTGACTAACTTGTTTATTAATCTTTTGTGTGGGACTGTGTCAAATGCCTTGCTAAAGTTTAGGTAGGCCATTCCCAGTATGGCACAGGTGCACATACAGTATAGCACTGGAGATTTTATTATGGCCCTTGTGCCTTGCTGCCCATGTGAGGGGATGGAAATTTCTGCTGGAAATTATCACCAGTATAGGGACACAGGCAGGGACTGCAGAGCCTCCCAATGATGTCAGAATGTGCATTGTGAATATGTTGCTTGCCTCATTGTTTTCAGGCCACAAAGTGGTGTATTTGGTCAGGAAAGGTTGCTTCATAACCATTGTCAACCAATTGCCCTGGGTGGAGACTTCCAGACTTGATCAGATTACTATAAGCTACTGGTGGCTGCAATATTTAGAGACACAAAGCACATCTTCTTGACCTGGAAGGAAACTACTTCTTTATTCAGCTGTTAGCTGTGTGGGAAATTCTATATTGCACTTGATTTCTGCAACAACGTGCACTTTTGCTCAATTCTGTGGGAGGTGAAACTAACTACCCTTGGTAATTGCTTTTTATTTACATATTTATTTAGTGTTTAACCAAGAAGGGGCTTGCAAACTCGGTTTATCTTGTGAGTAACTTCAGAAGGATTTAAATACTGCATTTGGGTAGACCCTTGGAGGTAGCTAGAGTGTCTTCTAGAATTTTATGACAGTTAAACTATTTTTAAATAAATTACAGGTGGCTGAAGATTGAATAAGGAGCTTGCAAACTCTGCTTATCTTGGAAGGAACTTCACAAGGGTTTGAATACTGCATTTTGGTTGTCCCTTGGGAATAGCTGGATTGACAACTAGGATTTTGGGACAGAAACTATTTTTAAATAATTTACTGGTGAATAGGATTTTGTGATAGTTTAACTATTTTTAAATAAGTTAATGGAGGTTAGTTGAATTACTATAAAGGGCAGTACTCACCAGGGTGATGGAGCAGTGCTGTATTTGATTGTTTCTAACAGTCACCTGTGGTTGTGGACTACTCCCCTTCCCACACCCTACCCCCCCCCAGGCATGGCATTTCCTTTATAGCCAAAGTTCTGACATCACTTCCTCAACAGGTCTTGAGGCAGAACTGTCATATTCTTAATAAACAATCACAGTGCATAAAGGGTAAGTACACACCACCAAAAAAAAATTAAAAATTATATATATTACATACCGTATATTATAAGGGAGAGGGACATGTGGGGAGTGGTGCAATGCACTGGCTGTTGGGCAGCAGTTTTCTGGGAGACATTTGGGAAACTACATTGCTGTCCTATTTGCAGGCAACTGTCAGCTCTGAGGGAGGAGATTGTCCACCTTCAGGCTGAACTGGCAAGGACTAAGGAGGCCCCCCCACCCAAAGAGCACCACTGCCACAATCACTGCCTCAGAGTTTGCCAAATATGAAGAGCAGTTGGACCAGGGTGGGTTCTGGGAGGGTGTGGGTGGTAGAACAGAGGTGAAGACTCCTAGTTGTACCTAGTCTACACAAATCATATGCCAGTCTGGCAGAGCAAGGTTCCTCTATGATGGCACCCTCAGTGGAGACCAAGAAGAATGCTGAGGACATCCAAAAGGGAGGCCCACAAAAGGGTGGCAAGGGACACCACAGGGGAAGGAAACAGCTTCTGATAGGGGACTCAATTGTTAGAGGGGTAGAACTGGGGAAGGGAGAGGAGAGGGAAGTAAGGTGCCTGCCTGGTGCCATGGCTTAGAGGGACAGGAGGCGAATCCTCACAATTGCAGAAGCAGCATTACAGGAGAGGGAACTAGATATCATTGTCCACTTTGGGACAAATGACCTAGCTAGGCATGGAATCGGTGCAGTGCAGGATGAATTTGTGAAGTTGGGGAGGGGCCTCAGACAGGTAGCAAGCATTGTTACCTTCTCAGAGGTGCTCCCAGTCCATGGCAGTGGTGAGGCTAGGGTACTGCACACCATGCAGTTTAATGAATGGTTGCAAAACTGGTGCAGAGCACAGGGCTTTGGCTTCATTGGGGCTAGGAATATACCTGGAGAGATGAAGGTCTGTAATGGCACAATGGTCTGCATCTGTCCACGAAGGGAACCAATCTCCTAAGTGACAGGTTTAAATGCTTCCTTGGCAAGCTTTTAAACTAGCCAAGGGGGAAGATGCTGATAAGAGGCAGGAAATTTCAAGCCTCCCCCACAAAACATGGCAGGTAGGAAGGTAAACACTGAGGTACAGGTCTCAACAGAGGGCAGGATAGGGGTAAATGGAAAATAGACAAGGGCAATAAGAGCAGGGATGGTGGAAAAAGATAAAGCCAACATTAAATGAAGGGCAATGAGTACCAATGCCCGTAGTCTGGGAAACAAGCTTCCTGTGATAGTAGCCCTGATGGAAGATGAAAAATTGGATATTGTGGCAGTCACGGAAACATGGTATATGGAGAACCATGACTGGGATGTCAACATACCAGGGTACACAGTCTACAGAAGGGACAGGGAGGGTAAAAGAGGAGGTGGAGTAGCTCAATACTTAAGAGAAGGGATCAAAGCTACAGAACTAAAAAGTAAAGGGGGAGGACAACAGGTGCTCTGGGTCACCTTGGAGACAGGGAATGGCATCACAATGTGCATAGGGGTTGTATACAGACTCCCATCTCAAGGGGAGGAAACAGCAAGAAAATGATAGAGGACATTCTCAAAATGGCTGAAAAAGGGGAGATACTGTTGATGGGGGACCTGAATATGCCAGATGTTAATTGAATGACAAGTACTGCAGCCATATCCAAGAACAGGGTCATTCTCAATGCCCTGCAAGGGGCAGGCCTTAGACAGCTAGTGTTGGAACCCACTCAGGAAGGAGCAATACTAGACCTGGTATTCTCAAATGGAGAGAGGATCACAAATTTAAAAGTCATTAGACATCTGGGAACAAGTGACCACTGCACAGTGTGCTTCAAAAAAAGCACAGCCATGGAGACAAGCCATACAAAAACAAAGATATTGGACTTTAGAAGGGCCAACTTTGGCAAAATGGGTGAATACCTGAGGAATGCATTACCAAATGGCCAAAAAGAAGGGGTGGAAGAGCAATGGAGAAAAATTAAAACTGCTATCATAGGGGCAACAAGCCTTTGTGTGGGACAAATAAAGAAAATAAAGTGGAGTAAAAAAACACTATGGTTCTCAAAAGAGGGGGCAGGGAAGGTTAAGGAGAAAAAGGCTGCATTCAGAAAGTATAAGGAATCACAGAAGGAGCACCACAAGGAACTGTATCAATTAAAGCAGAAAGAAGTGGGGAAGGCAGTCAGAATAGGAAAGGCCCAATCCTAGGAAAAAATAGCCAACTCATTTAAGAAGGGGGATAACACCTTTTATAGGTACATTAGGGAGCATAGAAAAGTTAAGGGAGGAATAATGAAGATTAATAAAGGAGAGGGGAGGTGGGCAGAGGGAGACAGTGAAAAGGCATAAATACTGAATGAATACTTTTGCTCAGTATTCACAAAAGCAGATGAGGAGACGTTACCTAAACCAGACAATAGAAGCACTCTGAGTAGGAGGGTTGACACCAGTCTATTTACAGAAGAAAAAGTCCTGAAAGAACTCCTTACACTCAAGGTAGACAAAGCAATGGGGCCTGATGGGATTCACCCCAGAATCCTAAAAGAACTAAGGGAGGACCTAGTGACACCACTGACCATGCTTTTTAACAAATCATAGGAGGATGGGGTGGTACCTGAGGACTGGAGGAGGGCAGATGTGATTCCCCTTTACAAAAGTGGGAGCAAGGCAGAAGCAGGAAACTACAGACCTATAAGTTTGACCCCAGTGGTAGGGAAAATGATGGAATCACTTCTGAAAGAAAGAATTGTCGAGTACCTAGAGGCCAGTGGGGCACAGGACCCAAAGCAGCATGGATTTACAGCAGGAAGATCATGTCAGATGAATCTAATTGATTTCTTTGACTGGGTGACCAAAGTAATAGACCAGGGAGGAGCTATGGATATGGCCTACCTAGACTTTAGCCAGGCATTTGACACAGTCCCGCACAAAAGACTAATAATCAAGTTAGCCAGCCTGGGAGTGGGTTCCAGGGTGGTAGCCTGTGTAGCAAACTGACTGCACAACAGGACACAGAAGATAATAGTGAATGGAATGCATTTCAAAGAAAGGGGGGGTTACTAGTGGAGTACCTCAGGGCTCAATACAGGGTCCAGTCATCTTTAACATCTTTATAGGTGACATTGCAAAGGGTCTGGAGGCAAAGGTATGCCTCTTTGCAGATAACACAAAGATCTGTAACAGAGTTGATACACAAGGTGGGTAGAAAGGATGAGAAGAGACTTGTCAAGGTTGGAGGAATGGTCAGACATATGGCAACTTAGATTCAATGTAAAGAAGTGCCAAGTAATGCACCTGGGAAACAAAAACCCAGGAGAAGAGTACACAATAGCAGGGGAGGTACTAACAACAACAAAAATGGAAAGGGAATTGGGGGTAGTCATATCAAATGACTTAAAGGTGGGTAAGCAATGTGAGACATCAGTAAGGAGAGCCAGAGGATACTAGGATACATAGGAAGGGACATCATAAGTAGAAAAAGGGAAGTGGTTATCCCTCTGTACAGACAGTTGGTGAGACCCCATCTGGAATACTGTGTGCAGTTTTGGAGACCCCATCTACACAAGGACATAGACAGGATGGAAGCAGTCCAGAGGAGGGCAACTAAAATGGTGCAGGATCTGTATCAGAAACCATATGAAGAGAGACTGAGAGAGCTTAATATGTATAACCTTGATGAAAAGAGGGACGGGGGGACATGATAAAAACTTTCAAGTACCTCAAGGGAATCAACAAAGTCCAGGAGGGTAGCATTTTTCAGAAAAAGAGATGTGTAAGAACAAGAGGGCACAATTTAAAAATAGAGGGAGGACGGCTCAGGGGTAATGTGAGGAAATTTGTTTTCACGGAGAGAATAATGGATGCATGGAACCGCCTTCCTGGGGAAGTTGTTGGGTCTAAAACAGTGGGGCAATTCAAGAATGCATGGGACAGACATAAGGCAATTGTAGTGGGGGGTTGCAGGAAGTAGGCTGTTGGTTAACTAGAATCTGCAGCTTATCCAATAGGAAGGGAAATGGGCAGACTGGGTGGGCCAAGTGGTCCTTATCTGCCGTCAAAGTCTGTGTTTCTATATTATGTTTCTATCTCCAGCTCTGATACTTTTTCCCAAAGGGTCTCCAGTCCCTCATGTTGTTTTAGAATGCCAGTGGATTTTCAGGCTGATACCTAGATCTGCTGAATGTGCCTAGTCAATTTATAAGCTTGTATCTCTAGGCACTTCATCCTAATGTAATGCCCCTTGGGTCTTAGTACCCATACTGTGACCTGAGGCTCCTTATGAATGCTGCCTGACTCACAGTGGATGCTATGTGACCGTCCAGTCCTCAGGGAGCCAACCAGTGGGGACACTGCATGAGTGTCCCAACCTGAACAGGAGTGTAGAGTAGGTTGCTGCTTAGGTCCTGTATAACATGTGTCCCTGCTCCATGTCCTAGAATGCCTTTTTTTTTCTTTAATTACAGGCAGCATGTTCTGAGAAACCTAAGATCAACCCATGCTTGTATTTATCATCATGTACTACCTGAGAGTAGTAAAGGTGAGAAAGTGTAAATTTTTTATTAGAACATTACTTAAAAGTTTGGGAGCAACCAAATATCATGACCAAACTCAAAGGATGCATAAAGTAAACTGGAGAATGTTATCATGGCTGGGGGATTGGCTTCTGGCAATCCCAAACATTTACAATTGTGCATCAGCCAAAAGGATGGATGGAGAATTGCCCACTTGTGAGGAATAGATGAGCACTAGAAAGATTGCAGGGGATAACCCCTGTACTGTATATTCTTAAGAGCCAGTTGTCTCATGATTGTTTCTATTTATGATCAAAAAAAGTTATTCTGTCTAATTTTCTTACAAAACCAGTTACAGCTCCTATTAGGCATTGATTCAGGTGTTGGTTTCTATTTCCAGTCACACATACACACACACACACACACACACACACACACATACACACACACACACACACACTGCTAGCAGTTAAACTATCAGTAGTTGTTATACTCGGTTTAGAAGAAGCCAGAAGGGGAAGGAAGGAAACATATTCAATTTAGTGCTTTAGAGTAACTGGTAATTGCTATTTTTCCTTTAAATTTAGATTGTGGGTTTTTAGTGACACTATACCTTCTTTGTTGTCTTTACTTATAATTGTTTTTGGGCAGTTGAGAATTTAAAACATAGTGGTGGTGTAATTCTGTGCTGTCTTTAATTGCTGCAAATTTTATCTTGGCTTGTCTGACTGCCCTGTAGTTGGGTGAAGGGTGTTAATTGCCTGGCCTCTGACTCAGCTACGGATAACTGGAAGTGGGCTTAGTCAGAGTTAAAGCAGCAAGCAGATTTTATTTTCTCAGAAGAAGCCAGAAGGGGAAGGAAGGAAACATATTCAATTCAGTGCTTTATAACTGGTAATTGTTATTTTTCTTTTAAACTTAGATTGTGGGCTTTTAGTGACACTATGCTTTCTTAGTTGTCTTTACTTATAATTGTTTTTGGGCTGTTGAGAATTTAAAACATAGTGGTGGTGTAATTCTGTGCTGTCTTTTATTGCTGCAAATTTTATCTTGGCTTGTCTGACTGCCCTGTAGTTGGGTGAAGGGTGTTAATTGTCTGGTCTCTGACCTCAGCCACGTGATAACTGGAGGTGGTGGCTTAGTCAGAGTTAAAGTGCTAGATTTTTATTTTCTCAGAAGAAGCCAGAAGGGGAAGGAAGGAAACATATTCAATTCAGTGCTTTAGAGTAACTGGTAATTGCTATTTTTCTTTTAAACTTAGATTGTGGGCTTTTAGTGACACTGTACTTTCTTTGTTGTCTTTATTTATAATTGTTTTTGGGCTGTTGAGGATTTAAAACATAGTGGTGGTGTAATTCTGTGCTGTCTTTAATTGCTGCAAATTTTCACCCACCTCCCTCCCCTTCCCCCAACTCTTAATTATATGCCCAGTTAAATCTGATTGACAGGAGCTAAACACAGGGTATAGTAAGGGGTGTGAAGTAGGAGGGGCATAAGGAGGAAGAAGCCCACCCACAGCACGACAAGTGTTTTGACTCATTTATTTATTTATTGGTTTCTTTTTCTTAAAAAAATTATCTGAGGATCAGTGGCAGGATTTTAGTACAGTAAATTAATAAAAAGAGAACTAGGAGAGCTTCAGTAGCAGACAAGTAGTGGAATTGCAGTATAATGTGGGAGTGGTGCAATGCAGTGGCTGTGCAGCTGCCATATTCAGGCAGACCTTCTGGACACTGAGGTGCTGCCCCATCTGCATGCATCTCTGCACCGCGGGATGAGGTAGCCAGACTCAGAGTGGAAGTAACTGGTCAGGAGTACCATCACCCTATCCAGGGACCACCCAGTCCAATGCAACTGCCTCAAAGGATGCCGAGAACGAGGAGCACTTGATGACAGTGGGCTCAGGGAGGGTTAGAGCAGTCAGGCAGAGGCACATCCCAGATCCTATTCCACTAAGAACTCATATGCCACACTGGCAAATGAGGACAACCAAATAGAGGTACCCAAAGAAGTGGAAGGAAAGGATGTGGAGGTTAGCCAAGGAGGTGACCTCATGGGAATGCAGGGACCCCAGAGGAGGAGGAAGTGAATCCTGGTGGGGACTCCATCATAAGAGGAATCCAGCTAGGAACATAGGAGGGGAGGTCAGGAGGTGAGGTGCCACCAGGTGCCACGGCATGGAGAGATGGAAGGAAGATCCTGGGGCTCACTGGGAAGGCAAGATGGGAGGGTGAGCTGGATGTCATTATCCACCTAGGTACTAATGACCTGGCAAATGGGGAGCCAAAGGAAGTTCAGGAAGAGTTTAGGAAACTGCGGAGGGGTCTCAAGCAAGTAGCTACTTCTGTCACTTTCTCAGAAGTACTACCTGTGAGAGGCAAGGGAGAGCATAGGCGTGCATGCAACAAGAACTTTAACTCATGGTTGAAGAACTGGTGCTGTGAGAAAGGGTTTGGATTAATTGGTGACTGGGGACCCACCTGGAGGGATGGAGGTTAGTTCAAGCCTGACGACCTGCATCCATCCTGGAGGGGAATCCAAGCACTCAATGATAAGTTTAAATGCTACATTGACAAGCATTTAAACTAGCAAAGGGGGCTGGCAGGCCAGCAAGGAGGGTACCTACTTGCTCACCCCCCACAGCTAGCAGTGGAACAGTGAACCAGAGGAGTGGCTATCTCTGCAAAGCAGTGTGCAGAAGATGGAGATTAGTGCCCAAGAGGTGGATAAGCAGAAAAGAGGCAAAATTCAGCAGAAGGGCAGACAGCAAGGAGAACCAGGGATAAATGACAATCAAGGAAGGGGCTGGAGTAGAACAGTGAAACAGTCTAGGGAGGTCAAATCATGGAAAGCCATGTGTGCAAATGCCAGGAGCCTTAGCAACAAGATGGAAGATCTGGAGGCTGTCATGGTACAGTCAGACCTGGACATTGTGGCCATCACTGAAACCTGGTGTAATGATAACCACGACTGGGAGATGGCCATACCTGGCTACAACATATTCAGAAGAGAAAGAGCAGGCAGGAAGGGAGGAGGAGTGGCACTGTATGTGAAAAATGACATAAGGGCCACAGAGATCCAGGAGGAACAAAATGGGGGAGAGATACTGTGGGTTAAGCTGGAAAGGAAAATGGGGACAGCCATCCACACAGGTGTGGTCTATAGACCACCAGCCCAGGAGGAAGAAACAGATAGGGAGCTGATGCTAGCCATCCAAAGGATGGCAGACAAGGGTGAGGTAGTACTGGTTGGAGACTTCAATATTCCAGACGTGGACTGGAGCATCCCAGCAGCAGCATCAACTAGGAGCAGATTTATCCCGGACTCCCGTCCAGGGTGCCTTCCTCAAGCAACTGGTCATGGAACCAACTCGGCAGAGAGGCAATACTGGACCTTGTGCTCACAAACAGGGACAGTGTGATGGGGTAACAGTGGGGAGCACCTGGGAAACAGTGACCACTAGTCATTGTGGTTTGAAATCACAGAAAGAGCAGAACCAAACCACACAAAAACACGTATCCTGGATTTTAGGGGGCAGACTTTGGGAAAATGGGAGATACTTGAAAGAGGCATTAAGGGAATGGGACAGGAATCAGGGTTGAGGAACAGTGGGCAGTATTTAAAATGGGGATTAGAAGAACAACAGAATTATGCATTAAGCAGGTTAGCAAGAGGAAAAGGAAGAGGAGACCATTATGGTTTTCCAAAGAGGTAGCAAAGAAAGTGAAAGCTAAAAAGATTGCCTTCAGGCAATACAAAAGACACAGGCAGAAGGGATAGGGAGAAGTACCAGGAGAAGCAAAGGAGGCAGGGAGGCTGGTAAGGGAAGACAAAGCTCAGACAGAAGAACACATTGCAAAATCCGTGGGTAGAGGGGACAAAACCTTTTACAGGTACATAAGTGAAAAAAGAAAGACAAAGGGAGGAATAGTGAAACTGAAGGGGGAGGATGGGGGCTGCGTGGAGGATGACAACAGTAAAGCTGACATATTGAACAGGTATTTCTGCTCAGTCTTTACTGAAGAGGAGGAGGGTAATGGGTCTGAAGGGAGTACAAGGGATGAGAATGGTGCAGAAATGGACACTAGTCCCTTTACACGAGAAAGGGTCCTGAAGGAACTGGAAGTAATAAGAGTTGA
The DNA here is from genome assembly GCA_016271365.2 of Neoceratodus forsteri. Taxonomy (NCBI): domain Eukaryota; kingdom Metazoa; phylum Chordata; order Ceratodontiformes; family Ceratodontidae; genus Neoceratodus; species Neoceratodus forsteri. Next base: position 1,032,466,178 of record CM057453.1, read on the forward strand.
TAAAGCAATGGGGCCAGATGGAGTGCACCTCAGGTCCTTAAAGAACTAAGAGAGGTGGTGGCTGAACCTCTGGCTATCCTGTTTAGCCGATCACTGGAAACAGGGGAGGTACCCAAAGACTGGAGGACAGCAGATGTAGTCCCCTTATACAAAAGTGGGAACAAAGAGGAAGCAGGGAACTACAGACCAGTCAGCCTCACCTCGGTAGTAGGGAAGATCATGGAAGCACTACTGAAGGAGAGATTGGTGGAACATCTGGTTGTCAATGGACTACAGGACCCAAGGCAGCATGGTTTCACCAGGGGGAGGTCATGTCAGACCAACCTCGTTGAATTTTTTGACTGGATGACTAGGGAGGTGTATCAGGGGAAGGCAGTGGACATGGCCTATCTGGACTTCAGCAAGGCCTTTGACACTGTGCCACATAGAAGACTACTACACAAACTGGGGAATATGGGTGTGGGCAGAACAGTAGTGTGGTGGGTAGGTAACTGGCTGGGTGGCAGGGCACAGAGGGTGGTGGTGAATGGCTGTCACTCCACAGAGGGAAGAGTGACCAGTGGGGTACCTCAGGGATTAGTGCTGGGACCGGTTCTATTCAACATCTTCATCAGTGACATTGCGCAGGACCTAGAAGGCAGAATTTCACTGTTCGCTGATGACACAAAGCTCTGTAACAGAGTAGACACACCAGAGGGTGTAGACAGAATGAGAAGCGACCTGCAGAAACTTGAAGAATGGTCAGGGGTTTGGCAGTTGAAATTCAATGCAAAGAAGTGCAAGATAATGCATGTGGGACACAAAAACCCTGGCACAATATATCAGTTGGGGGGTGAGGATATAGCATGCACCAAGCAGGAAAGGGATCTTGGGGTTGTCATCTCTGATGACTTCAAGGTAGGGAAACAGTGTGACAAGGCAGCAGGTAAAGCAAATATGATGCTGGGATGTATAGGCAGGGGCATCACCAGCAGGAAAAGGGAGGTCATAATTCGGCTATACAAGACACTAGTGAGGCCCCACCTGGAGTACAGTGTACAGTTCTGGAGACCATACCTACGTAAGGACATAGACAGGGTAGAGAAGGTTCAGAGGAGGGCAACAAAGATGGTGCATGGATTGCAGCACAAGTCCTATGAAGACAGGTTGAAGGAACTGAACATGTACTCCCTGGAGGAGAGAGGGGAGAGGGATATGATAGAGACATACAAGTATCTTACAGGGAGGAACAGGGTGCAGGAAAACACTATTTTTAAGTGAAAAAGATGTTCCAGGACTAGAGGGCATGGGATGAAGTTGGAGGGAGGACGATTCAGAGGAAACATGAGAAAGAATTTCTTCACAGAACGGGTGGTGGACAAGTGGAACACCCTGCCAGAGGAAGTGGTGGGGGCTGAAACAATCATGGGATTTAAGAATGCATGGGATAGACATAAAGGAATTCTGGAGGTCAGGGGTAAGGGGCAACAGACTTCTAGGAAAACAAACTGAACTTACAAGCTCAAATGGGCAGACTGGGTGGGCCATAGGCCCTTATCTGCAGACACTGTCTATGTATCTATGTATCTAGGTGCAGGAGTTTGTATTTTGAAAGCAAACCACCATAGAAATATAGCAGTACTAAATATTAGTGTACAGACGTCATGATTTCAAAAACAGCATTTAAAGACAGCACTATGTAGAAATGAGGAATAAACAAGGCATTCAGCATGCACTGACTACTACAAGCCAGAAGTAAAGGATACTTATTAGAGGATCTAATGATACATGACCATCACATTACTTCAATATATGTAAAATTAAATCTGCTAAAAACAAACTAGTTGATTGCAGTGCAATCAATGACGAAGCCCTCTCTCATTATTTAATTTTTCATGTACTGTACTAGTCATCATGAAGTCATGGTATTTGTCTAATAAGTATTTATTACTTGTCACTTGAAGAAGACAGTGTACTGAATGTCTTGTTTTTATTGTCACCCAGTTTTGTCCCAGTGCTGTGGGAATTTTGCTATGCTAGCAACCTGGCTGGACCCTACTGCCCACACCGTTCTAATGGAGCAACTGCTACAGTAAGGAATTTCTCCTCCCTATCTCACTACCTGATGCAGGGTCAGGATCAATGAAGATGACTTGGGGCTCTGGTCTACAACATATAGCAGAGAGCCAGGGTCCAATTGTGCAGGGCTTCAGTTAACTCCATTTTGGGAGTATTTGACTTCCACAAATAAGGCTAAAACTTCCAAAATAAAGGGGGAGGCAGTCAATGACTTCTAAATGTGAAACAAAATTAGGCGATTTCCAAATTTAAAGGCATAGAAGCAAATAAATATTGGACTTTTCTAAAATAAATTGTATTTTACCACTAATTAAGTTCATGCATGCACAGTAAACATCTTGCTATGAGTAACTTTTGAGGCGTATGATGCTTTCTGTCCAATGCAGAGTGCTCTGCAAGGGGCTTGACAGTATCACATCAGTCATCAGCCAGGCTGATCGTGACGCTGTTTTGCCTGAAGTGGTCGGCACTTGAAAAGAAAAAGCTGCACCTATCATGCTGCGGCTTTTCCCTTTCATCTGCAGAACACTGCCCAGCAAACAGCTGTTGGTGTCCTGAAAAACCTGGCTGATGTCAACCCCACTCACTACCCCATGGGTCCCTTCCCTCACGGGCCGCCACTCTCCTTTCTATCTGCTTACTATGTTTGCCCTTGCAGTTGCCTCCTTACTCCAACTTCTTCTCTCTCTATCCCCCCCAGCTTTGTTTCAAAGCACAGACAGGCACCCTCACAGCCAGAGGAGAGAGACAGCCAGAGATACAAGGGGAGCTGGGCACAGATGACTCCCGGATTGCTGCTGCTGCTATTTGTATTTTGTGTTGCTCTGCTTCTACCAGGTCAGTGAGTTTCAACACAGCAATTTGTTAGTGTTGGCGTTACACCTGGGCAGATGTCCCCATCAAAAAATGTTGTGCCCCAGTGCTCTTGCCTCTAGTCTCTAGTGCTGTGGTAGTCAGTCAGACTAGTGGCTAAACTTTTCTTTTCTCCTCCTGGCCTGTTTCTCATCACTCTCCCACTTCCACCCTGCCACAGTCTCAGTCAGCTTTCATGAGTCAGTGAAGTCAGCTTGCCCAAACTGCCCTGTCCTGTGACTCCCTCCCAGTGGCTCCTCTGTGCTGCGCTGCAGAAGTTCTGACCTTGGCCTTGTTTTCTGTGAGTTTTGGTGTCTGGTTGGACTTCTGCAGCTGTGCACACTGATGCGCAGCTCCGATCAGCTGTGCTGCCAGTGCCCAAGGGAATGCTTAGTCTTGTTGCTTCCACCACCCACCTGAGCCCATAGCCGTTCACTGCTAGCCACCATTGTGCATTCTGCTTTCTTGACAGGTGAACCCCCCAGGCTCACACCTTCTCTGGAGGGCACTTCTGTCTCTCCCATGGTCGTCGACTGTTCTTTGTTGCTGCCACTGCCAGAGCTGACAGCTGCACTGATGGTGTGACAAGGGAGCAACTTATACTTACAAAATAAGATTGAATATGGCAGGCGGATATTTGGGTGTTGCTTTGGGAATATGGGGAGGGAAGGTCAGGGAGGGCTTCCTAGTATTTTCAGGGAGATGGATATTGTGGTGCCATTTATACACAAGGAGTAGGAGCACATGTGGGATGTTTGTTCTCAGTAAACATGGTAATTTTACCATTTGTGAATAAGGATGACAGCGCAACAGTTTAAGTTTTGTTCATAAGGGGGTGACACATCCTTTTAAATGTATGAAAATGTTGAAGCACTTGGGGAACTTGCACAACGATGTGATTATGTTACAAGAAACACATCTGTTAGAGATAGAGGGTACTTTACTGAGGCGACAACGAGTGGGACAAATATTCACCATGGGAGATGGCAGGAGTAGCAGGGGGTAGTTATACTGTTTGCAAGAGCCTTTCCATTTTCTTGTGAGCAGTGTATAAGAGATAAAAATGGTAGAAACGTCTTTGTTAAGGTAAAATTCAATCATCCGAGATAATTTTTGGATGCATTTATGGCCCTAATGCTGATTCCCCGTCTATTTTTATGGAACTCCTCTCCGTATTGACACCCTTCCTGATTATCCTGAATCTTCCTGGGAGGAGATTGGAATCTTCCTTTCTATACCCTTTTAGACAAATCCATGAGGTTAGGATCTAAGGGGCTTTCTCCAGCACACAGAGCAGTTTGAGAACTAGTTGACCACATGGATCTTTGTGACCCTTGAAGACTCTTACACCCTGCAGAAAAGGAATTCACATTCTGCTAGTCTGTTCACAGCTCAGCATCGAGAATCAATTATTCCTGGTTGAGCAAATCATTGCTGAGTGTCCTGTTATATAGTAAAATGGAGCCAGGAGTAGGTTCAGATCATTTTATAACAACCTGCCGACTTTCCCTCTCTCTCTCAATTGGGGGACAGACAAATTGTGGAGATTAAATAATCAACTTTTAAAGGATAAAAAGATCATTGATAGTATTACAACCTCTTTGGACCAATTTAAAATTGATAATTGGGGCACAACACAGTCTCCATCTCGAATGGAGTGTGTTCAAATGTTTTATTTGGGGAGAATTTATTAGATTGCCATCAGCTAAAAAAAGGAGGGAAGAACAGGAAACTAAATCACTCTTAGCCCAAATCAGAGAAAGAGAGAAAAATACTTAGCCACCCAATCCACAGAATTGGACAAGGAAAAGCTGCTAAAATGACAAGATAAATATTCTGAATAACTAAGGGAAAAAGCAGAATGGGCGATATTAAAAACAAAAGCTAATTATACAGAGCAGGGGGATAAGGCTGGTCGGCTTTTGGCCCTTAGACTAAAAAAACAGGAAGCATTGAGATGTATTGTGGCAATACATTGAGAACCCCATGGGCCCCTCTTACCTCAAGCTAAAGTGATCGCTGCTGAATTCAAACAGTACTACATGAATTTGTATGCCCAAATGCTGAACTGACCATCTCAAACTACAGTAGATCAGTATTTAGCTAGTCTTCCCCACCCCACGCTTACCACTACTCAAGTTGAAGGACTCAATACTCCATTTGCTGAAGACAAGATTCTTAAAATTATTAAGGATCTACCCCTCGATAAGGCCCCAGAACCAGATTGCTACTTGGCTAATTTTGATAAGGAATTTGCCACTCAGTTAGCTCCTTGGCTACTAGCAGTCTATTCATGCACGTTATAGGCAGCATATTTCAATTCCAGATTCTTGGAGGCTCTCATTGTAATACTCCTTAAACCGGAGAGAGACCCAACATGGCTGTCAAACTATAGACCAACATCTCTTCTTATCTGTGACATGAAAATTCTCACTAAACTGCTAGCCCACAGGGTGGACCACAAACTCCCCTCTCTTATAGGTTCTGATCCAGTTGGATTAATGAGGAGGAGGTCCTTGGTAGACCACCTCCGCCAGCTATCTCGTGTCTTCTCTGCATTCTGGGATGCTTGTTAAACCATGGCTTTGGTCTCCCTGGACATGGAGGAGGCCTTTGATAGAGTGGATTGACAATTTTTATTCAGGTCGCTTCATAGATACAGATTCCCCCCTACATTTATTTCCTGGATACAGGTGCTATATTCGAACCCCTCTCCTTGCATTTTTTGCAATGGGACCCTCTCGCCCCATTTCTCTCTGGTGGCTGGAACTAGACAAGGATGCCCCTTGTCCTCCTTGCTGTTCGGTTTATACTTAGAGATGCTCATAGTTGCCATTAGGATGTCCCCGGATATAAAAGGAATTCGACTAGGTTCTAAAGAAGAAAAAATTGCTGCACAGCAGATGACATCTTGCTATATCTTACCAATATTGCACCCTCGGTTTGAGGTCTTCTACGGTTAATACAGGAGTATAGTCTACTTTCCTACTATAAACATAATACAGGCAAAACCTCAGTTTTCCCACTGAATAATAAAGGCTTCAAAACAGATATCTTAAATTTGGGCCTCTCATGGTCCCCCAAATCTCTTAAATACCTAGGCCTACATCTCTCTCTCTACCAGTGACACCCAAATGCATAAGTTGAATTTAGAAACTCTACTCAAAACCATACAGCAAGATTTAAAATGATTGCTACACCTCCCTTTAACCTTATGGGTTAATAATGATCAGGCAAGACACAGCATATCAGGTACACCTAACAAGAGGTGGTTATTTTTATTAAAAATAAATAAAATAAGAAATAAATAATGCAGGATAGAAGATAATGACTGTTTCTGAATACCATCAACAACTCAAAAGAAAATAAACAAGGCAAAAACACAGCTCAGAGTCTACAGGTAGCTAGAGACCTAATGAAGGCTGTGTTGGGTCTCCCTTCTGAGAACCCTATACTGGAGATGTTAGCAGCACCAACTCCAGGCTACATCTGAACTAGAGGTGCTGGATCTTGGGTTTTTAAAGCACAAAGGGTCCTCCCCTTAAGAGCAAGGTCAACCTCAAATTCTTTTATTTCAAATATTTCTTACAACATTCTACCTAGACATATACTTCTGACTATCCAGTTTAGTTCTACCGAATAATCAATTCTGTAAAGCAGCAAACAACAATAAATTCATTAGAACACATAAAAATTCTGCTTTTATTCAAAAGGAGGTGTTAATGAGTCTAGATTCCTCCCCATTTATGGGTGACTGACATCCCACATCTCATAAAGAGCACAGAGGTAGCTGCTGACTCCTGTAGGAGACTGTATCTTTCAGAAGGTCTCCTCTGACTGGAAATACTTGTCTAGCAACCACCTTCACTAAGAAACTACAGGTAACACTACAGTTATGCTTTAATTCTATACAGTTTTATAGCTGTCCTGCAGGTCTTAATATGCTACCTAGTGGCTATCTGCATTAAACTGAACACCTTTTAGTTTAACCAGAATTGCAGGTTTTGTTTTACTAATATTTGTAATTACTAGCTAAAACATGTCTATTCTCTGACTAACGCTAGCACAAAATAAGCAGATTCGCAACTACAACCAAGTGAGTCTACAGCATAAGGGAAAAAGGTATTTCTAATGCCTGCTGGCTACCTTGCATACACATAGCAGTAGCTCCTCCTCCCAAACATGCAAGAGGTAGTGTTTCACAAATTAGCCTGATATTTCACAAAAGAGAAGGGTTTCAATAGCTAACCTTTTTAGACAAAGAGAAAGGGGTAAAACACAAAACAGCATCAAAAAGCAGATGCAGGGAGAGACAACATTTTCTCTCGGCAGAACAGAGCATGGCTACTATTCACTCTAAAAGCACATGCTATACTTTTGGGACCCTTTTCTACATTTCCCTGTTTTTTCTCCTATTTACACATGTATCATGCAGCATTACTGATAAATGTACACAGAAAATGGGAGAAAAAATGTTTTTTTACCTTTTAAATGGGCAGACAAATCAAAGTGTTTTGGAAATATCCATAAGGGAAAAGGGGGATTAAACACATCTCTGAATGAATACTTTTTAGGCTTTGAAGAAAGAAACATAAGCAAGATAATAAGACAGCAGGTTGCCAGTCCACTGCAGTACTACCAGGAGAGAAATCAATAGAAATGCTGTTGCACAACAGACTTGGGGTGGTGGGGACAGAAAAAGATAGCTTGTAGTACTCCAGTTATGGATTCAAAATGTTTTTATCCCTATTACATCCCCCATTCAAGAAAAAGTATAGAATTATCTAGGGTTTGTGAACCACATCCCAAAGGGATGGGGGTAGGAGCTTCCACCCACCCTCACAGAAGCTCCACCACAGGGCACCCTAACAAAAACTGATAGTATAACAGTACATTATCTCATACTACACATACAACAATTTGCCCTGAGGTTTGATATCACAACATCCTGAATTATGATTTAGACATCTGAATAGCACCATAGCATGACAGATAGTCAATGTTTTTGTGTTGGCTTCCAGGTCTACGTTTTATTTTAAAGTCATAGGGCTGCAATGCCAGCTACCAGTGAAGGACCTGTGCATTTTTATCCTTCATCTGTTGCAACCAACAAAGAGGGTTGTGATTTGTAATTAAGGTAAAGTGTCTACCCCATAAATAGAATTTAAGGGCTTCAATAGCCCACTTGATGGCCAGACACTTCTTCTCGATAGTAGTGTATTTCATTTCTTGGGGAAACAATTTCTGACTTATATAAATAATAGGATGTTCTCCCTTTTGATGGTTTGGCTAAGCAAAGCTCCCAAACTGGTTTCCGAAGTGTCAGTGTGAACCTCAAATGGTTTTGTGAAATCAGGAGATCTCAAGACAGGAGAGGCACACAATGCAGCTTTGATCATGCAAAATGCCTCTTCACAAGCTAGAGACCAAGGTACTTTGTTGGGGACTTGCTTACAGGTTAAATTTGTCAGAGGGGTAGCTATAGTGGTGAAGTTAGGAATGAAGCACCTGTAATATCCTGCCATCCCCAGAAAAGAATGGACATTTTTTTTGTCTCTGGTACTGGACATTTGGCAACTGCCTCCACCTTCTCAATTTCAGGTTTAACCATCCCATTTCCCAGAATAAAACCTAAGTACCTGTTTTTTTCAGCTGCTAGAATACATTTAGAAGGATTAATGGTTAATCCTGCATCCTGTAGTGTCTTAAAGACATTGGCAAGGTGACGAAGATGTGTGGTCTAATCAGGGCTAAATATCACCACATCATCTAAGTAGGCTGAGCAGTATTCCCCATGGGGTAGTAGCAATTGGTCCATAAACCTTTGGAAGGTTGCAGGTGCACTGTGCAACCCAAAAGGCACGTACACGTATTGATACAGACCATGTATCTGAAAGTTGTTTTCTCTCTCGATGATTTTTCTGGTGGGATCTGCCAGTAGCCTTTGGTTAGATCAAGTGTTGAAATGTACTGAGCCTGCCCAATCCAATCAAGAATGTCATCAGTTCTTGGGATTAGAAAACTGTTGAATTGGGACACTTAATTTAACCATCTGAAATCGAGGCATAGGCGTATGCCACCTTCCTTTTTTGGCACCATTACTGTAGGTGAAGCCCAGGGGCTGACAGAGGGCTCAACTATACCTAGCTGTTTCAACTTTTTGATTTCCAAATCTACATCATCCCTTACACATTATGGCAATCAAAAATACTTTTGTCAAATGGGAGCAGACTCTGTCTGAATTACATGATGTACACCAATATCTTTTCCTGGTATGCTGGTAAAGGTGGCAGCATAGTGATGTAATAAACTTCATAATTCATTCTGCTCTCTTTTGGACAAGTCTGATTTGATCTGTTGGGCACTGATACCTTCTGGCTGTTCTAACCTTTTATAAGCCATATATATATCAGAATGAGTGGTTTCTGGTATCACAAATAAACAAGGCTGGTCGGTAGATCTGTCATGCCATTTCTTTAGTAAGTTAGAATGATATATTTTAGAGCCTGTCTTACTGTCAGGTGCTTCTATTTTGTAGGTTATTGGACCCATACACTCTTTTATAATAAAGGGTCCTTGCCACTTCATCCTTAAATTGTTCTCAGATGAAGGGAGTAAAAGCAATACATTTTTACCTGCTAAGAAAGACTTTTCTTGTGTTTTTGTGTCATACAGGACCTTCTGTTTTTGTTGAGCTGCCTCACAGTTGTGATGTGCCTGTGCTATATGTGACACTGGCCTCTTACGTGGTTGGGTCATGTATTCCAATATGTTCAATGCTTTACCATGGTGTTCCCTTCCCAGGCTTCCTTTACCACATCCACAGGGCCATGTGGGTTCCACCTGTATAACAAGAAAAAGGGGGAGAACCCAGTTGATGCCTGTGGCACCTCACGATATACAAAAAGGAAGAGGGGTAAATAATGGTCTTAATCCCTACCCTCATCATCTACAAACTTTCTTATCATACATTTCAGAGTTTGATTAAAACATTCCACTAACCCATTTGTATGTGGATGGTAGGGGGTGGTACATAAAGCTGTAATACCTAGGACCTTATATAGTTCTTTCAACAATTCAGCACTGAAATTAGCCCCTTGATCTGTAAGAATTTCCTTGGGAATACCTAAGTGACTAAAGTAGTCCGCTAGCTTTTCTGCAATTTTGTGTGCAGTGGTGGTCCTGAGTGGGAAGGCCTGAGGATATTTGGTGGCATAGTCACAAATTACCAAGATGAAGTGGTTGCCCTTTTTGTTCTTTTCAAACTGGCCTACAATATCCATGGTGATATGTTCAAAAGGTTGGGTAAGCAAAGGAAGGGGCATTAGAGGCACTTTTTCTTTGTTCTTAACCTGTCCTATTTGTTTGCATTCAGGACAGGTTTTACAAAAGGAAGCTACATCCTCTTGTACTCCAGGACAGTAAAATTGCTGCAATATCCTTGCAGTGGTCCTGTCCCTGCCTGCATGTCCTGCACTAGAGAGATCATGTCCTAAAATACATCTTTTCTATACTTCAGGGAGACTAATAATTGTTCTACCTTTTCATTAGTGACAGGGTTGGTAAACACTCTATATAGGATACTATCTTGTTCTTGCACCATAGGTGCCCCCAGAATCACCTTCCTTCCCCAGCTGAAAAAAAAAACATTTTTAAGGTTATATCATCATGCTGATCTTTGACAATATCAGGTAAAGACACAGTAGGCATAGAGTTTTTAATGTCCACGTGCATATGTTCACTCTAGTGCTCTAGTTGTCAATGATACTAAGGAGGAATCACAGACCCAGACCAATGCATTAAAGTCAGGGTGGTCTTGGCCTCTGATTAGTGAAATTGGCAAGGAAGATACCACTCTCACCCTTAAGAACCACTGTATACCATTTATTGTTATTTCTAGATCAGTAGTGGGATATTGGTGTAAATCCCCATGTATGCAAATAATCACAGTAGTCAGAGTCTCTTGTGGTACCATTGTTACTAAATCACCTCTTATGAGACTTTGACGACTTCCTGAGTCTATTAACCCCTCAATGTCTCTTCCTGAAAATTGAGCATTAATGATAAAGGCACTCAAATTCATTAATGCTAAATATGCAGGTTCTTTTTTCTTGTTTGGGCAATATCTACCTATGTGCCCCAAGCCATGACAGTAGTAGCATTCTGTATTTGAGGCAGGTCTTTTTGCAACATAATTTGTATGGTCCCCCCTTGGCTTAGCAGTTCCTGTCCCTGTAGATGCGATATAGGGGATTCTTACCACTGATGTATTGGTCATGGCGGTAGCTGACGTTGATGAAGAACTGGGGCCTGCACCATTTGTTCTATGGTATCCCTTCCACATGGGCTGTCTGGCTGACAAGATATCTTCAGCCAATGTCAAGGCAATTTCAGAGTTTTCTGGATTGTGTTCCCTGATCCATAGTTGTACTTTAGGGTGTACGATGGTAATGAATTTCTCCAACACCAACTCAGTGATAACTTTAACAGTTTTCTCTTCAGGTTGTAACCATTTATTACAAAGGTTATGCAACCTAGTAAACGTCTCTCTTGGGGGTATGTGTGGCAAATGTTTAAGTGTCCAAAATCTCTGATGGTATGTTTCTGGGTTTATGTCATATCTTTTTAAAATTTCTTTTTTCACAGCTGCATAGTCATTTGAGGTTTGGGCCCTCAAACTGGTATAGGCTAGCTAGGCCTTTCCAGACAAGTAAGGCATTAGCCAGACTACCCACTTTTGTCAGGGCCACTCACAGGCTTGAGCTACCCATTCAAAAGTCATGAGATATGATTCAATATCATCAGTTGCACTTGATATCTGCAACAAACGTGCACTTTTGCTTAATTCTGTGGGAGGTGAAACAAACTACCCATGGTAATTGCTTTTTATTCACATATTTATTTAGTGTTTAACCAAGAAGGGGCTTGCAAACTCTGTTTATCTTGTTAGTAACTTCAGAAAGATTTAAATACTGCATTTGGGTAGGTCCTTGGAGGTAGCTAGATTGTCTACTAGGATTTGCTGACAGTTAAACTATTTTTAAATGAATTAAAGGTGGCTGAGGAGTTGAAAAAGAAACTTGCAAACTCAGATTATCTTGGAAGTAACCTCATAAGTGTTTGAATACTGCATTCTGGTTGTCCCTTGGGGGTAGCTGGATTGACTACTAGGATTTTGGGACAGAAACTATTTTTTAAATAATTTACTGGTGCGTAGGAGTTTGTGATAGTTAAACTCTTTTAACAAAGTTACTGGGGTTATGAGTGGTCACAGAAAACCTGCAGTGTGAAACAGAAAAGACAGTCTTTCAAGCAACAGAGGGTGGTGGATCTAGGTTTATGATTGTTTGTTACAATTCTTAAGATTTTCAGTGCAGGAAGAGTTTAAAGCACAGCTGACTTATTTTGGGGCTGACAGCTCTCAGAGCACAAACCACCAGGCCTGTTTTGGGGCTGGGGAGGTTTACCTGTGTCTGACTTGGATGTGTGGATTTTTCTCTGTCTGATTAGCAGGGTATTTCTCTATCAAATTGTTGTGTAGGGCATCTTGCTGACAGGAAGGCACTCATTGCAGCAGTGGGTCAGAGCTTTTAGCTGATTGTTTTGCGAGGGCACAGTTTAGGCCCAACCCCTTCCCACCCCCTCACCCCACCCACCCTGGAAATAGTTCCTTTATACCTGGGGTTCTGACATCATTTCCTCAAGAGTGCAAGGTGTATGTCACTGTCATATCCTCTCTAGCACACTGCATTGACAATATAAGCATACACATTGTATAATATAAATATATATCTATTTCTATATTACAAACCAATCACACACACACAAAAAAATGGGAGTAGTGCAATGTAATGGCTGTGGGGCAGCAGTCTTCCAGGAGTCTTTCTGGAGGCTGAGATGCTGTTTTATTTGCAGACAACTCCCTGCCCTGAGGGAGGAAGTTGCCTGTCTCAGACCACACTGGACAGTAGTACGGTGACCTTCCCCAGGCCACACTGGACAGTAGGAAGGAACCCCCCATCCAGAGAGCACCAGAGCCACCACCACTTCCCTCAGAGGTTGCAAAGAAAGCACAGCAGTTGGACCACAGTGGCTCAGGGAGGGTGAGGATGGTGGAACAGAGCACACCCAGTCAGTTGTTCCACACCACAATCCATACACCATTCTGGGGGAGCATAGCTCCCCTATGGATACACCCGCAGAGGAGACTAAGGAGGGTGCAGACAACTGTCACAAGGGAGGCCCTCAGGAAGGAGGCAGAGGGCACCACAGGGAAAGAAAGCAGCTCCTGGTGGGGGACTCAATTATTAGGGTGATAGAACTGGGGGAAGCAGGGAAAACTGAAGTAAGGTGCTTGCCTGGTGCCATGGCTTGGAGGGACAGGAAGCACATCCTTAGGATCACGAGAACAGTTGCATGGGAGTCTGAGCTGGACATCATTGTCCACCTAGGGACAAATGACTTAGCTCATCATGAGATTAGAGCAGTGCAGAAGGACTTTGTAGAGTTGGGGAGGGGCTTAAGACAAGTAGCACACACAGTATCCTTCTCAGAGGTACTGCCTGTCAGTGGCATGGGTGAGGCGAGGGTACTTTGCACCATGCAGTTTAACAAATGGTTAAAAAAATGGTGTGGAGCACTGGGGTTTGGCTTCATTGGGGACTGGGGTTCCACCTGGAGGGACACCAGCCTATACTGGCAGGATGATCTGCATCTGTCCAGGAAGGGAACAAGTCTTTTGGGCAATCGGTTTAAATGCTTCATTGGCAAGCCTTTAAACTAGTCAAGGGGGGAGGCACTGATAAGCAGCAGGAAAATCCCAGCCTCCCCCTACAAAACAGGGTACTAAATGAGAAAAAGACCAAGGTAGAAAGGTCAGTGGGGGATGCCGCTACAGAAGGTAAAGCCATCAAAAATGGAGAGCAATGAGTACCAATGCCCGTAGTCTGGGTAACAAGCTTCCTGAATTAGTGGCCTTGATGGAGGAGGAAGATCTGGATATCATGGCAGTCACAGAAATGTGGTACACACAGAACCATGACTGGGACGTAAACATACCAGGATACACTATCTATAGGAGGGACAGGGAGGGTAAAAGGGGAGGAGGAGTAGCTCTCTACATAAGAGAAGAAATCAAAGCAACAGAACAAAAGGGTAAACAGGAAGGAGAAGAAGCACTGTGGGTCAATTTGGAGGCAAGCAATGGCACCACAATCCGCATAGGGGTTGTATACAGACCCCTCTCAGGGGGAGGAAATGGACAAGGAAATGATAGAAAGTATACTTAGAATGGCAGATAAAGGGGAGATATTGCTGATGGGTGATCTGAATAGGCCAGATATTAATTGGAGTGCAGTTGCAGCAGCCACTTCTAAGCGTGGGGTTATTCTAGATGCCCTACAGGGGCATGCCTTAGACAACTAGTATTGGAGCCCACTCGAGGGGAGCAATCTTAGATCTGGTTCTCTCAAATGGAGATGAAGAGAGGATCACAGATGTAAGTGGATAGCCATCTGGGAACTAGCGACCATCAACAGTATGGTTCAATAAACACAGCAATAGAGTCAAGCCATACAAAGACAAAGGTACTGGATTTTAGGAGGGCTGACTTTGCTAAAATGGGTGAGTGCCTAAGAATGCACTAGCAAATGGGCAGGAAGGAGGGTGGAAGAACAATGGGGAATAATAAAACTGCCATCACAGAGGTAACAAGCCTTTGTGTAAAGCAAATAAACAAAATGAAACGAGGTAAGAAACCACTATGGTTCTCAAAGGAAGTGGCAGTGAAGGTTCAAGAGAAAAAGAAAGCATTCAGGAAGTACAAGGAATCACAGAAGGAACAGGACAGAGAACTGTATCAGTTAAAGCAAAAGGAAGCTGGAAAGGCAGTCAGAACAGCAAAAGCCCAAACTGAGGAAAAGATAGCCAAATCAGTTAAGAAGGAGGATAAAACCTTTTATAGGTACATCAGGGAGTGAAGGAAGACCAAGAGAGGGATAGTGAGGCTTAATAAAGGGAGGGAGGGTGGGCAGAGGGTGACTGTGAAAAGACAGCGATACTAAACAAATATTTTTGCTCAGTATTTACAAAGAAAGAGGGGGAGGTACCTAAAACAAACAGTAGAAACACTCTGGATACAGAAGTTGATACCAGCCCATTTACAGAAGAAAGGGTTCTGAAAGAGCTCTTAAAACTGAAGGTGGACAAAGCAATGGGGCCTGATGGGATTCATCCCAGAATTCTAAAAGAACTATGGGTAGAACTAGTGACACCACTGACTACCCTCTTTAACAAATCATGGGAGGATGGGTGGTACCTGAGGACTGGAGGGGGCAGATATGATCCCTCTCGCAAAGTGTGAGCAAGGCAGAAGCAGGAAACTACAGACTCCGTTAGTTTAACTCAGTGGTAGGGAAAATGATGTAATCACTTGAAGGAAAGAATTGTTGAGTATCCAGAGGCCAGAGGGGCACAGGACCCAAGGCAGCATGGATTCACAGCGGAAGGTCATGCCAGACAAATCTGATAGATTTCTTTGACTGGGTGACCAAAGTAGTTGATCAGGAGGGCTGTGGACATGGCCTACCTAGTCTTTAGCAAGGCATTTGACACAGTCCCACACAAAAGATTAATATACAAGTTAGCCAGCCTGGGAGTGGGTCCCAAGATGACAGCCTGGGTAAAGAATGGCTGGAGAATAGGACACAGAGAGTAATAGTAAATGGAGTCCACTCTGAAAATGGGGGGTTAGTAGTGGGTACCACAGGTTCAGTATTAGGACCGGTCCTCTTCAATGTCTTTATAAGTGACATTGCAGAGGGACTGGAAGGAAAAGTATGTCTCTTTGCAGATGACACAAAGATCTGCACAGAGTTGATGCACAAGGTGGGGTGGAAAGGATGAGAAGGGACTTGCAAGGTTAGAGGAATGGTCAAATGTATGGCAGCTTAGATTCAATGCTAAGAAGTGCAAGGTAATGCACCTGGGAAACAAAAACCCAGGGGAAGAGTACACAATGGGGGTGAGATACTAACAACAACAAAAATGGAAAGGGACCTGGGGGTAGTCATATCAGATGACCTAAAGGTGGGCAAGCAATGTGAGAGGGCAGCAAGGAGGGCTGGGGAAATACTGGGATGCATAGGGAGAGGCATCACTAGTAGAAAACAAGAAGTTATTATCCCTCTGTACAGACAGCTGGTGAGACCACATCTGGAGTACTGCGTGCAGTTCTGGGGACCCAATCTCTGCAAAGACATAGACAGAATGGAAGCTGTCCAGAGGAGGGCACTAAAATGGTGCAGGGTCTGCACCGGAAGACATATGAAGAGAGACTTGAGGAGCTTAATATGTATAGCCTCGAGGAAAGGAGGGAGAGGGGACATGATAGAAACTTTCAAGTACTCAAGGAATCAACAAAGTCCAAGAGGGTAGCAACTTTCAAAAAAGAGGTGTGCAAGAACAAGGGGCACAATTTGAAGATAGAAGGGGGCGGCTCAGAGGTAATTTAAGGAAGTATTTTTCACAGAGAGGTTGTGGATGCATGGAACGGCCTTCCGGAGAGGTTGTGAGTCAAAACAGTGGTGGAATTCAAGCATGCATGGGACAGTCATAAGGCAATTCTAGGGGGTGGGGGTAGGAAGAATTAGGCTGCTGGTTAACTAGGATCTGCAACTTATCCATCAGGTAGGGAAATGGGCAGACTGGGTGGGCCAAGCGGTCCTTATCTGCCATCAAATTCTATGTTTCTAAGTTGGCAACATTTTAGTCAATTTTATGTCCTTAGGACTGACTTTAGTAGCTCCTTGACATACCGCAATAATCTGTAAAACTTTCATGGTATCAGCCCACCTTTGATCTTGAGAACATCTCTCCTGATCTCGTTCCTTCCTCTCTTTCTCCCTTTCTTGTAGGTCCTCCTTCTGTTCTCATTCCAATTCCCGTTGTCTAACAGCAAGCCATTTTAACAGTTCAGCAATGTCTTCCAGTGGTGTCTCTAGTGATTCATCTGGTTCCTCATCCTCCTCCAGACTGTTTTCTTCTAGTTTTGCAACTGCGTTGTCCTCCATAGCTGTACCCAATGGTGAAGTCCTTTTTCAAACTTTGAGTCTAGTGACTGGATCCAGACCAGGTAGTAAAGGTTTCCCAGTTCGAAGCACTTGCGAACTGGTGGAGACACCCTTTACTGCTAATATGGTGTCTGCCAACTGGGCCATGTACCACTGTACCAATGCTGATCAGGATACTAGTTACAGTATCCAATGTGAAGTCTCCCTATATGCCACAGACTTTCCCAGTACCCCACTCCTGGTACCAAATGTCACGGTGCAATAATGATCAGGCAAGACACAGCATATCAGGTACACCTAACAAGAGGTGGTTATTTTTATTAAAAATAAATAAAATAAGAAATAAATCATGCAGGATACAAAATAATGATTGTTTCTGAATATCATCAACAACTCAAAAGAAAATAAACAAAGCAAAAACACAGTTCAGGGTCTACATGTAGGTAGAGACCTAATAAAGACTGTGTCATGTCTCCCTTTGGAGAAGCCTATATTGGAGATGTTAGCAGCACCAACTCCAGGCTACATCTGAACTAGAGGTGCTGGATCTTGGGTTTTTAAAGCACCAAGACTCCTCCCCTAAAGAGCAAGGTCCACCTCTAATTCTTTTATTTCAAATATTTCATATAACATTCTACCTAGACATACACTTACTGACTATCCAATTTAGTTCTACTGAATAATCAATTCTGGAAATCAGCAAACAACAATAAATTCATTAGAACACATACAAATTCTGCGTTTATTCAAAAGAAGGTGTTAATGAGTCTAGACTCCTCCCCATTTATGGGTGACTGACATCCCACATCTCATAAAGAGCACAGAGGTAGCTGCTGACTCCCTGTAGGAGACTGTATCTTTCTAGAAGGTCTCCTCTGACTGGAAATACTTGTCTAGCAACCACCTTCACTAAGAAACTACAGGTAACACTACAGTTATGCTTTAATTCTATACAGTTTTATAGCTGTCCTGCAGGTCTTAATATGCTACCTAGTGGCTATCTGCATTAAACTGAAAGCCTTTTAGTTTAACCAGAATTGCAGGTTTTGTTTTACTAATATTTGTAATTACTAGCTAAAAACATGTCTATTCTCTGACTAACGCGAGCAACAAAAATAAGCAGATTCGCAACTACAACCAAGTGAGTCTACAGCATAAGGGAAAAGGTATTTCTAATGCCTGCTGGCTACCTTTCAGGCTACACATAGCAGTAGCTCCTCCCAAACATGCAAGAGGTAGTGTTTCTACAAATTAGCCTGATATTTCACAAAAGAGAAGGGTTTCAATAGCTAACCCTTTTTTAGACAAAGAGAAAGGAGTAAAACACAAAACAGCATCTAAAAGCAGATGCAGCGAGAGACAACATTTTCTCTCAGGAGAACAGAGCATGGCTATTACTGGCTCTAAAAGCACACGCTATACTTTTGGGACCCTTTTCTATATTTCCCTATGTTTTTTTCTCCTATTTACACATGTATCATGCAGCATTACTAATAAACTTACACAGAAAATGGGAGAAAAATGGCTTTTTACCTTTTAAATTGGCAGACAAAATAAAGCATTTTGGAAATATACATAAGGGGAAAAGGGGGGATTAAACACATCTCTGGAATGAATACTCTTTTTAGGCTTTGAAGAAAGAAACATAAGCAAGATAATAAGACAGCAGGTTGCCAGTCCACTGCAGTACTACCAGGAGAGAAATAAATAGAAATGCTGTTGCACAACAGACTTGGTGGTGGTGGTGGGGGGACAGAAAAAGATAGCTGTAGCGATTACTCCAGTAAAGATTCAAAATGTTTTTTATCCCTATTACACACCCCTACTCAAACAAAAAAGACAATAGGTTTACCTAAGGTTTGTGAACCACACCCCAAAAGGGATGGTGGTAGGAGCTTCCACCCACCCTTACAGAAGCTCCACCACAGGGCACCCTAAAAAACAAAACTGGTAGTATAACAGTACACTACCTCATACTACACATACTACAATTTGTCCTGGGGTTTGATATCACAACTTCATAAATTATGATTTAGACATCTGACTAGCACCATAATGAGACAGATAGTCAGTGTTTTTGTGTTGGCTTCCAGGTCTATGTTTAATTTCAAAGTTATAGGGCTGCAATGCCAGCTACCAGTGAAGGACCTGTGCATTTTTATCCTTCATCTGTTGCAACCAACAAAGAGGGTTGTGATCTGTAATTAAGGTAAAGTGTCTACCCCATAAATAGAATTTAAGGGCTTCAATATCCCACTTGATGGCCAGACACTCCTTCTCAATAGTAGTGTATTTCATCTCTCAGGGAAACAATTTCCGACTTATATAAATAATAGGATGTTCTCACCTTTGGTGGTTTGGCTAAGCAGAGCTCTCAAACCAGTTTCCTAAGTGTCAGTGTGAACCTCAAATGGTTTTGTGAAATTTGGAGATCTCAAGACAGGAGAGGCACACAATGCAGCTTTGATCATGCAAAATGCCTCTTCACAAGCTAGCGACCAACATACTTTGTTGGGGACTTGCTTACAGGTAAAAATTGGTCAGGGGGACAACTATAGTGGTGCAGTTTGGAATGAAGCACCTATAATATCCTGCTAGCCCCAGAAAAGAACGGACATGCTTTTTTGTCTCTGGTACTGGACATTTGGCAACTGCCTCCACCTTCTCAATTTCAGGTTTAATCATCCCATGTCCCAGAATAAAACCTAAGTACCTGTATTTTTCAGCTGCTAGAATACATTTAGAAGGATTAATGGTTAATCCTGCATCCTGTAGTGTCTAAATGACATTGGCAAGGTGACGAAGATGTGTGGTTCAATCAGGGCTTAATATCACCACATCATCTAAGTAGGCTGAGCAGTATTCCCCATGGGGTAGTAGCAATCAGTCCATAAACCTTTGGAAGGTTGCAGGTGCACCATGCAACCCAAAAGGCATGTACACAAATTGATACAGACCATGTATCTGAAAGTTGTTTTCTCTCTCGATGATTGTTCTAGTGGGATCTGCCAGTAGCCTTTGGTTAGATCAAGTGTTGAAATGTACTGAGCCTGCCCAATCCAATCAAGAATGTCATCAATTCTTGGGATGGGATAACTGTCGAAAAGGGACACTTGATTTAACCATCTGAAATTGAGGCATAGGCATATGCCACCTTCTTTTTTGGCACCATTACTATAGGTGAAGCCCAGGGGCTGACAGAGGGCTCAATTATACCTAGCTGTTTCAACTTTTTGATTTCCAAGTCTACATCTTACCTCGCACGTTGTGGCAGTCAATAAGACTTTTGTCGAATGGGAGCAGAATCTGTCTGAATTACATGCTGTACACCAATATCTTTTCCTAGTGTGCTGGTAAAGGTGGCAGCATAGTGATGTAATAAACTTCATAATTCATTCTGCTGTCTTTCAGACAAGTCTGAACTGATCTGTAGGGCACTGATACCTTCTGGCTGTTCTAATCTTTTATAAGCCATATCTATATCAGAATAAGTGGTTTCAGGTATCACAAATAAACATGGCTGGTTGGTAGATCTATCATGCAATTTTTTCTTAGTAAATTAGCATGATATACAGTATGTTAGAACCTGTGTTTCTGTCAGGTGCTTCTGTTTTGTAGGTTATTGCACCCATATGCTCTTTGATAATAAAGGGCCCTTGCCACTTCATTCTTAAATTGTTCTCAGATGAAGGGAGTAAAAGTAATACCTTTTCACCTGCTAAGAAAGACCTTTCTTGTGTTTTGATGTCATACATGGCCTTCTGTTTTTGTTGAGCTACCACACAGTTGTGATGTGCCTGTGCTGTATATGATACTAGTCTCTTACTCAGTTGTGTCATGTATTCCAATATGTTCACATGCTTTACCATGGTGTTCCCTTTCTGAGCTTCCTTTACCACATCCATAGGGCCATGTGGGTTCCACCCATATAACAAGGAAACGGGGGAGAACCCTGTTGATGCCTGTTTCACCCCACGACATGCAAAAAGCAAGAGGGGTAAATAATGGTCCCAATCCCTACCCTCATCATCTACAAACTTTCTGATCATACATTTCAGAGTCTGATTAAAACATTCCACTAACCCATCTGTTTGTGGATGGTAGGGGGTGGTACATAAAGCTGTAATACCTAGGACCTTATATAGTTCTTTCAACAGTTCAGCATTGAAATTAGCCCCTTGATCTGTAAGAATTTCCTTGGGAATACCTAAGCGACTATAGTCCACTAGCTTTTCTGCAATTTTGGATGCAGTGGTGGTCCTGAGTGGGAAGACCTCAGGATATTTGATGGCGTAGTTGCACATTAGCAAGATGAAGTGGTTGTCCTTTTAGCTCTTTTCCAACGGGTCCACAATATCCTTGGTGATACATTCAAAAGGTTGGGTAACCAAAGGAAGGGGCATTAGAGGCACTTTTTCTTTGTTCTTAGCCTGTCCTATTTGTTGACATTCAGGACAGGTTTTACAATAGGAAGCTATATCCTCTTGTACTCCAGGACAGTAAAATCACTGCAATATCCTTGCAGTGATCCTGTCCCTGCCTGCATGTCCTGAACTAGGTAGATCTTGTCCTAGAAATAACACATCTTTTCTATACTTCATGGGGACTAACAATTGTTCTACCTTTTCATTAGTAACAGGGTTGGTACACACTCTATATAGGATACCATTTTGTTCTTGCACCATATGGGCCCCAGAATCACCTTCCTTCCCTAGCTGAAAAAAAAAAGCTTTTTAAGGTTATATCATCATGCTGTTCTTTAACAATATCAGGTAAAGACACAGTAGGCATAGAGTTTTTAATGTCCACGTGCATATGTTCTTTCTTCTAAGCTCTCTGCAGCTTCTTCTCTTCAGACCATGTTTTTCTGGGTTTGTTTACAGTCTCAAATATCTCATCTGCAAAAGGAAACAGTTTCATTTCTCCTTTCTGTTGTTTCTGTGCTCTAGTTGTCACTGCTACAAAGGAGGAATCACAGACCAGGAGCAATGAATTAAAGTCAGGGTGGTCTTGGCCTATGATTAGTGAAACTGGCAAGGTAGGTACCACTCTGGCCCTTAAGAACCACTGTATACAACTTATTGTTATTTCTAGTTCAGTAGTGGGATATTGGTGTACATCTCCATGTATGCAAATGATCACAGTAGTTAGAGTCTCTAGTGGTACCAACATTATTAAATCAGCTCTTATGAGACTTTGATGGCTTCTTGAGTCTATTAACCCCTCAGTGTCTCTTTCTGCAATTTGAGCTTTAATGATAAAGGCATCCAAATGTATCGATGCTAAACATGCTGGGTCTTTTTTTTTGTTTGGGAATTATCTGTGTGCCCCAAGCCATGACAGTAGTAGCATTCTACATTTGAGGCAAGTCTTTTTGCCACATGATTTGTATTGTCCCCCCTTGGCTTAGCAGTCCCTGTCCCTGTAGATGCAATATAGGGGGTTCTTACCACTGATGTATTGGTTGTGGGGGTAGCTGATGTTGGAGAAGAAATGGGGCCTGCATCATCTGTTCTACTTTATCCCTTCCACAGGGGCTGTCTGGCAGACAAGAAATCTTCGTCCAATGTCAAGGCAATTTCAGGGTATTCTGGATTGTGTTCCCTGATCCATAGTTGTACTTTAGGGGTATGATTGTAATGAATTGCTCCAACACCAACAACTCAGTGATATCTTTAACAGTCTTCTCTTCAGGTTGTAACCATTTATTACAAAGGTTATGCAACCTAGTAAATATGTCTCTTGGGGGTATGTGTGGCAAATTTTTAAGTGTCCGAAATCACTGACGGTGTGTCTCTGGTTTTATGTCGTATCTTTTTAAAATTTCTCTTTTCACAGCTGCATAGTCATTTGAGGTTTGGGCGCTCATACTGATATAGGCTAGCTGGGCATTTCAAGACAAGTAAGGCACTAGCCAGCCTACCCATTGTTGTTGGGGCCACTCACAGGTTTAAGCTACCCATTCAAAAGTCATGAGATATGATTCAATATCATCAGTTGGCAACATTTTAGTCAATTTTATGTCCTTAGGACTGACCTTAGCAGCTTCTTGACCTACCCCAATAATCTGTAAAACCTTCATGGTATCAGCCCACCTTAGGTCTAGGCGACATCTCTCCTGATCTCGTCCCTCCCTCTCTTTCTCCCTTTCTTGTAGGTCCTCCATCCGTTCTCATTCCAATTCCACTTGTCTAACAGCAAGCCATTTTAACAGTTCAGCAATGTCTTCCAGTGGTGTCTCTAGTGATTCCTCTAGTTCCTCATACTCCTCCAGACTGTTTTCTTCTAGTTTTGTAGCTGCATTGTCCTCCATAGCTGTACCCAATGGAGGAGTCCCTTTTGGAACTTTGGGTCTAGTGACTGGATCCAGGCCAGGTAGTAAAGGTTCCCCAGTCCAAAGCACTTGCCATCTGGTGGAGACACCTTATACTGCTAATATAGTGTCTGCCAACTGGCCTATGTACCACTGTACCAATGCTGATCAGGATGCTAGGAACAGTATCCAATGTAAAGTCTCTCTATATGCCACAGACCTTCAAGGTACCCCACTCCTGGTATCAAATGTCATGGGGTAATAATGTTCAGGCAAGACACAGCATATCAGGTACACCACATCTAACAAGAGGTGGTTATTTTTGTTAAAAATAAATAAAGAAAATAAGAAATAAGTAATACAGGATACAAAATAATGACTGTTTCTGAATACCATCAACAACTCAAAAGAAAATATACAAAGCAAAAACACAGCTCAGGGTCTACAGGTAGCTAGAGACCTAATAAAGACTGTGCCGGGTCTCCCTTTGGAGAACCCTATACTGGAGATGTTAGCAGCACCAACTCCAGGCTACATCTGAACTAGAGGTGCTGGATCTTGGATTTTTAAAGCACCCAGACTCCTTCCCTAAAGAGCAAGGTCCACCACCTCTAATTCTTTCATTTCAAATATTTCATTTAACAGTCTACACTTACTGACTATCCAGTTTAGTTCTACTGAATAATCAATTCTGGAAAGCAGCAAACAACAATAAATTCATTAGAACACATACAAATTCTGCTTTTATTCAAAAGGAGGTGTTAATGAGTCTAGACTCTTCCCCATTTCTGGGTGACTGACATCCCACATCTCATAAATGGCACAGAGAGGATGCTGCTGGCTTCCTATAGGAGACTGCACCTTTCTGGAAGGTCTCCTCTGATTGGGAATACTCCTCTAGCAATCACCTTCACTAAGAAACTACAGGTAACACTACAGTTATGCTTTAATTCTGTACAGTTTTTTAGCTGTCTTGCAGGGCTTAGTATGCTACCTAGTGGCTATCTGCTTTAAACTGAAAGCCTTTTAGTTTTAGCCAGAATTGCAGGTTTTGTTTTACTAATATTTGTAACTACTAGCTAAAAACATGTCTATTCTCTGACTAACGCCAGCAACAAAAATAAGCAGACTCGCAACTACAACCCAGCGAGGCTACAGCATAAGGGAAAAGGTATTTCTAATGCCTGCAGGCTACCTTACAGGCTACACATAGCACTAGCTCCTCCCTAACATGCGAGAGGGAGTGCTTCTACAAATTAGTGTGACATTTCCCAAAAGAAAAGGGTTTCAGTAGCTAACCCTTTTTAGACAAAGAGAAAGGGGTAAAACACAAAACAGCATCTAAAAGCAGATGCAGGGAGAGACAACATTTCCTCTCGGCAGAACAGAGCATGGCTACTACTAGCTCTAAAAGCACACGCTATACTTTTGGGACCCTTTTCTACATTTCCCTATGTTTTTTTCTCCTATTTACACATGTACCATGCAGCATTACTAATAAATGTACATAGAAAATGGGAGAAGAAATGGCTTTTTACCTTTTAAATGGGCAAACAATATAAAGCGTTTTGGCAACATATTTAAGGTGAAGGGGGGGTTAAGCACATCAATGGAATTAATACTCTTTTTAGGCTTTGAAGAAAGAAATACAAGCAAGGTAATATGGCAGCTGGTGGCTAATCCACTGCAGTACTACTGAGACAGAAATAGATAGAAATGCTGTTGCTCAACAGACTTGGGGGTGGGTGGTTACAGAAAAGAGAGAGCTGTAGAGATTACTTCAGTGATGGTTCAAAAATGTTTTTTATCCCTGACTATCACACTGGTGAATATCATTAAAATGAACATCCTCCCACACCTGTTCTACCCCCTTAATTTATTAAACTTTTGAACCCCTAAAGCCTGGTTTAAGAGGGTTCATTCACACCTTTCTGACTTTCTCTGGAAAAGGAAGCCCCTGATATGAGCCTTTCACAAATTAACTGCCAAAAAACATCTTGGTGGGTTGAAAATCCCACACTTCAGTTTATATCATTGGGCTAGTCACCTTAGTAAATTTTTGAGATGGGAAGAACCGCATGGGCTTCTGGAGCCGTTAACATACTTTCCAACATGGCTTAGGATGGAACAGGAAAGGATAACCTCAGCAGGCATAAAACCAGCCTCAGTGCCTTTCCTCAAAATAGGGAATCTTCCATTAGCCCTACACCACACCCCATTGGGACATTCGATTCATACACATTCTCAATTATGTGCTACTATGAATTATGCGAATACATATGACTTAACCCAATCCATATTTAAAAATCCCAATCTCATCTTGGGAGGGCATATGGTTCCCTATAACTGGGTCCCATTAAGGCAACAATGTACAGCACAGGATTTCCATAATCAGGGCAATGATTGGTTGACCACACAGGAACATCTAAACAAATTTGGCCTGGTTCCAAAGTGGTCTTTTAGAATGTATCAAATCCACCACATGCTGGTGACATACTTCAGGTCCAAAATTACTTCTGGTGGCCTGGGGGACTGGGTCCCTACCTGTAGAAGCCTGGCTTTGGCCCCACATGCTGTTTCCTCAATATATGCTTCTTTATATTCCTTGGTCTTCCCAAAAGTGGATGGTATTCCCAAGTACTGGGTTGACATGTTCCCCAATTCCACTTCCAGATAGCCTAAAATTTGGGAGAACTGTCATAAGTACATTACACAGGACAGATTATGTATAATGCAGTTGCAATTTCTTAATGACTTGTACTTGACTCCTTATCGATTGTACAAAATGGGCCAGGCAGTGCCCCCAATGTGTAACAGATGCAAGATGGAGATGGGTACTCTATATCATGTGTTTTGGGATTGCCCAAAAATATCTCCTTTGTGGGACCTTATTAAAGCTAGAATGGACCCCTTATTAGGCTTACAGGAGTGTTTTACCCAGAAGTATGTGTGTGTTAGGTGATTTTACAGGTATTCCACGGATGGCTAATCACTATCATACTTTTATGATTACACTGTCAATTAAAAAGGTTGTACTAAGACCCTGGAAGTACTCCTTGCAGCCCACATATGGGGAATGGACACAAGAGCCCCTTCATAATTTAAGGGTTGAGAAAATGATGGCCAGTATTTTCAATTGTATGGGGTCCTACAAAAATAGATGGGAACAGCTGCATGTTCTATACACCACATAGTTCTTAGGTCAAGATATCCCCATACACTTATATGGTACTCTCATAGTGCTCCTTTATACTAAACATTATCGGCACCTGGGGTGGGGGGGTCTGGAGTGGGTGGAGGGGGACTGGGATGGAAGTTAACTTCTGTATTCTGTCAATAATTTACAGATGTATTGTGTGTGTTTGTATTGAGAAATTTGAGAAAACTAATAAACTTTAAATTAAAAAAAATGTAAGCAGCAGTGTCCATGATCTGACTCTGAGCTGAGCAGCAGAGAAAGAGCGTCAGCAGCAACAGGCTAGTGTGGTTACTTCGGTCTGTGCCAGTACAGGCACTTAACTTGAGCTGTAACAGCCAAGCCAACAGAGCTCCAGATCAGGAGCAGGAGCTGGCTTCAAGTTTGTACTAGTAGGTAGTAGCCTACCACTACAAGGCTAGACACTGCATTACTATTAGTGGCCACCCTGACCACTGCACTGGTCTTCATCTTCAGCAGTCAGTAGTTCTTCTGCACTCTCAGTCACACTTGCAGCACAAAGTTAGAGAGCCCCACCACCACAGCCCCTGCCTGGAGTCCAGCCAGCTAGCAGCAAGCAAGAAGCAACACAAGGGCCAAGACAAGATAAGCAGCCTGCCTGCCTGCAGACATAGAACCAGAGAGACAGGGTCCTACATCTAATGCTTGTGCATTGATGTATGTGGCTCACTGGGTTAATTTGTCTCAGCATACTTTGGGGAGGGGAGTCAAGGAACAGAACACACAGCATCCTGTCTCTACCACCATAGGTGAACAATGCGTAGGGGACTAGTTTGGGTGGTGGTAGTGGATGACACCTGCAGGAAGGGGGTGGGACAGATGACCCTGCTTCTTCTGGTAGGGGGGATGTCCCTGCTTTGCCTGTCTCAGGGGGTGGGGAATGGCTCTGCTTCTCCTTTCTAAGGGGGGGTGATCCTGCCTTGTCTGGCTTAAGAGTGGGGTATGGTCCTACTTCTTCTGGCTTGGGGGTTATGGCAATGGCCCTGCTTTTTGTGGGTCTGGGTCTAGGATGGGAATTGCCCTACTTTTTCTGGCCTGAAAGGGTAGTCCTGCTTCTTCTGACTCAGGTGGGGGACCTGCTTCTCCTGGCTTGAACCTGCTTCTCCTGGATTGGGGGAAGGTGGCTGAGGCAAAAGAAGCAGACACATACCCCTCCAAGATAGGAGAAGCGGGGCCTTCCCTGCCACCCCCTGAGCCAGGAGAAGCTCAGCCATCCTTCTCTGACCAGGAAAAACAAAGCCACCCACCGTGGAAGAGGTGTTTAATGCCTTGAAGTGCTTCTGGGGCATGTTAGGTTGGAGGTCTGGTTTGTTTGAAATGTATCACAAATTCTGTATGGAAATGTTTTGCACTAATTGCATTGTGTACTTCTTCTGTAAGTAAAGGTTTTGTGACTGATACTCTGGAGTTCTTGTCAAAGTTGTTGTCTGTTTCTCCATCCTCCCCCAATGCAGGAGAAGCAGTGTTCTTCTATCCCCGGGCCTGGAGAAGCAGGGTCATTCTCCCTTGAGCTGCTCTTTCAGGCTTAAGGGGGACAGGCCCTTTTTCTCCTGGCTAATTGACTTTGAGGAGAGATGGCCTGCTTCTCCTGGCTGGGGGGAGGATGGCCCTGTGGCTTCTGTTTCACGGTGGGAGGGAGGGGATTGGCAGATGGTCCTGATTCTTCTGGCTCAGGGGCGTGGCCCTGCTTCTTCTGGCACAGGGCAGGATGGGATGGCCCTGCTTCTCCTCCTGGATCTGCCACTGGGGGAAATCCATTATTTTCTGAGAACTGTACTGTCAAATAGGATTCCCCAGCAGCTGAGCCCATCAGTCACATCATCGAAGGGCTTGCCGCAAGGGACTCTGCGCTAGTCATTCCAGGCTGAGCATTGTGAGATCAACCACCAGATAAATTATAAATAAGAACTGTAAAAGTTATTAAAAAAAATCACAGAACATGAGATGCACCTAATCGGGAACTACAGGGCCTGTGGTTTTGAAGGGGGAATGCAGACAGTTCTCCTTTAATTTACACACATACCTGCCCTAAAACTGATCTATATATTTTTTTCTATCCACATTTTACTCCTCCAGGTCCACTGGCCACCTTCCACCAGTGCCCCCAGCCTGTCACCCCATGAGTTCACTGGGACTTACCTGGTTGGCACCAAGGTGCTCAGCTGACCTGGTGTGGAGCCTGCAGAGGACCGGAGTCATCCTGTCAGTCAACCACTTTTCAATTCCCCCCCTTGCTGGGGCATGACACATCAACTCTCATGCATAGAGGTGCACACACTTTGCAGAGTCCCACAACACCCTCCCTTGCATTGGTGTCTCCAACCCATTCTGCCCTCAGGCCTCCACCTGTGGCCAGACATTTGGCAGACTGCCAACCCACCCTCCCCAGGAGAGGAGAGCTGTCCAGTGGATGCTCAGTCCTCTCCCTTGCTGGATGACTCCCAGCAACCTGCTCACACCATGAATGTGGGTCTCCGGCATGGCAGGAGGCATGGCAGTGATGCCTCAACCCTCCAAGCCACTAGGCCAGCTTTGATCTGCATTTTTAAAGTTCATTTTTAAATTTTTTTTATTGCTTGTATTTAGGAAAGGAAAGGATTGTGCTTTGCCTTCATGGAGCTGAGCTCTGGATCCCTTCCACTTCATTGTCTTGAGTGCCGGACCCACACTAGCATGTTTTGTGATGTAATTATATGGACAGCATAGGGGTACATGCTCTAGACAGTAATAGAGCTTTTTTTTTATATTTTAGATGCACGTTCTGAACAAATCAAAGTTCCCCTGACCGGGCCCCCTCAACTAACAAGACTCTTGTTAGTTCAAGGGGGGGGCTTTGATTTTTTCCGAACAGGCATCTGAAATATATAAAAAACATATTGAAAAAACAGCCCCATTAGTGTCTGTGGAGCATGACCCCAAGCTGTCCAGATACATTACATCACAAAATGTGCTAGTGTGGGGCCAGCACTCAGCACAAGGATGTGGAAAAGGGATCAGCTGCACAGATATCTTGTATTCCAAAATACAGGCAGCAACAAACACATCTGCTGTATACCCAGATTGATTTTGAGGCAGATATGAGTCCTTTGTGGTTTCTGAAGTGAGCACCAGAAAAGGGGCTCTAAAAAATGTAATGCACAAAACAAACCCATAAGCCCATTACTTTCAGCACATGGTAGATAGTAACATGCAGTGGGAAATATGTGGCATCTTCTGCATAGCAAAAAACATAATGGAGTAAACAAAATCGTCTTTAATTATAAAGTTAGTGTATGTTGCATACTCAAACATTGTATAAAACAATAAAAGCTCTAAAGTTGTTTAATTATTTATTTACTTACTTTTTTGTTTTGCACACACTAATCCAGGTACTCTACCACCTATAACAATCTCTCAGCTCTTGCTGCCCCCCACCCCAGTCAGTTCAGCCTGTCTGTCCCCATCACCAATCTTCTGGTAATAGATTCCAAGCCACCAAACACTGATATTAGACAGAAAGGGTGCTGTAATAATGAGTGAGACACACAGCTTACTCACACCTCCCCTTACCTAACCACCAGTACATTTAAGAGACAGTCAGAGTCACGAAAACAGTGGTAATATTTGACTGGTAGCGTCAGTCATGCACAGAGAGAGACAGGTCATTAAAGGAGCACTGTCAGCTTTGCCTCCAAGTATATTAGCCCATCTCAGCAGTTTGCTCTTGGCACACTCATGTCACACAGTGACTGTAGAATATTCCTGTACATGTATAATGTCATAATTTTTACGTATTTTTCAGTTTATTGCCAAAATAGCTTTTCCAGCAGTCCAAGCTTAAATCACGTGCTGACCGGAAATATACTTGTACCAAGAATGCGTGTCTGCCAGGGAATGCAGTCCTGAAGTGCCACTTTTGACATGCACATTTTAAAAAACATTTCCTCTGCTAGAGTCTTTTATTTGAAATCATTCTTGCTGTCTTTCTTGAAAAAATGAGCAGTGAGAGTGCTGCTACATACATTTTAAACACGGACCCGAAATCCGACACATGTTAGTCTTGAGCAAAGATCCCCGGATGCGCAAGAGAATGTCGGTGTTGAGCATGCATGGGATTTTTCTGTTCCCATCAGATAAGTATAATTTTATTCCTCTCCTGTCCCTTCAACCTTATTTAACCCTTGTAAGAACTGTAGAGCCTCTGTGACACCCTTGTGTCTTCTTTTACAGGTGTGTCAGACAATATCTCCCAAGAACAAGCCTGTGGCACCCTCCACTCAGGTAAGTGCCTCTCTTTGACCTATATTTTGCTGGGTAATTTATTTCATTCTAGCTGTATTGATACATTTGAATGGATCTGTGATGGAAAAATGAGAATAAGAAAATTGCTAGAGACATGCCCGATGCCTCTGTAGAGTAATTAAAATCTCTTTGTCCTGTGACTACAGGACACCCTGGCCAGTAAATGGGAGAGTTTTAAAGTCAAAGATACCCTTTCATGTTGGAAAGAAGCTCTGGCAAACAATTGGAGCAGTCCCTGCTGCTGTGCAAAATAGTAGGTAGGACAAAGGAGCTGTCCTTTGTAATACACAGACTCTTGAAGTCTACATCAGATCAGTTTCCCAGAGGATTGTTCTCTGGAGACACAAAGAACTGGTCATCAAGTGATGTCCTAGGACATGTATGCTGAAGGTGCATGTAGACTGGTTTGGGGGAACCTTATTTCACCTGAGTTTTGTGAGAGACTGCATCATCAGGATGGGACTCTGAGCAGCTACCATGTAAGGCTCGAGTCTGTCCTGATTTGTCCTGTGTGGTAAGCTATTCTACTTTGCTTAATAGAGAGCGGAGTGATATAGTTTGTGTGTGTGTGTGTGTGTGTTTTCTACTGTAGAAATCATTTTCATTTTATCTCCATAAAATTACTGTTCCCGATAGTTTTAGTGTAGTGTCCTGTATTACATGTGTGTGTATATATATTTTATGGTAGCACGGTAGTGCTTCCATAGTTAGGGTTGAAGAGCCATTTACATGTTAAACCCCAAATTTTGCACCTAATAACTTTGCAACTGTTTGACAGATTTGCCTGACATTTGGAATATATGATCAAAACTCATATGACTTGGGATCTTCCAAGTTTTGTAGCAGTCGGATACACGGCTGCGGAGTTATTAAGCATGATCTGCGGGTGCATTTACACGTTTTCTGGAATTCTATGGTCGTGACTACAGGTCGCATGGTTTGCACGACCGGTCTGAAATCTTCTGGGAACATGCGGCTGGGGTACCCGTAGTGCCTTTCGAAGATTTCGTGAAAAAATATTAAACGGTTCAAAAGTTATTCATAAAACAATTTCCCATTATAAGTCAATGGGAAAAGTTAACAAAATGCACTTTTTAGTGTTGCAAATGGCCCTTTTACTGTCGCAAATCCACCATTTTGTTTTCAGTTAGTGATCAGAAAAATGCTTGGCATTTGAAATTGGGACCCTCTAGCAACCTAATTCTTTTTTTATTCACCTAGTCAGGCCCTAAGGATGCTAGCCATGTCTTTATTTTGGGGTAAAACACCCCAGAAATATGTTTTTCAAATTTCTAGAAAAAGTACTTTTGCAAAGTACTGTCACACTTGCAACACTGTTGAATGCATTTGTGAAAGCTGTCGCAAATTGCTACAGTACTTTTCTAGGCTGTGGGAAAATGAAAGCAATCTTTGGCACCCTGCTGCAAAAGAACGGTTTGGTGTTTTGGCCTCAAATTTGGAAGTAGCCAGCTGACATCTCACAGATGTGCCAGTCAGTGTTTTGTTGAAAAAATATTACACAGTGGCAAAGTTACGGCACTCCAAAGTTGACGCATTTCCCCATAGGATAACATTATGGCGTCTGACGCATTGCAGCAATCCTTTGGCGCCCTGCTACAAAATAACGTCTTTGTCTTTTGGGCTGAAATTTGGAGGGAAGACAGCCAACATCCCACAGATGTGCCTTTTAGTGGTTTGGTGAAAAAATATTACAGGGAGCCAAAGTTATGGCACTCCGAACTTCTCTTTTTTTCCCATAGGATAACATTACGGTGTTCACTGCACATTTCAAGGTCCGTATC
This sequence comes from Neoceratodus forsteri, assembly GCA_016271365.2. Taxonomy (NCBI): domain Eukaryota; kingdom Metazoa; phylum Chordata; order Ceratodontiformes; family Ceratodontidae; genus Neoceratodus; species Neoceratodus forsteri. The sequence goes on from CM057453.1 coordinate 1,032,498,770, forward strand.
TCGGAAATGATGTGAGATACGGACTTTTCATCAGAAAAATGCTGAGCCCCCTAATAGGGGCTGAATACAAAACTAGCCAGGAAAGTCATAAATCATATGACTTTAAAAAATTGTTTCTATGTCGTACGGTTCCTGAGATATAAGCAATTTAGTACTCAAGCTCTTCATTTTCTGCTCCGAGACCCATTATTATGCATACATTCTTTGTACTCACTGTCTTTCTCTATGCAGCTTTTGGGGAACACCAGCCTATGTGCTTACATTACTGTTACCATTGCCCTTTCCACTTGCGGTTCCGTACCAGTTTCACTTACCGTTCACGTCTACACCACCATGTGTGCTATCCTTTGCATTTTCATTTGCGCTTGCGTTTCATTTATTTTTTGCCATTTGTGTCTACAGTACTGTTTCTCTTTGCGTCACCATGCCCATTGCCATTTGTGTTTGCAGGCACCATGTTACTATGTGACAAGACATCACATGGCGGACCATTCCCGTCTATGCCACTGTGTGCGTTACCCTTTCTGTTCTCATTCGTGCTTGCGTTAGCAAGTGCGCCACTGTTACCGCTTCTGTTTGCGCTGCTGTTCCTGTTACTATGTCACAAGACAGCATGTGGCGGGTGCTCTTGTTATCATTCTCAAAAAGAAGGGAAATTAGAGGTAAAAAAATCCTTTTAATGCATCAGTTAGGGTTGTTCCACAGCGACAAAAGTAAGGAAATTCAGTGTTAGGGTTGAAAACCCCCTGGACCCCCAGCCCACCCCACAACCGGCATTGGGGTGCGCATTTGGGTCTTCAGTCCTAACTCTCACCCCATTCTCCTATACCTCTGCTTCTTTACACATGTGATGGGGTGAGAGTTAGGGCCGACGACCCCAATGCACATGCCAATGCCAGTTGTGAGGGTGGACTGAGTCCATGGGGTTTTCAACCCTAACACTGAATTTCCTCACTTTGTCACTGTGGAACAACCTCACTGATGCATTAAATGGATTTTTTCCTCTAAAAAATATATATATATATATATATATATATATATATATATATATATATATATATATATATATATATATATATATATCACGAAGTATTAAGCACTATTTATATATACTATATTTCTGTGACAGAGTCCTTAAGATACATGTAACTGGGTTATATTGACAGACACTGTGTTCAGGCTCTGAAGAGAAGACTACAGTTACCACATTTTGTTTCTAAAGTGAGGTGTTCTCAGCTGTGACAGTGATGTGTGGGTCCTTGGCCCTTCAGAAGGAGCACTGAACTCTGTGGACAGTGGTTATGGTGGGATTATGACCTAGAGATACCCCGATGGCTTGTCTATGCTAAGTGTTGGCAGCTACTGAGGTACCCTTGCAAACATCTGAATCATTTGATAAAGCTGGTAACAGTTGTAGACTAAGTCTAGGAGGGTCCAGTTGTCCACACATACCAACAAAAATAAAGAACACAGGCTGGACAGTTACCCCCAGCCCTTGTTTCACCCAGGGACATCCAGTGTGTCTCTACTATGCCTGTCTGTCACCAATCTCCAAGTGTTTCCACTCCTGAAATAAGCTAGCTACTATGCCTGTCACCATTTGTCAAGTGTATCCACCCCTTAAATAAGTAGGCTACTATATCCATAGCCAGACACCAAATCTTTCCACTCCTGAAATATGCTAGTTACCACATCATTTAATTAGTAACTGTGTAGCTTTTAACTTAATTTTCATTTATCTTGTGACATTAATCATGTTGTGAACAATTCAGTCACCCCTAGCAGTTCCAAATATGTCTCACTTTTAAATGCTTCACCTGTAAAAGAGTTAGATGTTAATAATCTCCAGTCAAACAAGATCTTGATGTTTCTGATCTTTAAGTAACATGTCCTACCTGCAAATGTAATTACTCAGTGTTTTTTTAGGGGTAAAGTGGACAGTGGGATGGGAGGGAAGAGGGTGAGGTATCATAGTATCAGCAAACACAGTCTCTCATCATTTTGTGCTTGCTTTTCCTTACCTTTTATCATCAGAGTAACTGAGTCCTGTTGCTGTGTAGTTCCAGCCAAGATCTGGTTAAATAAATGGTGAAGGATATTAGATGGATAATATTATAGTTCTCAGTCCACTCCAGTTTGGAGGAGCACCAGAACTCTCTTCAGAGATTGTGAGGTGGATTTTGTTTGAAGATACCCCCTTCCCTCTCAACAATCACCACATCAACCTTGCCTTCATTACCTCAAATCTCCAGCCATGCCAGTCTCTCTGGAGCTGCCAATCAGGGATGAGGAGGTGGTCCATCACACAGAGCAGGAATTTTAATTGTACCTTCAGTCTTCTGCAGTTCTCAGTTCAATCCAGTTAGGAGGGGCACTGTGACTCTGTACAGGGGTATTGAGACAGGCTTTGTTTGAAGATACTCATTTCATCACACATTGATCACTGCAGTGACTTTGCATCCACAGATTCAGGTTCCCAGCCAATTCACTATCCCTGGAGCTGCCAAAGGGGTCCAAGGAGGTAGCCTGACCCACAGAGTGTGGAACTTGAAGCTTTAATCTAATTGTACCTTTAATCTGCTGCAGTTCTCAATCAACTCCAGTTAGGCAGAACACTGAGACTCCACAGGAGTTACGAGGTGGGCTTTGTTTGAAGACATCCCCCTCCACCCTGCTGATCGCTGCAGCAACCTTGCCTTCATGGACTCAGGTTCCTATCTACACCACTATCCCTGGAGCTGCTGCCAATCAGGTCCAATGAGGTGGGCCATCCAGGTTCCTTATACCTTGATTGTTTGCTGCAAGTGGACCTCCATGTAGTGGGCTGATGTGCTAAGGGCTGTGGACTATGGGTGTCTACCATGATGACGGCCGCTAGCCAGAGACTGCTCAGCAGATCACCTACAAACTCTCTCCCAGCCTGCTGCAACCTTCTTTTTCCATTCTGGTATGTATTTAGTGCCTCCGTTTAGTTCTTTCTTAGTAAGCCACAAATGCTGCAACACCTGTATCAACAATCATAATGAGCCTTAACATCACAGCTTCAAGTTTCATAAACTGATCCACAACTGTATTACTCTGGACTATCTGCAAATTCTGTAATTGTCTGATATTGCATTGCTGCCTATACCAAGCTTGCTTTAGAAATTTAGCTCCAGTTCTTGCTGGCATAGTTGCTCTTAATGTTTCACTTTGTTTTGTGAACTGCGTTATCTAGTATTGCTAAGCAGTTTTCTACTGTTGCTATTTTATCCACACAATTTAAGGTCCGTTCTGTCTTCAAAATTTGAGTTAGCTCACCAGACTAACTACACTCACTATGTTCCATATTCTCCCCTTCTTCTTCTTCCTCCTCTCTTTTCTGCTCTTACCTCCTTCCTTGTTATCTTAGTATCTTGATATAGCAAGACAAAAGAAGGCCAAAGGCCCATCTAGATTGTCTCCCACCACCAGGTAGGTTATTGTCCTATCCTGGAATAGATGATGAATTTATCAAGTTCTCTGTTGTAGCTAGCTTTAGTCTGTTGGGTTACTACAAAACCAGGCAATGAATTCCAACTATGAGTTGATCTGATGGTATAAAAATACAATTGTTAATTTATGTTTGCTCTTTGCACTAATAATTGGCTGTTAAGTGATCTTAACTGTACTGTTTTACCATTAAATTGAATACCAAATTCATTCATAAGGTCTTTATTCTGTAGTACCTTATCGAGAAACAAGAGGTCCGCTCTGAGTCTTCTCTCATTCAGGCTGATCTGACTCAGTTTTTGTAGTCTGTTTTCATTATCCATGGTGCCAGAACCATGTAAACTCTAAGTTAATCTTCTTTGAGGTCTCTCAAGTAAACTCGCGTCCTTTTTCAATTATGGACACCAAACAGGGGAACCATAATCAAAGTGTGCTATGGCAAATGTTTTATAGATCTGCAAAATACACTGATGATTTCTGGTCACAAAGAAATGCTTGACTGCCTGGGTCAAGTGGTTAGCTTTCCTGACCACCTGCACACAGTGATCAAAGTGAGCTAGAGTGTTATTGACAGTGACTCCAAGATCTCTTTCCTTATATACAGATTCAAGTGGAGTCCCGACCATGAAATATGTACATCCCGGGTTAGTTTTACCAAAATGCAATACTATACACTTTTGTGTATTGAAGGACATTCTGTTCTTAGTTGCCCAGTTTTGAACAGAGGTCAGATAATCACACAAGATATTGAGTTTTTCTATAGCATCCACTTCCCCTCCAATTTTCATGTCATCTGCAAACTTACCTAGTCAACTAGTCACTTGAGAGCCAATGTTGCTAATGAACAATCCAAACAGCAACAGCCACAGGACAGAGCCCTGGGGCACACTGCTGCTCACACTCCCCTCACAGGATAACTCACCATTTAATCAGACTCTCCTTTTATTTGAAAGCCAGTCTTTAATCCACACAACAATATAGGTGTTCATACCCATACTGTGTAGTTGAATAACCAAGAGATTATGTGGCACTGTGTCAAAGGCCTTTCCTAAATCCAACATTATGATGTCATAAGGTTTTCCCCATCTACGTTCCTACTGACGTGCTCATAGAATGAAATTAAATTTGTATTACAAGAAAGCCTTTTTTGTACCCATGTTGTGAAATGTCCTGCAGATGTAGTCTGACTATCTCATCATCAGTTAGTTGTTTTATCAGTCTTTCCATAATTTTGCAGCATATGGAGGTCGGACTAATTTGTCTATAATTCCCCACCTGACTCCTACTGCTTTTTTTATGGATAGGAACTACTGCAGCTGTTATCCAGTCCCATGGGACAACTCCAGTTTTCAATGGCTTATTGACCAAGATAGAAAGGGGGAATGACAGATAATCAGCCAGTAGCACATGATGAAGGTGACCGAATATGGTCAACCGTCATAACAGCGACCAATATAACAGAGCTTTCATCATAGTCAACTGTAGAGGGACTGCCTACATGGCAATGGTAGGATAGGTGATGGGAAGGGAGGGTGGGTGACAGGATGTGGAGGGATGGGGGACAGGAATTTAACCCGTGGGGAACCATCTTCCACTGAGCCAGCCAAGTGGTGTGGTGGGTAGGGTACATGCATGGCTCCAACAAAGCAAGCTCCAGGTTAGGGACTGGGCGGGTGTGTAATTTTAAATTCCGCGAGCTGTGGGACTTAGATTTTTGAAGCTGGATATGCCCCTCCTGACATGCACCCCTGGGTTGAGAATCTTTATTTAGGGTGGTGCACAGGGGTAAAAAGCTACCAGTGGTGTGTGAAGGCACAGCCCAGTGCACAATTCCTGGTAGCTTTATTGTGCATATCGCCAAAATTTGTTTTCAGCGATATTGCAGGTTGGGATAATAGCGATCGCCTTTGTGTGGTGGCTATTATCGGATAGAACCCAATCAGCCATGTTTCTTAAGAACCGGGGATGTAATTCATCAGGTCCAGGAAAAGTGTTACATTTAATGTTTTTCTTTTTGTGTTATTTATTTTCTCCCCTACATGCTACCACCTCAGCCACTTCTTCAGGCTGTGCCATGGCTGCATCTGATCCATTCTGTTCCAGAGCCCCAGCACTCATATTGCAGTCATCCCCCAGGGTAACCCGGATGTAATCCTTTGCCGGGCGGGTCCCCCTACTTTGAGGGGGAAGGCACCAGAGGGGCAGGCTTGCACAATACTTGGCCCTCAGGGAACTGCTGAGGGACCGGTAGCTCCCTGATGTTGATGGCATCAGATTGCCAGGCAGCCATCATCCAGCTGAACGCAGAGCTATTTTCTGCTTTTCTGGTGATGTTCCCTTACATTATGTCTGCCCTGCCCCAGGTATCCACTGGAGGCTGCTGCAGAGTGACGCATCCAAGCTACCCACCCCAGGAGAGGAGAGGAGAGCAGTCTTACAGATGCTCAATCCTCTCCTTCCCATGCCAGCCCCCAGCATCTCAAGTCTGTTCCCAAACCCAGGCCACCAGTGTGGCTCGAGGTAAGGCACCAGCACCTCAGCCCTCTGTGCCCATTTAATGTTTTCCAATAAATCCAAAATCTGTTTAGGTGTAATATCTATTGAGGGGCAACTGCTATTAGGTAGTGGTGCTCCATGTCCTAATCCATCATTGAACACTGAGGTAAAATAGTTATTAAATGACTCTGCCATCTCTTTGGGGTCAGATATGACAACCATGTTATGGGATAAGGGACCAATGATATTGGATGATATTTTACTGTTATTGTTATATGTAAAGAAAGCCTTACTGTTGTCCCTGGAAAGGACCAGTCTCCATTCAGATTGGATTTTTCTTTCATTATTAATTTTTTGAGCTTCCTTAATTCCCTTTTGAAATTATTTTTATTTTCCTCTGTAGGGTACTTTTTAGATTTCCTGTATAGTCCTTCTTTAATCTTTATCTGTTTCTGAACAGATTTTGTTAACCGCATAGATATATGTCCCTTGTTATTATATATTCTAACACTGGGGACCAATCTGTCCTCTAACTCCAGAATAATTTCCTTGATGGTTTCTCAAATAGTGTCAGCATTTCTATTGATAAATAAAATAATGCCAGTCAATGTTAGCCAATTAATTTTTAATGAGCTCCCAGTTAGTTTTTTTGTAGTCCCTGAAAATTGTGTGGTTAGCATGGGTGTATTTCCATGCTGTAAGAGAACCAGTAAGTTTGCAGTGATCACTTATGCCAAGAGGGCTGTGCACACTTATCTCTGAGATATTGCTACCAAGGTTGGTCATAACCAAGTCGAAAATGTTTTTATGACTAGCAGGGCTGCTAACATGTTGGTCCATATCATTAAAGTTTATCATTCTAAGCAGTTCTTTTTTCAAATTCCATGGTGCCAGTTAGTTCCTTCCAAATTAATGACTGGAACATTGGAGTCTCCTATTACTAGGACATCTCACTTCCCTCTTCCCCCCAGCCCTTTTCTCATACTGGCCCTTCTCTTTCCCCACTTTCTCCTCCTCTTTTCTCTTCTCCATCCCTCTCCCTTATTGCTCCCTCACATCCTCTCCCTCCCCTCCCTTCTTTCCTCTCTCCTACCCTACTCTTGCTATCCACCCTGGGCTTCTCCATTCTCTTTCCATAAACCTTAAATTTCTCCACCATGCTTTCCTTTCATCTCGTATCTCTCCATCTCCCTTGCCATGTCCTGTGGCAGAAGAACCACTCTATTCTCCTCTCACTCTTCTTTTTTCTCTGCCTTACTGGTGACATTGAACCCTACCATGCCGCCACTTCCTGCCCCACTCTCCCCAAAAGACTCAGGATTGTCCACCTAAATACCAGAAGCTTACTCACTAAGCTTGACTTACTCAATATTTCGACTGCACAGTACTCCCCCAGCCTACTGTGCATATCTGAGTCCTGGCTCTCTTCCATGATATTGGATGCCAGCCTGGCAGTCCCAGACTTCCTCCTTTGCTGGCAGAACTGTGGCAAGTGTGGTGGTAGAATACACTTATATGCATGCCTGAACCTGTCCTGCACAATCATCCTTAAAGAATCAGTCTTTTCCTCCCATGAGCTCTTACTTGCAAAGCTATCCCTTCCCTCCATCATCCTTATTTTTGTTAGGAGATCTATATGCCTCACTTAAGATCCCTCCCTCCCTCTTCCCTTCTTGACTCTCTGTCCTCACATTTCCCTTGATGCCGCTGGTGAAATTACCTTCATTGGAAGCTTCAACCTAAATTGGCTTTCCTCACCTTCAGACCTGCACTACAAAGGATTGAATCCCTTAACCTCTTCCCATTAATGTCTAAAAACTCACCTGACTCATCACTGACTTCCCCAGTCTTTCCCTCCTGGACTGGATACTTGCCCCCCCCACTTCATGGCAGCAGGCACATTTCTAGATGTCTTCAGTGACCACATCATGATAAACTGTGTTAGGAAAGTGAGTTATCAATTCCACACCCAATTTATATGGTCTAGATCACTCAGGTTGCTTGACACACAGGCACTAATACACAACCTTGCTGCCTCTGACTGGTAACCCCTCTATCATGCCCCAACCTAGATACTGCCCTATCCCACTTCCAAGCCATATTTACTCACTCATGGAATCTTCACACCTCTCTCAGAAAATCTAGAGCCATGCGTGGACACAGCCTTTGGATCACTCCTGACCTTATTGCCTTGTGTATATCCTTTGACCAAGCATAAGCCTGTTTTAAAGTTTCCCATTCCCTACCAGACCTTCTATTCTGCAGAACAATCAGTTACTTGTGCACCAAGGCTATCCATGTTGCTAAAGCCTATACTTCAAATCTAACCTCCAGCTCAACTTAAATTCCCCTGCAAAATTCTGGAAAGCTATCATAGAAACATAGAAGTTGACGGCAGATAAGGACCGCAAGGCCCATCCAGTCTGCCCATTTCTTTTTCTACCTTATAAATGTGCCATCGGCCTTTGCTCTGTCAGTGACCTATCTATTCATAGTCATTTGTATTGCTCCCTTATGCCTATCCCATGCCTGTTTGAAGCCCTGCACTGTATTCATAGCCACCACTTCTTGTGGTAAGCCATTCCATGCATCTACCACCTTTCTGTGAAAAGAATTTCCTCACATTCCCCTTAATCGGCCTCCCCTAATCTCATGCTGTGTCCTCTTGTCCTGCTATTTTTCTTATATTTAAACATGTTACACTCTTTCACCTTGTTTATGCCCTTAAGGTGTTTAAATGTCTCGATCATATCACCTCTCTCCCTCCTTTGCTCAAGGGTATACGTATTGAGCTCGTTAATCTGTCCTCATATGTCTTCTGATGCAGTCCCTGCACCATTCTGGTTGCCCTCTCTGGACTGCCTCAATTTGGTTAATGTCCTGTGAAGTGTGTCTTCAATACTGCACGCAGTACTCCAGATGGGGCCTAACCAATGTCTTGTACAGAGGATTATTACCTCCCTCTTCACGACCTTGGTGATACCCTACTAATACACCCAACACCCCCTAGCCTTACCTACTGCTTTAGAGGTCTGCTTGGATGATTTTAGGTCATCAGTGATGATGATGCCCAAGTCTCTTTCTTCCTTGTGACTGCTAGCAACTCCCTCCCAGCCTATAAGTGGCTTCAGGTTTCTCTTCCTATGTGCATGATTTTGCACTTCTTTGCATTAAATCCAGTTGCCACTCTTCTGACCATTCTGCTAGTTTATCCAGATCTCTTCTCATTCTGCCCATTCTATCTGGATCATCTACTCTGTTGCAGATCTTGGTGTCATCTGCAAACAGACAAGCCTTACCTCTAGTCCATCTGCGAGGTCACTAATGAAGATGTTGAATAGGACTGGCCCCAGAACTGATCCCTGGAGGTACCCCACTTGTGACTTGCATCTCTTCTGACTGTATACCATTTACCACCACTCTCTGTTTTCTGCCAGTCAACCAGTTTGCCACCCAGTTGACCAACTTCTGACCCACCCCGAGCCTACCTAGCTTATTTATCAATCTTCTATGTGGAACAGTGTCAAAAGCTTTGCTGAAGTCAAGGTAGGTGACATCAACTGCTCCCTTGGTCCACCACTCTGGTTGCCAGTCAAAGAAATCTATGAGATTAGTTTGACAGGACCTTCCTTTGTAAACCCATGCTGTCTTGGATCCTGTGCCCCTATGGATTCCAGGTGTTGCACTATCCTTTCCTTAAGGGTGCCTCCAATCTTGCCCACTACTGAGGTAAGACTGACCGTCTGTAGTTCGCCGCCTCCCCAGGCGCCACTCTTGTGGAGTGGGATCACATGAGCCCTTCTCCAGTCTTCTGGGACTCTCCTGTGCTCAGAGACTCACTAAAGAATTCTGCTAATGGCTCTGCTAGTTCCTCCTTTAGCTCCTTAAGTACCCTGGGATGTATGCCATCAGGTCCATTGCCTTATCCACCCCTGGAGCTTAGCAAGCTCTTGTAGGACCCTTCTTTGTGAAGAGTAGTGCTCACCTCCCTCCCCTGTGTCCATGATGTTGAGCTGTGGGCCCTGCCTCACTTCTCTTCAGTAAATACTGAGCAAAAGTATCTATTTAGGATAGATGCCTTTACAGGGTCCTCCTCCTCACATGCTCCCTTTTCTCCATTAAGCTTAGCAATACCCCCTCCAGACTTTCTCCTTTCACTAATGTATCTATAGAAAGTCTTGTCACCTTCTTTTACTGTTCGTGCTAGTGTTTCCTCAGTTTGGGACTTTGCCTGCCTTACTGCCTTACCTGCTTCCTTTAGGCAGTTTGGCATGCCTCTATCTTCATCCAGCTGTGTTCCTTATATTTTCTGAAGGCCAGCCTTTAGCTCTGACCTTTCTGCTACTGTATTTGAGAACCAAAGTGGTTTCCTTCTTCTTTGCACTTCCTTTCTGTCTAACACAATGGGATGTTGCTTCAAGTATTGTATCCTTAATGCTTGCCCACTTGCCTGTACCTCCTCACCTGTGTTTCTTTTGCCAGGGCTAGCTTAACTCTGTTGGCCATCTTATCAAAGTCAGCTCCTCTGAAGTCCCATATTTTGCCTTGAATGGGATGATTTAGATGTAGTAGCCAAATTGAACCATACCATGTGATGGTCACTGGCCCCAGGTGACCTTCACCTGGAGATCTGTGATCCCTTCTTTGTTAGTCAGTATTAGATCTAGGATAGCCCTGTCTCTTGTGGGTTGCTGTACCAGTTGTTTGAGGCTCTCCCCTGCAGGAATCCACTATGAGTCTAGTTCTGGCAGATGTTCCTGCTGGGTATTGACCAATCTGTATCTGGCATGTTGAAGTCTCCCATTATCAGAACCTCCTCTTTAGCTGTCATGTTTTGTATATCTTCTAACAGTAATGTGTCTATGTCCTCCCTCTGGTCTGGGGGCCTGTAGACAACCCCAGTTCTTATGGCTGTCCCATTTCCTGTTTCCAGGGTGACCCACAGTTCTTCTGGCTCCTTATGTGTATTAGTATCCCCTCCATCTTTGATCCCCCCTCCAATCCAACCCCAATCCTCATGGTGGAAGGCTTACCTGTCTCTGACCCTTCTTATGTTGCCACTCTTCTAAATAATTTCTTCACCACCTGTGCTCTACCCTCCCTCCACCTCCAGCCTCCCCCAGTCCACCTCTGCCTCCCCTCCTCCACCATCATCTGAAGGCTTCCATTCCCCATCTCTCCCCACAAAGTTTTCCTCACCCTAACCTCACTTACCCAAGTAAGTCCAACCCTGATGGCCTGGACCCTAAACTTCTATTTATTTCAGCTTCAGCCCTTGCCTCACCACTAGCTCACATTCTGAACTTCTTCTTCACACTCTGTGCTGTCCCAAAGGCCTGAAAAGTTGCTAAGGGACTGCCCCTCTATAAAGGGGTCACCCCTCCTCCCCTGCTAGCTTCCAGACCTTCTCTCTCTCCTCCCTCCCTTGCAAATCTCCCAGAGTTGCTTGTCTACTCCAAACTCACTAACTTCCTTCACTCTTCTGATTTCTTCTCCCCTTCAAGTCTGACTTTAGGAAGAACCACTCTACCACACCCTCCTTATTTGATGCTACTGACACTATCCTCACTGAGATGGATCAGGGCCACATCACCTCAGCAGTTTTTATCAGTCTGGCCAAAGCTTTCAACTCGGTGTCCCACCCTCTCTTCCTAATCAAACTGTGTTCTGCCAGACTCATAGCTGACACTGTTGACTAGTTTCACCCATACCTATTTGGCCATCAACAGTTGGCAAATGTAGAAGTTGCTCTGTTTCCCTCATTCTAGCAAGAGTCCCACAGGGCTGCATCCTTGGCCCTGTTCTAATCTTCTTTTTCCTCAATGACATCCCCTCTGTGTGTGTCTTCTAGCACATCCACATGTATGCAGATGGCACAGTCATTTACAGCTCTAGCCCCATGGCCTCTGCCAGGCTTGGGCCACTCCAGCAGGACTTCCACAACATACTGTGTTGGTTCCATGACAACCAGCTTAAAGTTAACAACAAAAAATGGTGTCCATGAACTTTGGCAGCTACCAAAAACTGGCCAGTCTCTCAACCCCCCTGCTTTCCCCACTTTAGATGACACCCCATTGAAAGTGGTCCCCGCTTTCAAGTATCCTGGCATGTGACTTGACAGTAAGCTTTAGTTCTCTGTCAACATAGATACCATTCATGCCAAACTCTATCCCAAACTAGGTGTTCTGTACCTTATTAAAGACTGCATCTTTCCCCGGGTTTGCAGGGAGCTAGTAACCAAAATGATTTTCCCGGTCTTTGATTATGTGGACATAGCCCTGGTCAAAACTGCACTATTTTCCAGTGTCTGCACATCACCTGTTCTTTGTCTGTATAAGTATCTGTTTTACACCTGTAGTATGCCTATATTATGCCTGTAAAAGAATGGCTGTAGTGTGCCTGTAGTTTGCCTGAAAGTGTGAATAAAGACACTGAAAGTGTGAATACTAATGAATCCTGTACAGGGACATTACAGGCTTGAATAGGCACTGAATTTCAGCTGTAGCCATACCTGTAATGGTCCATCAGATCATGTGTACAGTGCCTTCACCTGCCATCCTCAAATATTTGTCATCCCTTAACAGCATCTGTACAGTTCCTGTACAGTGCCTGAGCTCTCCAACCTCAGATAATTGTCACCACAGTACAGTGCCTGTAGAGCACCTGCACAGCGTCTGTGCCTTTCCAACTCTAGATAACTGTCATCCCTGCACAGCATCTGTACAGACCCTGTACAGCACCTGAAGCTATGCAATTAATTTAGCCTTTTTTTGTGGGGGTGTAGATACTGATGCACCCAGCATCATGGTGAGCCTGGATGCAGGATACATTCAGCCTCCTCAAAAAGGAAATCACTATATTTACAAAGGCCACTGTGATTGGCAAAAAGCTTTAGTCAATCCTTACAGCATTGTGATTCCATTGACACAGCTTCAGCTCACACCTTAGGACCAAAACACTGAAAGTGGGTTATGGCTACCCCCCTAGAAACTTGTGCTAAACCCTAATATTGACACTGTAGTGCATTATGGGGGTGTAGGGGGAAGCACTTCTCAGTTGCCACCCTTATGAGACATTAGAGGTCTTGCAGTCTGTCTGTGCTAGTGTTTGGTCAGTGTGTGTTAAAGTACTTCTGGAAAAGAGTAGGAGGATTTCCACAGTGTCCTGCCATTAGGAAATTCATTATGTTCCAGTGCATTACTAATCCCTGTGGTGAACTAGGATGCTAGCCTCCTTCACATAGTCATCATAGTGTGGCTAGTTGAGGGCACTGCCTGATGCAGTGAGGGTTGCATTTGGGGTCAGTGGAGAAAAACCAACAAAAAAAATGTAAACTAAGAGATCTGATAAGTTATTATAGAGCACTTAATTGTATTGCATTGTTCACAGGTTTTAGTAAAGTTCAATGTTCCTCTTTATGTTCCAGAAAGAACTATATACAGCTTCTCATCGCAGGGAGCAAAGACGAGTAATGTATTTCATCAGAGTAACATTGCCCTTAGTCACAAACTGTAGACTACATTATTGCTTGCATAGGAACTTGGTGTTAAAGAAAAAAGAGAAAAGATACTTGCCATTTCTATCACTTGTTTCGAGATGTTATAAATGCAAAGTTATAAACCTCTAGTCTCGGACATACAAATTATACAGTGGTAGTTAAATAAAAGTTGATCAGTGTTGCGGTATGATGAGGTAGTAGTGGTATTAGAAGCAGTAGGGCATAAAGATGGCAGTGGTATGTAGTATGCGGTATGTGTTTTTATTCCCGACAGCTGAAATGCACCACGTGGCACTATTTCTGAATTAATTTGACTGCAAAGTTTGCAGATGTCTCCATAGTTCATAAAGTAGCTCCTTCCCTCCCTCCCTTTACTGTAACTTACATCACTTGGGCACTACTGTGCACCTAGGTTTTTGTACTGGAGCACAAAAACCCTGGAACAACATATCAGTTGAAGGGTAAGGATATAGCATGCACCAAGCAGGAAAGGAACCTTGAGGTTATCATCTCTGATGATCTCAAGGCACGGAAACAGTGCAACAAGGCAGCAGGTAAAGCAAATAGGATGCTGGGATGCATAGGAAGGGGCATCACCAGCAGGAAAGGCAGGTCATAATTCCACTATACAAGACACTAGTGGGGTCCCACTTGGAGTACAGTGTATAGTTCTGGAGTTCTTACCTATGTAATGACATAGACAGGATAGAAAATGTTCAGAGGAGGGCAACATACAGGGATTGCATCATAAGTCCTATGAGGACAGGTTGAAGGACTTGAATATGTACTCCCTGGAGGAGAGAAGAGAGAGAGGGGATATGATAGAGACATACAAGTACCTTGCAGGGAAAAACAGGGTGCAGGAAAACACTATTTTCCAGCAAAAAAAAAAAATGTTCCAGGACTAAAGGTCATGGGATGAAGTTGGAGGGAGGGCACTTCAAAGGAAACATGAAGAAGAATTTCTTCAAAGAACAGGTGGTAAACAAGTGGAACACCCTGCAAGAGGAAGTGGTGGGGGCTGACACAATCATGAGATTTAAGAATGCATGGGATAGACATAAGGGAATTCTGGAGGTCAGGGGTAAGGGGTAACAGACTTCTAGGGAAACATAAAGTGAACTTACAAGCTAAAATGGGGAGATTGGGTGGACCATAGGCCCTTATCTACTGACATCCTTTATGCATCTATGTACTGTATTTATTTGTGTATACACATATTATTTTATAGGTGTGTTTTTTTTACAGTGATCATGATCATTGCTCTATGTTTCCTTATCCGCAACTGCACCCCACTCCCTCCAAAAAAAAACCCTGTACATACACTGTATATATATTCATGGCGAAAAACTCTGTTTAATGCATCAGTTAGGGTTGCTCCACAGTGACAAAAGCAAGGAAATTCAATGTTTGGGTTGCCACCCCTTGCACCCCACACCCACCCAGCCCCCACCAACAGGCATCAGGTGTTTGTTGGGGTCATCATTCCTAATTCTTGCCCCATTCCATGTGTAAATAAGCTGAGGTGGTGCAGTATAGGAGAATGGGGTGAAAACAACTGTGGTAATGCTCTAGTTAGGATTACAACAACAAAAGTAGGGAAATGTGGCATTACAGTTTCCAAAGCTAACACTCCACCCCCTCCCTGCACACATCAGAAGGTGTTGTGGGTGTGCCTTGGTGTCATCAGCCCTAATGCTCACCCCATTCTGTAAGTAAATATTCCTAGATGGGTACAGTATAGGAGAATGGGGTGAGCATTATGGCTGATGACCACAAAGAACTCCCCCGACATCTGTTAGTATGTGTAGGATGGGGGTGGGATTTTAGCTTTGGAAACAATGGAGTCCACTCTGAAGAAAGGGGGGTTACTAGTGGGGTACCACAGGGTTCAGTATTAGGACCGGTCCTCTTCAATGTCTTTATAAGCGACATTGCAGAGGGACTGGAAGGAAAAGTATGTCTCTTTGCAGATGACACAAAGATCTGCAACAGAGTTGATGCACAAGGTGGGGTGGAAAGGATGAAAAGGGACTTGGCAAGGTTTGAGGAATGGTCAAATGTATGACAGCTTGGATTCAATGCTAAGAAGTGCAAGGTAACGCACCTGGGAAACAAAAACCCAGGGGAAGAGTACACAATGGGGGGTGAGATACTAACAACAACAAAAATGGAAAGGGACCTGGGGGTAGTCATATCAGATGACCTAAAGGTGGGCAAGCAATGTGAGAGGGCAGCAAGGAGGGCTGTGGGGATACTGGGATGCATAGGGAGAGGCATCACCAGTAGAAAACAGGAAGTTATTATCCCTCTGTACAGACAGCTGGTCAGACCCCATCTGGAGTACTGCGTGCAGTTCTGGAGACCCAGTCTTCGCAAAGACATAGACAGGATGGAAACTGTTCAGAGGAGGGCAACTAAAATGGTGCAGGGTCTGCACCAGAAGACATATGAAGAGAGACTTAAGGAGCTTAATATGTATAGCCCCGAGGAAAGGAGGGAGAGGGGAGACATGATAGAAACTTTCAAGTACCTCAAGGGAATCAACAAAGTCCAAGAGGGTAGCATCTTTCAAAAAAAGAGGTGTGCAAGAACAAGTGGGCACAATTTGAAGATAGAGGGGGGGCAGCTCAGAGGTAATTTTAAGGAAGTATTTTTTCACAGAGAGGGTTGTGGATGCATGAAACGGCCTTCCGGAGGAGGTCGTGGAGTCAAAAACAGTGGTGGAATTCCAGCATGCATGGGACAGTCATAAGGCAATTCTAGGGGGTGGGGGTAGGAAGAAGTAAGCTGCTGGTTAACTAGGATCTGCAGCTTATCCAGTAGGCATGGAAATGGGCAGACTGGGTGGGCCAAGCGGTCCTTATTTGCCATCAAATTCTATGTTTCTATGTTTCTAACCCTAATGCCACATTTCTCTACAACTGTGGCTATAACCATAGCCAGAGCATTAACACAGTTGTTGGTTTTTTTTTGCAATTTATTTCCTTACTTTTTGAGATAGTATAATTGTATCCTTATTTGCCTGTGGGAGTGCAAGACCCTCCTGACCCTATGCTCCCATCCCTCCATAGATGTTCATATGTATGTAACTATGAAGCAGAGGGCCCTCTGGGGCCTGCACTTCCATTTATAGAGCAACAGTGACCAAATTGCCAGCATAGCCATCTTATGACCCATCCTCATGTACCTGGTACAGAAATTTCCCAAATCCCTGCCAAAACATAATTCAGTGTGAAATCAGATTTTAGCCAGGATTTGAAAAATGACAGCTGTGACATACATGAGGTGGGATAATTTATTTTATTTGAGAGAAATTGGAATTATAATCCTTTGAGTCATAGACTCCTCTGCAAAGGCTCCACGTCAGTACAGGAAATACAAATGCTACATATAGTTACAGTTATACATTGTTCACAAGGCACAGAGTTTTGACAAAAAGAAGTAGAAAAGTTTATTTTTAGACAGGTAGTTTGTTTAATACATCATTGGGAAAAAGAATCCCATTTTCAAGATGGACCTGTATCAAATTTTTATTCCATATTTAAATACAATAACAATGGACAATAACACATAATTTAAAATACATCTATGTCGGTCTTAAACATCAACAAAATACAAATTTGTATCCTAATACTTTAACAATAGTTAAGGACAAATACTCTAGCCATTACATATACACTTCATTTTCAAATCATGTCCAATGACATCCTTAAAATGGTTAAATATCCACTTTCCTACATCAATAGGAGCCCATAAGTGGGCCACTTTATAGCCAAAAGTCATGTTGCCATATTTATTAATTAATTTAGGTATAACAAAAGATTTCCCCTCAGTACTTCTACTTCTAAGTTTATGTTGATGTCCATGAGTAACATTTAACAGATTTTCTACTAAATACCCAGGAGATTGTTTATGAACCACCCCATAAATTAATTTAATCCATTTTAGGTCCCTTTTCTGCTCTAATAGGGGCCATTGTAATAGAAAATACATATCACAATGATGCATATATCTATCACAGTTTAATATAAATCTAGCAAAATTGTTATATAACACCCTTACCAGTTTTAATTCAGATGTATTTACCGTGCCATAAATGTGGCTACCATAATCAATACATGGTATAATTAATTGATTTATAACATCCCTTCTCATTTTTAGATTCATACAGTACCTAGACCTTCGAAAGGCACCCAGTTTATTAATTGTTTTAGATATTAGTTCCTTAATATGAACATCAAATTTCAAATGTTGGTCCATATAAACCCCTAGGAATTATAAGATTCAACCTGTGTCAAAATTGCATTATGTTTTTGTAGACAATTTGTATTGATTTAAATTTTCATTCCTTTTAGATGTAAATATCATAGTGTTTTTTTTTTATTCAGTACCAACTTTGACCTCCTTAACCAGATTTCCAGAATACTAAAATCTCTTTGAAGATGTTCTTTCACCACCTGTAAAATGTTCCCACTTGCCAACAAAACAGTATCATCTGCATACATTCGTAAGGCCAAATAGTTTACTACTTTAGGAATATCATTTACATACATTATAAACAATAAAGGGCCCAAAACTGAGCCTTGAGGGACTCCTTTTTTAATAAACCCAGGATTTGAAAGAACATCTCCAACCTGAACTTGCTGCTCCCTATTTGTTAGGTATGATTGAAACCAAGTAAGGGTTTTGTTATCAATTCCCAAACGCAACATTCTTTCATATAGAATGTTGTGGCCAATGGTGTTAAATGACTTGGAGAGATCCATGAACACCATGTCCACCAATTCACCTTCATTTAATTTGGAGGCTACAATGTCAACCAAATCGGTGAAAGCGGTGTCCATGGAATGGTCCCTTCCAAAACCCGACTAATAACTGGACAGGAGAAAATTTTCTTCCAGAAAGTTACTCAACTGCTTTTGAACTAATCTCTCCAAGACCTTCGATACCACGGACAACAACAAGATAGGTCTATAGTTTGTTGGTTCTCCCATAGAGCTACCCTTATGTATCGGGATTACCTTTGCTCGTTTCCACATATTCAGGAAACTTCTATTTAATAGGCTCCAATTAAAAAGTTTTGTTAATGTTGGAGCTGTGACCTCTAGGGAATCTTTTAAGAATCTGTTTTCTATCATATACAACCCAGGGGCTTTATTTACTTTAAGTTTTCTTAATTCTTCCTTTACCTCTCTGCAAGTAATTACTCTAAATCTAAATTTTTTTCCCGAATTATGCTGTTGTTTCCTTACTTCATTTCCCTCAAGACACCCATAAAGAATTTGGATATCTGGAAGTGTAGTAAAATAGGTATTTAGTCTCTCTGCTAAATCTGAAGGTGACAACAATATATCATTTCCCTAATGTGAATAGGTTGCTTATTTACGACTGGGTGCTGGAAAGATTGAATCAAGTGCCAATATTTTTTCGGCTCTATACATTGTTCAACCATAGTCATGTAATATGTTTTTTTTTTGCTAAGCTAATATTACATTTAAGCAAATTCCATTCTTTTTTAAATTTCTCCCAGTCATTTGTTTCCAAAGCTTTATTTGCTCTTCTCCATAACCTATTTTTGTATTGAATATTATGTTTTATTTTATCAGTAATCCAAGGAACATGTATTTCTTTATTTGTTTTAACTTTAACAGGGGCAATTTTGTTACATGCCTGTATGAACAAGAGAGTAAACTCTTCTATAGCCCAGTACAATTCAGGTATTAAAAATAATCTGTCCCAGCTAACATTCCTCAATTTATACAGGAAAGCCTCTTTATTATATTTTCTCTTATCTCACTTCCTTATTTGACTATTAATCTTATTTTTTTTTTAAATCCACCACCCATGAACAAACAATAGAGCAGTGGTCCCCAAATATAGGTTGCTTTACAGCTATAGATGTTACCCGAATTCCTTCAGAGGTAAACAGAAGATCCAAAATGTTCCCCTCACTCACAAGGGAAGTTTTCCTATTAGTGAGGGCAACATTCTGGTTCATATTTAATAGGGTCAAACTATTCCACAATGCATTTCCCTTCGGCTTATTCCATGCAGCATTGAAATGACCCACTAACAACAAATCAGAACCATAAGAGTATGAATGTAAAAAAATGTGTCAATTTATCAAAATCTGTAGTTTTAACCTTTGGGGGGGAATATATTAATCCCAAAACTAAATTCACATCTTTAACTTTCAAGAGAACACATTCAATCATACCTAGTTCACACATGAACAGAACACTTACTTGTCCAAAATCCCATTTAATATGTAATACCAACCCCCCTTCCCCTCCCAATCTCTTCTATACAACTCATACCCTTGTAACCCGAGTTCCACATATCCAGTTTTTGGGGTCAACCAAGTTTCAGTTAAAGCTATAATGTCTAGATTTTCTATAGCCTCCCAAACTCTCAACATGTCTGCCTTATTTTTCAAACTTCTAGCATTATATATTAATTTACAAGAAGGGGGAGAGCAGCCAAGGGTTTGTTTCTATATCCCCTCCCATTATCAGGATAATATATATATATTTGTTTGTTTATATAAACATTTAAAGTGCATTAATAATTTAAAAGACCCATCACTGGAAACAGATTCTCTTACCATAGAGAAAGAATTTCATCTTTTTAATCTTTTTGTGGACAATTTGTCCTCCTGCATTTCCATTCATTGGTGCTTTAAACATGTTTTTGAGGCAAGGTCCTCAGTATTCTGTTCTTTAACTTCATTTAAAAAGACAGGACATAGTGCCAAGCAAACCAATACACCCAAATATTAAGAACTACCATTTTTATGGGTTAAGTTTAAAAAACAGAACCCAGACTTAAATAGTTCTAAACTTAGTTAAATTCCTGAATTCACTTTTAGCATCTAAAACAAAGAAAAGTAAATTTGTGCTAATCTAATCTCTTACCCCAAAACCAAGTATTCAGGTCTCTAGTTTAGGAAACAACAAGTGTTCCTCTCCTGACTCCGTTTCTCTTCTGAGTGGCACTCGCGCCACTCACGCTCGCGCAGTAGCAGCATGATCTTTAAACCTGTAGGCTGCCCCTCCTCCTGCTGCATTACAAAGCAACTCCACAACCCGCCCTCTCACAGCTGATGCAAATTACTTTACATGAAATGTATAAACAGGAGAAGCACTGGCACAGTCTAAGCTCAGGGTGGTGATAAATTAATAAAAGACAGCACAAATATTTATGCAGCTCTTGCTTGCAGCAGTTCTTTTTACCAAAAGCATACCTGAACATGGAGCTGTAGCAGTGCGATCTTTAAACTTTAAAAAATAAGGCTATGTTGAAAATCTGGGGTCAAAATATGTAAAATGTCCTAAGTTACAAGCATGCATAGTGAAATTGCAATGAATGGTCACAATTTTCCTATTTTCTCATATTATGACCCCACATTTTCAACATAGCATTCTTATCATCCCACCTCATGAAAAAGGTCAGGAAAAATTGTCAAATCCTATCTGAAATGTGATTTCACCAACCAATCACAACATCACCGTTTGGGCATGAGTTATATAATGACAGATCCCCAAAAGTCCATGTTGAAAATTTGGAGTCAAAATCTCAGACAAAATGCAAACGTTATGCATAAAAAATGACACATGCAGATCACAGACACCCACAAGCTGCCATTACAAATATTTCCACACCTCAAGATCCTACCTCCTAGATGACACATACAAAATTTCAACTCGTGCCAAAGGGAGCCAGAGATATTAATGTGCAAAGTTAGGTGTTTAACATTAAACTGACTACTCAACCATAACTATAGAGGCAGTATAATATATATGAATAGTGAGTCAAAGACATACTGAGGATTGGCAAGAGCAAGATGAATATTAAATTAGGCCGTCCCAGTTGATACTGTATATGTAATTTTTAAATGGAGAAAACTGCTGGAACGGGTCAACTCACCCAATCCTTTCTTATTGACATAAGAGTATGTACTGTATGTATGTATGCATGTATTTATTTAAAATTGATGAAAGGTGATTTATTGTATCATGACTATGAGATGTGAAAGGTCCACATCCAAGTAAACCAACATTCTTGGCATATAGATTGCACTGTGAAATGAAAGAACACAACTCAGGCTTCTCAATTAACTCCCCTTGACAGTCGCATATCCAGTTATCTCACAGCACAGTCAGTATTGGAAAAGAAGCTACATACAACTTCTAACTAGGATACCTGAGAGGAGAAAGATAAACTTCACAGCACACAGAATGCTCACTGTTAATTTCTAGGCAGAGGGCAGTCATTAGTCATGCTCCCCACCTGAAATGGCATCACTCAGCTCAAATTAATAGCACTTGCAATTTATCTAAAATAAATAAAAATAAGAAAACTACCATGTATTTACTGCTGGTTTGTCTCTCTCTTGCTGGCAGGAACGATGAGAGTCAGAGATGGCAGGCAAAAGCAACAAGTCTGTAAAGTCACCAAAAGGCCATTTAAGTTCATGGAGAGTTTAATTGCTTAAAATATACCCCTGTCACATAGAAATCAACAAAAGAATAATGGCACTAACCCCCCAAAAAGTAAGAAAATTACCAAGTGTATACTGCTGTTTGGGTCATTGCTCACTTGGAGGAAGACATCTGAGCCAGGTTTAGCATGCAAAGGCAGCAAAAAAGGTACCAAAGAACCAAATTAGATATTTCAGCTACTTCAAAGAAATCTTCAGCATGAAGAGCTCCCTCTAAAATAAGGACACAAACCCAAGAGAACACTAAATAGAAAATCATTTACACTGTGTTTATTGCTTGATTGCTCTTGGGAAACAAAGCAGGGGACACAGACAAAAACAGCAGTAAGGCAGAGATTTCATGAAGAAGTGTTTTTTCTGTTTGGCACCAGCCAATCAAGAACATGTACAGTAGACCTTAAATTTCTAGCAGTGATTTTTTGATCCAAGTGACAGGCCATTGGGGATTGAGCTCTGGGCTTTTTTATTTTATATAACACACAGCCCATCTAAAAACACCTTCTTAAATCAGGGAGCACCAGTTTAAGTCTTTATATAAATTGTCAAGTTTTTTTTTTATATCAAGAAAGTAATATGAATCAACAAATGTTATATGTGGTACTTAGCATATTCAGGTTTGACATGGGAGCATTATAGAAACATAGACTTTGTTGGCAGATAAGGATCTCTCGCCTCACCTAATCAGCCCATTTCACTATCTATTGGATAAGCTGCAAAGCCAAGTTAACCAACAGCCTACTTCCTCTTACCTCCCACTAGAATTGCTTTATGTCTGTCCCATGCATTCTTAAATTCTTCCACTGTTTTTGACCCCACAACCTCCTCAGGAAGGCTGTTCTATGCATCTACTACCCTCTCTGTGAAAAAATACTTCCTTACATTGCCCTTGAGCTGTCTCCCCTCTATCTTCAAATTGTACCCCCTTGTTCTTACATATCTCTTTTTCTGAAAGATGCTACCCTCTTGGACTTTATTGATTCCCTTGAGGTACTTAAATGTTTCTATCATGTCCCCCCTCTACATTCTTTCCTCAAGGGTATACATATTAAGTTCCTTTAATCTCTCTTTGTATGGCATCTGGTGCAGACCTTGTACCATTTTAGTTGCCCTACTCTGGACTGCCTCCATCCTGTCTATGACCTTGTGGAGAGGAGGGCTCCAGAACTGTACACAGTACTCCAGATGGAGTCTCACCAACTGTCTTTAAAGAGGGATAACAACTTTCCATTTTCTACTGATGATGCCTTTCCTTATGCATCCCAGTATCCCCACATCCCTTCTTACTGCCTTCTCACATTGCTTGCCTACCTTTAGGTCATCTCATATGACTACCCCAGACTCCTTTCCAATTTTGTTGTTGTTAGTACCTCCCCCCACACTGTGTACTCTTCCACAGGATTTTTGTTTCCCAGGTGCATTACTTTGCACTTCTTTGCATTGAATCTAAGCTGCCATATGTTTGACCATTCCTACAAACTTGCCAAGTCCATTCTCATCCTTTCCACCCCCTTTTGTTTATCAACCCTGTTGCAGATCTTTGTGTTGACTGCTAAGAGGCATATTTTCCCTTCCAATCCCACTGCAATATCACCTATAAAGATATTAAAGAGGACCGGACCCAGTACTGAACCCTGTGGTACCTGACTAGTAACAACCCTTTCTTCGGAGTGGATTCCATTTACTATTACCCTCTGTGTCTTATTGTCCAGCCAATGTTTTACCCAGGCTACAACCCTGAGACCCACTCCCAGGCTGGCTAGCTTGTTCGATAATTTTTTGTGTCAAATACCTTGCTAAAGTCTAGGTACGCCATGTCCATAGCCTTTCCTTGTCTACTACTTTGGTCAGCCAGTGAAAGAAATCAATTAGATTAATCTGAAATGACCTTACCACAGTGAATCCATGCTGCCTTGGGTCCTGTGCCCCACTGACCTCTAGGAACACAACAACTCTTTCCTTTGGAAGTGATTCTATCATTTTCCCCTACCACTGAGGTCAAACTAACAGGTCTGCAGATTTCTGTATCTGTCTTACTCCCACTTTTGTGAAGGGGAATTATATCTTCCCTCCTCCCATCCTCAGGTACCACACCATCCTCCCACGATTTGTTAAAAAGGATAGACAGTGGTGTCACTAGTTCTACCCTTAGTTCTTTTAGAATTCTAGGGTGAATCCCATCAGGCCCCTTTTCTTTGCCTACCTTCAGTTTAAGGAGTTCTTTTAGGACCCTTTCTTCTGTGAATGGACTGGTATCGACCCCCCTATCCAGAGTGCTTCTATTCTTTGGTTTAGGTACCTCCCCCTCCTCTTTTTTTGTGAAAACTAAGCAGAAGTATTCGTTCAGTATCCCTACTTTCTCACTGTCACCCACTGCCCACCCTCCTTTCCCTTTATTAAGCTTCACTATCCCTCTACTGGTCTTTCTTCATTCCCTAATGTACCTATAAAAGGTTTTATTCCCCTTCTTAACTGAGTAGGCTATCATTTCCTCAGTTTGGGCCTTTACTATTCTGACTGCCTTTCCTACTTCCTTCTGCTTTAACTGGTACAGTTGTCTGTCCTGCTGCTTCTGTGTTTCATTATACTTCCTGAATGCTACCTTTTCATCCTTAACTTTCCCCGCCACCTCTTTTGAGAACCATAGTGTTTTTTTTTCCCTGTTTTGTTTTCTTGATTTGCTTCACACAAAGGCTTGTTCCTCTGTGATGGCTGTTTTGATTATTCCTCATGGTTCCTCACCCCTCCTTCTTGCTCATTTTCTAGTGCTTTTCTGAGGCACTCTTCCATTTTGCTAAAGTCAGCCCTCCTAAAGTCCAATACTTTTACTTTTGTATGACTTGACTTTATGACTGTGTTTATTGTGAACCACACTGTTTGGTGGTTGCTTGTTCCCAGATGGCTACCCACTTCTAAATCCAAGATCCTTTATCCATCCCTGTTTGAAAGTACCAGGTCTAAGATTGCTCCCTCCCTCCTCCCAAGTGTGTTCCAACACCAGCTGTCTGAGGCATGCCCCTATAGGGCATGAAGAATGACGAGCTCTTTGATGTGGCTGCAGCCAAGCTGTTCCAGTTAACATCTGGCATACTCAGGTCCTCCATCAACAATATCTCCCCTTTGTCTGCCATTCTAAGGATGCCTTCTAACATTTTCTTGTCCATTGTCTCCCCCAAGATGGGGGTCTCTATACAACCCCTGTGAGGACTGTGGTTCCATTTCCCATCACCAGGGTGACCCACAGTGCCTTATCTACTTCCTGTTTACTCTTTAGTTCCATTGCTTTGATTCCTTCCCTTACATAGAGAACTACTCCTCTTCCTATTTTACCCTCCCTGTCCTTTCTGTATATATTGTGTACCCTGATATGTTGACATCCCAGTCATGGTTCTCTATGTACCATGTTTGTGTGACTGCCACAATATCCATGCATGCCTCTTTCATCAAGACCACTAGTTCAGGGAGCTTGTTACACAGACTACAGGCATTGGTACTCATTATCCTCCATTTTTTGATGGCCTTACCTCTTTCAGCCAGCCCCATCTCTGTCCTTATTGCCGTTGCCTTTTTTTGCATTTACCCATGTCCTGCTTCCTATTGACTTCTCTACTTTGGTGTTTACCACACTAACCACTGTGTTTTGTGGGGGAAGGCTGGGATTTCCCTTCTTCTTTTCAGTGCCTACCCCCCTGGCAAGTTTAAATGCTTGCCAAGGAAGCATTTAAACCTATCAACTAGGATCCTTGTTCCCACCCTGAACAGATGCAGACCACTGCATCAGTATATACATGGATCTCTTCAGGTGAATCCCTAGTCCCCAATGATGTCAAAACCCTGAGCTTCACACCAGTTTTTCAACCATTCATTGAATCCCATGTTGCAGAGTACCCTAGCATCACCCTTGCCACAGACAGGCAGCATCTCTTAGAAGGTTACCATATGCGCTATTTGTCTACGGCCCCTCCCCAACTCTACAAACTCATCTTGCACTGCTCTGATCCCATTCCCAGCCAGGTTATTTGTCCCTAGGTAGACAATGACATCCAGCTACCTCCCTCGTGCAGCTGCTCCTGTGATTCTGAGGATTCGTTTCCTGTACCTCCAAGTCATGGTGCCAGGCAGGCACCTTACCTCTCTTTCTCCATTTCCTCCCCCAGTTCTACCCACCTAATGATTGAGTCCCCCACCAGGAGTTGTTTCCTTCCCCTGTGGGGTCCCGTGCCATCCTCCTGTGGGTCTTCTTTGTGAAGGTTCCCAGCATCCTCCATGGTCTTCACTGCAATTGCCTTCAAAGGGGAACCACTCTCCACCAGAACAGCATGTGAACTGTGGAGAGGTACAGCTGGAAGGATGCATCTCTTTTCCACCACTCTCTCCCTCCATGAGCCCACCTTGTTCCAACCACTCCTCTCTCTTGGCAACCTCTGAGGTAGTGGCAGTGGCCCTGGTGGTCCCTGGGTGGGAGAGGAGGTTTCACATACCCATGCCAGGTCAGCCTGGAGACAGGCATCCTCCTCCCTTTGACCAGAGAGGTGCTTGAAAATAGGGAAGCATCACAGCCTCCGGAATATCTCCCAGAACACTGCTGCCCCACAGCCATTGCACTGCACCACTCCCATAATGTCTTATTTTGTGGCCCCTCTCTTGTTACTTTGTATGCATGCTCTCTCCTCCCTATATTTATTTTTCCACCTACTTTCCTACTGCCTATGTGCCCTTGCAGCTTTTGCCCTTCTTGTTCTGGGACAAGAAATTCCTGTGTTCTTTGGTAGCCTCCTTCGTACTCACTCAGAGTCAAACCTCCAGCAGCTGTGGGGAAGAGAGAGCTACTCTTTTCCTTCAAGGATGATGAAACTAATGTGTCTCAGTGATTCTTCCCTTCCTATGCCAAACAGGAAAATCCTGTTGTCAGTCAAATTCAGTGCCTGTAAAAGTAGAACTGGCTAAGGGTTGGAAGGCAAGGGGAGGGAAAGATGGCAATTAGTAAGACAAGTTCTAGCTTTTTAGTCAGCTGCTCCTTGCTCTGAAAGTAAGATTCTTGTCTGCCAAAAGCTAGTAGTAGGCATTATGACATATTCACAAGTATTACATAAGCACAGACCCCCAACATCTTGGAATCAAGCATTAACAATGAATTAAACTCTGAGGCCATAAACAATAATATGGCTAGAAGCAGGAGTCTTGTGCAGGTGAATGTAGGTCTTACACAGGAATCAGTAAGCACTAATGCAGCCCAAGTACAAACTGTAAGGAGGTCAGTCAGGGGAAACAAAAAGGAATCAAGGAGAGAGCTCAGCAGAAATGGAAGAAATATCAGCAGAACCATCAAGGACAAAGCTTAATGAGGAGATTTTTGAAATGGAAATTACTGAAGCAGAGCAAGATATAAACGAGGGGGTAGCAGAGAAAATTGTTTCTGTCTTTGGTGACTCCATTGTTAAGTTTAAAGAGAGATATACAACTAGTGCCAATAAAGAACAAGTTACATCAAACTATTTTTCAGAGTCCAAGATTGAGAATATTAGAGTGATGCTATATGACATTGATAAAAAAAGAGATGGGTCTGCTACATTAATCCTACATGTGGGTGTCAATAATTTGCAAAAACAAACTATGAATAGGATTAAAAGGGAATTTAGCGATATCTGGGAAGAGGCTAATAGGCTCATCTGTAAAGTCTATTTTTCAGAGATCCTCCCAGTACCTAAGGAAGGTAGATACTGTATATTATGAGGAAAAGTTGAAAGAAATCAAGAACTGGTTGAGATAATGGACATGCCAGGAAGAAAAAGATGCACAGCACATTGGGAGGAATTCCTGAACAGATAGGATTACTATTGTAGTGGTGGTCTACATTTAAGCAAAAAAGGCAGTAGGAAATTAGGATTTCCACTAAGAAAATAGTTAGGTGGCTTTAAACTGACCAGTCGGGGGATGGGGTAAAGATATCCAGTGCACAAGAAAATACATCCAATGACAGTAAATTAATAAAATCTGGAACACAAAGAAAGAAAGAGTACTGAGCTTAAGATTTGGATGCTGGATGCCAGAAGTTTAAATAGGAAGGTGACAAAGGGGCCTACAGATGAAAATTCAAAGATGCACAGTAAAAACATGAGAAGAAATGAGGATGGGGGTCTGAGTAGGAACAGGTCAGTAGGAGATGAAAGGAAGCTAAAGGGAAGTCAAAAGCACACAGATAGGATCTGAGATCAAAGGCTGGCTGTAAGGGTTGAATAGACAGGAGATGCCTAAGAGATACAAGAAGTCACCTTCCTACTTCACTTCCTGATTTTTAATTGCTCCACAGTGAATATAAATACTGCTTATGTTGCTCAGGTTTGCTATTCACCTGAAGAAGGGACCTATGTGGCCCTGAAAGTTTGTGTATAATTGCATCTTTGTACAAGACACTTGTTGGTCCAATAAAAGTTGTTTTATGTATTTATTTATTGAGATATTCAGAAAGACCTTTGAGTCAAAGACTCATTTACAAAGGTTCTACATCATACATAAAGGTACAGAGACAACATATGTTACAGAGATACAGTACATTACATTACATGTTTATCAAACCTTCCATCTTCTCCTGTTTTACAAGGACCAACATGGCTGGAATCTATTTTTACAAATACTTTTAACAATTATTTTAGTACTGTGCATGAAGCTAAGGATGGAGGTGATATAGATGTAAAGAAAAATATTTATGAATAATTATACATGGCAGTCAGAGAGACAGAATTAAAGGATCTAATAAGCAAATTAAAAGTAAATAAATCAGCAAGCCCTGATAAAATAAGTCCTATGCTTATTAAATATTTAGATGAATGTATCCAATATCCAGTACTGTAGTTAAGATAATAAATGAATCATCAAGAACTGAAGAAGTCTCAATGGATTGGAGGCAAGTCATGGTAATCCCCTTGTATAAAAAAAAGGAGAGAAATCAGCAGTATTAAATTATAGGCAAGTGAGCTTAATCTCCATAATGGGAAAGTTATCTGAAACAGTAAAAAAAAGTAAAATCAAGGAGAACTTAAGAATACTAAGGTGAGATTTTTCTCAACAGCATGGCATTAAAATAAAATAAGGGCTGCAATACAAAGCTATTGTGCTTTTACGAATACATTAGTGAGAATGTAAATAATGCTATTCCAATGGATATAATTTACCTGAACTTTATGAAAGCTTTTGATAAAGTACCCCACAGTTGCCTAGTTAAGAAGCTGGAGAAGATCAGTATAGACAGTAGAATAACTCAATGGATCCAAAGCTGGCTTAACAACAGAGTACAGAAAGTGAGAATACAAGAGGAATACTCGGATACTGTTGGTGTGACCAGTGGGGTGCCACAAGGCTCAGTTTTGGGCCCTGTGTTATTCCTACTATATAAGTGATTTACGTCTGAATATTAAAAACAAGGTAATTAAGTCTGCTGATCATATTAAAATAGGTGGACCAGTATCAAACAAACAACAAAGGGCAGATATGCTGGCTGATTTGAAAGAAATTGAAAATTGGGCTTAGAGGAACAGGATGCACCTACTGTAAGTATAGACAAATGTGCAGCTATGCACCTGGGGATACACAATGCAGCTCAGTCACATACATTAAATGGAAAAAAATCTAAGGATTACTACATTAGAGAGAGAGACTGTGGAGTTCTTGTTGATAATAGGATATATTCAAGGAACATAGAGCAAACATGATCAGGAAAGTTAACCTAATGATAAAAAAAAACATCAAAAGAAGTGTTATAAACAAAAAATATTGCATTTATGTTGCCTCTATATAAAACTTATATAAGACCACATATGGACTATGGAACACAACTTTGGAGTCCATATACAAGTACTGAAAATGATAGGGTGGAGAGGGTTAAAATAAGATATATGAAAATGGTGGGATCATTTAGAAACAAAAGTTATGATGCTTAACTACAAAAAACAGGCTTGTTTTCTTTAAAATGAAGAATAAAAGGAGATATGTTGACATTTTACAAATTTGTGAAAGATCCAGGCTTGATAAGAGAGATGGGCATAACATTTCAAGCTAAGCCGGCAGGTCTGAGAGGGCATAGGTCAGAATAGACCCAGCAAGAAATAGTAATAGTCATGTTTCATTCTTAAATAGAACTGGGAGATTATAGAATATACTTCCTGAAAATGTTATGAATACTGAATCTGACAATAGCTTTAAAAACCTAAACCTATTAAACAAGTGGATTTTGACTACAGAAAACAAATAGGCCCATGATTGTGGAGAATGGTTAATATGGGCTATAAGCCATCTTCCGTTCTACTACCTAGTATGAGAACCAAGTATGAAAACAATACTCGAGATGAGACAATAAAGTGTACTGCAATTGTAAGTCTAGAATCATAAGATAAAAAATTCTTCAGTTTACACAAAGTGCCAAGTATTGATGAATTGTTTTAAAACAGAATTTAAATTAGCATTCTATGTCAAATGTGGGTGAACTCTACTAGAACACCCAAATAGTTAAATGAAGTAACCTGTTCCTATTGATTCCAATGTAGGTCATATAGTTAGAAATCGCTATGTAACTTAGATTTCCTGGAGTCTGACATCAAAATCTAGTTTTGGCTTTTTTGCCATTTGGTCTGCCAAAACAGAAAAGGAATTTTTGCACAGATGGGATAGTCATATAAATCTAAACTATGCTTCTATGTTATTGTGAAAATCAAAAGCAAAGTCCAACTGGACTAATGGACATTTCCCCTTAGCTGCCGGTGTCTTGGAGACTTGGGGTCTGTGGTTTGATTTCCAGCAGGGGCTCTTGGCAAGTCTGCCCACCAGACAGAACAGACACAGCAAAGGTCAGAACCCAAGAACCAGCTAAGAGTCACCCCTCAAATGTATTGACACAGTGGGGCCACTGCACAGTGATCAAAGCCCTGGGCCCCTTTGGATCTTCTCAGATTTTAAAATAAAGGTTAATAAAGGGGTTAGAGAAAGGATGCACAAGTCCTGCATAAGTTTTCAAACAAACTCAAATCCCTGAGCAGTTTCTACCAGGTTCATTTTCTCCTTTTTGCTTTATAAATGTTTCTGAATTTTCAAAAAAATATAATGCAATTAATTAAATAATGTATATTATAAGTTTACATTAATACCTGAGGGTTATTATCATGAACAATACTAAAGGCTAAATTACCTGATAAAATCTTTTTAACAGATAGTTATAACACACAATATAGTGCGTGTGTGTGTGTTATATTCATTGCAAAAAATATATATTAATGCATCAGTTAGGGTTCAACTTAATGCCACAAAAGCATGGAAATATGGCATTAGAGTTTCCAACCCAAACCCAAAC
Organism: Neoceratodus forsteri; assembly: GCA_016271365.2. Classification (NCBI taxonomy): domain Eukaryota; kingdom Metazoa; phylum Chordata; order Ceratodontiformes; family Ceratodontidae; genus Neoceratodus; species Neoceratodus forsteri. Next base: position 1,032,530,075 of record CM057453.1, read on the forward strand.
TCTACACCCCCAACCCCTCAAGCAGTAAGAGGACAAGACCACACAAGCAACCACTAACAGGCATCATCAGGTAAAATAAAAACACACATCAGTTGTTGCTACAGATAGAAACCCATGGTACTGGTGGATGCATGGTACATCCTCCCAGAATAGGTGGGAGGGGCCAAAATGGTAATGGGATTCAAGAATGTATGGGATAGGCAAAATGGAACCTTAGTGGTAAGGAAAGGGAGGACGCCGGAGATCTAGTAGGGTCTGTGGTGTTACAGTAGGTAGGGAAATGGCAGACTAGGTCAGCAAAGTGGTCCTTTCAGCCTTCCTGTAGTTTCACATAGTTATGGACAATGTAAAAAATATACACAATTGATAGGCATGCACTTCTCCAGCTGCAGATTTAAGACATACACACCAACCACTTGGTGCAGAAGCACAGATATCACAAAATTCATGATACAAAAATTGCAGCACTACTTCTGTCTGCAGAAGCAAATTCCCCTGAGGATCCTGTGACTCTTGAGACATTTTCTATATGCAAGGGGACTGCTCTTCAGGAGCCAGAAGTTGTGGTATGTCTTACCCCTCTGGCTGAAGAGATACGGGACCCTATTTGTTACAGAAAGTCTTGCCCCATAGGGGCATAGAGAAAGGAAATCTTTTTATTTGAATATAATGGATTTGTATCTGGCTGGAGGGGCTTCTAATTCTGTTTACAGAAACAGTGTGGTGATTTCAGTATAGAAACACAGAAACATAGAATTTGATGGCAGATAAGGACAGCATTTCCCACCTAGTCTGCCATATTCCTACCTACTGAAACACGACAGACTCTACTTGATCTCCTGCTCATCCATTACCATTTTTGCTCCCACCACCTACGTTGGGAGGATGTTCCAGGCATCCTCCAGTATTGTGGATTTCTATCTGCAATGACAAGTGAGTTTGTATATTTTGATATTTTCATGCCACAGATACAAATCCAAGAAGGTAGCGCATCATTACTACTGCATTTGTGTCATCTGGAAACAAATATATATTGTTTGTTTTACTTGATGATGGCTGTCTGTAGTTACTTGAGTAGTCTTGTCCTTTTGCTGCTTGGGGGGTTGGGGTGGAGAAATAGAGTTGGAAACCCTAACACCGCATTTAAATGCTTTTGTGTTATTAAGTTAAACCCTACCTAATGCATTAACATAATTTTTTGCAATGAATTGCACTACTTTTTGAGATCGTGTAATCATAGCCTTATTTTCCTGTGAGAGAGCAGGGCACTCTGTACCTTGCACCCCCAACCATGTATAGTTTTTCAGGAAAAGTAATTGTATCTTTATTTGCCTGAGGGAGCACAGGGCCTTCGGGCCCTCTGCTCCCATCTCTCAATAAATGTATATATGTTTGTAGCTGTGGGAAGGCCCTGGGCTTCCATTTATAGGACAACACTGGCCAAATTATCAGCATAAACATGATAGTACCCCAATTCATGTACCTGGTACGGAAAAATTTCAAATACCCACCCAAAAATAATTCCACACAACTGCAACACCATATTGCGCCACCGGTGTGAAAGTACATTTTACCAGGATTTGAAAATTGTCAGTTGTGACATACATGAAGTGGGGTAATAAGAAGTCTATGTTGAAAATGTGGGTAAAAAATATTTAAAATTCCCAATGTTAGGAGTGTGCATAGTGAAATTGCAACAAATAATCATAACTCTGCAATTTGTAATAATTTTGACCCTAGATTTTAAGCATAGCCTTCTTGTCACCCCACCTCATGAACAAGATGACTGTCCTTACAAAAATCCCACCTGAAAGGTGATTTTGACACCCAAAAGGTGATTTTGCCAACCAACTGTGAAATCACCTTTCTGGCAGGAATTGCATAACAACAGTCATATTGTTCATGAGGTGGCATCCCCAAAAGGCCATGTTGAAAATGTGGGGTCAAAATTTCAAGCAATTCAAAAGTTATGCATAAAAGTTGAAACCCCCATTTAAATACTTTGAACTGCATTTACCTTTGTTTCTCATATTGCAGTCACTGGTTCCTGCAGCAAGATATGTCTTCAATCGGAGAGTGAGACTTGCACCTGGAACCTGTTCAGGTGAGTGAGGGTGTGTGGGGGTGTACTGGGGGTGTGGGGTGGTGGATGCTCAGTGATAAGTAGGGGAGGGGAGGTGCTGATTGGTGAGGGACTGATTTCTTTTTTTAAGGTAATAAAACATAAAAAAGGATGATTTTCTTTCTTTCAGGTATGGCACGGTTACATGAGGAGAGTTACCATTTGACACCAGGGACAAACAACAACGCAGGGATGGTGATAAGAGAACAAGGGTAGAGGGAGGGACCACTAGCATACAAGAGGACCAAACAGCAGCACTGGGACAGTGATTGACTCTGGAAGACCTATTTAATGGTTCACTAGAGTCAGGTGTGGTACTGCAGAACTGGAGAACAGCACATGTAGTGCCACTCCACAAAAGCGATCCCAAGGATGATCGATGAAATTACAGACCAGTTAGTCTGACCTCCATTGTGGGCAAGCTCATGGAGACCATGCTAAAGGAAAGGTTGGTGGAATATCTAGAGAAGCATGTTCTCCAGGATGAGAGGCAGCATGGGTTCATTGGAGGGGATTGTGTCAAACAAATGTGATTGACTTATTTGACTGTGTCACTAAGACAGTAGATAGGACCAAGCGGTAGACATCCTCTATCTTAATTTCATCAAGGCCTTTGACTCTGTGCCCCACAAAAAGTTGATCAGGAAGTTGATGGATCTTTGAATTAGGGAAAAGATGGCCAGATGGGTGGAAAACTGGCTGAGGGACAGAACCCAGAGAGTGGTTGTGGGGGAAGAGTTATCTGGCACAAGACAGATAACCAGTGGGGTCTCACTGGGCTCCATGCTGGGGCTAGCATTGTTCAATGTCTTCATCAGTGGCATTGGGGATGGCATTAAAGGCAAAATGTGCCTATTCATGGATGACACCAAGCTCCGGGGGATAGTGGACACAGCTGAAGGGATACAGGACCTACAGGAAGATCTGGAAATGCTGGGGAGGTGGTCCAGGATCTGGCAGCTTGGCTTTAATGCCAAGAAATGCAAAGTGATGCATATTGGAGTCAAGAATCCCAGGACAGAGTACTACCTGGGTGGAGTCCGAGTATCTGCGTCAGAGGAGGAGAAGGGCCTAGGAGTGATGATCACTAGCTACCTGAAGCACTCCACACAGTGCAAGAAAGCAGCAGCAAACAAGATACTGGGATGCATAGCTAGGGGCTCAGAAATAGGAGAGAAGAAGTTATACAGCCCTTGTACAGGTCATTGGTCAGGCCTCATCTATATTATGGAGTTCAGTACTGGTGTCCACACCTCAAAAAGGACATTAACCTACTGGAGCAGGTCCAGAGGAGGGCTATAAAGATGATAGCCAGTCAGCAGGGCAAGGCATATGAGGAGAGGTTGAGGGCACTGAACATGTACTCCCTGGAAGACAGGAGAGAGAGAGAGAGGACACGATTGGGACCTTCAAGTTTCTGAAAGGGATAAATAAGGTTGATAAGAAGAGTCTCTTTAAGCTGAGTGGCAACCATAACACGAGGGGGCACAGTCTTAAGTTGGAAGGTAGGAGGTTTAAGAAGGAGGTCAGGAAGCACTTCTTCACAGAGAGGGTGGTGGACACTAGGAATGCACTGGTGGAAGAGGTCATCTCATTGAAGACAGTGGGCAGATTTAAGAGAGGCTGGGATAAGCATGGGGGAAGGTAAGGATCATGGGTAGGGATGATGGAAAGAGTGGGGAGGGAGGGCAGAGACATTAGCTCAAGTCGTGGACCCTGCAATATGAGCAGTCCTGATAGACCAAATGGCCTTCACCTGCTGGCTTCTTCGTATGTTCGTATGTTCAAATGTGACTGGAGAACTGTAGGTAGGGAGAGGGACCACTAGACTACCAGGGACAAATGGCAGCACAGGGACAGCAATCAAAGAATGGTGGAAGGAGGAGGGACCACTAAACTACTAGGGCACCAAACAGCAGCACTGGGATAGCGATCAGAGAACTGGGTTGAGGGGAAGGACCACTAGACTACCAGCGACATACAGCAGCACCAGGATGGCGATCGAAAAATGGGGGAGGGGAAGGTCCACTAGACTACCGGGGACAAATTTTAACACCTGGATGGTGATGGGAGAGCAGGGGAGGGATGAGGGACCACTAGACTACCATGCACATAAGGGCAGCATGGGGAGGGTGAACTGAGAACAGGGGATGGACCACTGGACCTCCAAATGGAAATGTTCAATTCAAACAGTAAAGTTCAAACTATTAATAAGTGCTCATGGTTATTTATTGTGTGAAAGTAAGATTCATACAGTAAAAAACAAATCGAACATAATTACTTAGTGAGTGATGGGGATATGATTTTCAGTTAAAAAACACATTTGCTATGGAGCTATAATAATTTTAAGACACACATGGAACTAAGCATATCACTGAGACCTAAATACAGGTGTTGTACTGTCCTTAGGGTGCAGTAGTTGTGTACAACACTGTTTTGAAAATTGATAGAAAAACAAGACGGGTGACAGCACAAACAATATTTTCTCTGAGGATGACCAGTAAATTTACAGTTTGAACAGTTTTCATTTACCTGCCTGTCTTGCAGCTATCACAGAAATCATTATAATATAATAATTGTAATATATTTTTCCACCAAACCATCCAAAGGCACACCCTTGGCACACATTCCATCATCCATAAAAATTGCAGAGGAATTTTTCATGCCACGTGGGCTGTAGATAACAACTAAATATTGCATGTTAACCTATGGGGAAAAAAATTTTTTTTCTGTTTTTCACCACATTATATCTCAAAAACCATACAAGATGCAAATCTTGCTACACTGGCAGAATGACTTGTCATGCCAAATTTTGGGCTATTTTGTCAAAAAATGGCAGTTATTAAGGTGCACAAATTGAGATTTAACACTGAAGTGCTATATCAGCCCTAACTATAGGGGTGTGACCGTGCCCCTCCTGATATATATATATATATATATATATATATATTGCATAAAAAATATGTTAATGTATCAGTTAGGGCTTTTTTAAAGCATAGAAAGCTGGGAAATTTGCTGTTAGGGTTACCCATCCTACCACCCCACCCCCAAACCTCCACACACCAGCAGGTGTCAGGGAAAGGACAAGTATTAAATCTTTCTGATATAACACTTACTCAACCACAAATAAAACTATTATCAAAGGTCTTGCCATGTGATACAGAACCACCCTTAGATCAATTTATCATTCAAGTTAATCAGGAACACCTTTTCACAATTTACAGCTAATTTTTTTTTTTTTTACAAAGAAAGAATATGTGTGGACAAGGCTTGCTACCTAGACTATTTTATCACAACCTTCAACACTGCCTGCAACACCTACGCACCAATAAAAAGGCATAAAATCAAAGCGCTCTCAAATCCCTGGCTCACTGCTAAACTACTGGCTCAACTCAAAGCTTGGGACCCCCTCAGGGCCATAACCAGAGCCACAGGCTCCTTAACGGATATACAGAAGAATAAGCAGGCACGAAACCAATGTACCACAAAAATCAGGCTAATGAAGTGCTCTTATTTCAAAAATGCCCTAGCAAGCACTTGGGGTGATGGGAGATCATTCTAGGACAACATCCGAAATATTACAGGAAAGCAGTCCAGATCCTCTCCCACTATAATGAATGTTGACAGCTCCACTACCCTTGACCCAATGGTCATGGCAAATGCCCTAAACAAAACTTTCACAGACCTCGGTGGGGTCCTCCTGCCAGACTTCTTCTCTGACACGATCTCGCCAAAACCAGTATCTCCTACTACCTCATTTGACCAACCGCTTTTTCACTTTAAAATAGTTAAGGCATATGAAGCCTACAAATACATAAATAAGGCTATCTCTAAATCCAGAACAAGCAGTGATACTATTGATCTTAAAATTCTGTCTCTTACCTTGGAAGAAGTGATCCACCCTCTCACCAAAATTCTCAATCTCTCCCTCTGCCTTAGTCAATTTCCGAGCAAATGGAAGTCTACTATAGTCACACCAGTGTTCAAAGTGGGTGACAAATCCATGCCAGGGAATTATCGACCTATATCAGTACTTCCACCCCTCTCTAAGGCCCTTGAGTGCATTGTGGCTGACCAACTCACAGACTACCTGCATAAGTATAACATTCTCTGCTTGCAGCAACAAGGATTTAGGAAAGGACACAGTATGTCGACGGCCCTACTAGAATTTTCAGGAGAAATTCACAATGTCTTGGACAAGGGAACTCAAACCAGAGCTGTTTTCATTGACCTTACAAAAGCGTTTGATACTGTTCACCATGGCTTACTTATCTCACAATTACACAGTATTGGGCTCTCTGAAGGACCAGGTGCCTAGGTTAAAAGTTACCTGGCACAATGCTCACAATCAGTAAAAATCTCTGAAGTTCTCTCAGACTCAAAACCGGTCCTCTCAGGTGTCCCACAGGGATCAATTCTAGGCCCTCTCCTTTTCAGCCTGTTCCTAAACTCTCTCCCCGAATCCTGCTAGAAAAAAATAATCCTATATGCTGATGACACTGTAATTCTCTCCTCTCACAAGGACCACAAACCATTACTCCAGAGTATGCAACTTGCTTTCTCCAATGTAGAAAAGTGGTTTCTAGATCACAAGTTGGTCCTAAAGCACAAAAAAACAAAAGCCATGCTTTTCTCCAGTCCTCAAAACAGAAAAAGACAAATTCCACTCACAATAAAAACATACCCTGGAAATACACTTGAACAAGTGCCTACATTTAAATACCTTGGAATCACTTTTGATCAAGGTCTTACCTTTGCAATCCACATTGATAACACAGCAAAAACAGTGAACCAATGCATTGGAATCTTGTTCCGGAACTGGCAATTCCTTAACCAAGCTGCTCTGAGGATTGCTATACAAAGCTCTGTCATCTCAATCATAGACTATGGTCTAATTATGTATGGCTCTGCCACTACCACCGCACTAAGACACATCTCAACCGCCCTAAATAAAGCCTGTTGACTTCTCACTGGAGCATAAAGATGGACCCATACATGTGAGCTCTACACAGAAACCAGTTGGTTGCAACTCTCAAATCGCTTAAGGTACCTCACTTGCTTGATGGCAAAAAAATCAATCTTGGGCCTCACTCTGCCGTGTATCCAAGACCTACTCTGCCCAAATACCAGCATCCGTCCCACCAGAAGATCTGAACACCAGCCTCTCCAGGTCCCCAGATGCCGGACCACTCAGGGCTAAAGATCTTTTGCCTACCGTGCCCCTATCTGGTACAATGCCCTGAGCTCACCCACTATATCCTCCGCATCACTAGGAGCTTTCAAGTCTATGCTTTACACTCACCTCTCAGCCTCCAGCTCCTGTGACTGCCTTGACAAATGACTATTCCCCCTTGGCCGCTCTGACAGTTTTTTATCCTCCTCCTCGTCCCCTCTCTTGACAAAGACACTCTGAGTACTTCTAACTATTCTAAGTCTGCTCCCATTCCCCCCTTAATCTCCTTGTACTTTTCCCACCTAACCCTTCCTTAAATGTTCCTGAGTTTCTTCTTTTTTCTTCTCTTTTTTTTCTCTCTGGGAAGTAACTGCATTATACTGACTTATTGCAGCCTTTGTAAATTGCTGACCATTTATTGTAACATGTCTTGTTTGTATGTACATTTGTTGACATGGAACCTGTGTAAAAGGCCATTGGCTCAAAAGTAATAATTCCTAGAACAACAAACTAAACTAAACTAAACTAAACTAATATGGCAGTCTTGACTGGTTCCAGACTCGATGGACTGTACTGTTAATGATTTTGCTTCCCTTCCTACTCCCCACTACTTCTGGTCAGACTTCTATACTGCTGCCTCCAGAAAACATTGAGGCATCAGGTCAAACAATAGATATTTAGCTTTTACCAGATAGTTGGGACCCCGAGTGGGCCCTGAATCATTTTGAAAATACTAATTCTGAGGCCACTTGGAAGAGAGCTGTACTATCCCACCTCAACGTTTTGCCCTTGAAGATCCATTTCACCAGCCTTCAATACTTTCAAAAGACTGGTATGCCAAGATGTTGATAGAATTGTGTCTAATACTAACTTTAGTACACACAGAAACATTACTAAGGAGGAAACTGAGGTGTTAAAGGAACTGTCACTGATGAAAAACATCATGTGAAACAAGCAGACAAGGGGGGGAGAGGTACTGGTAATCAATACCAGTGACTATCTCTGGGAAGCACAATGCCAACTACAGAATACAGAAAATTATAAACTGCTGGACACTAATTCTACTTTGCTGTACCAAACTAAACTAAACTAAACAATTTTCTGCTTTCTTACAGCTCCTGAGGTGTTATTTCTGAACAGGAGTACAGGTACCTGTTTCAGCAGTTTTCAGTCATCCAAACATTTTACCTCCTACCTAAGTTGTACATGTACCCACAGAAACCGCTGGGATGGCCCATCATTTCAGGAATAGGCTCCCTCACTGAAAATCTGTCCAAATTTTTAGACAGTTGTCTTTACTCATTGATATTACATTTACCTTCCCATCTTAGGGATACTAGGGCAGTCCTGGAGGCCCTTCAGCACTAAACCTTTGATGTTGGTTCCTTGTGGTGGACAACTGATTTTGAGTCACTGTATACTAGCATCAAACACCACCTGGGACTTCATGCAGTACAGTTTTTATGGATCTCTTTCAAAGTGAGGATGTTTTTGACCCTTGTTTTGTTATTGAGGCACTTGAGTTTATTTTGAACAGAAACTACTTCCTCTATAATTCTAAGTTCTATTTGCAGGTTTGTGGCACTGCCATAGGGTCATCAATGGCACCCTTCTATGCCAACCTTTATCTGGGTTGGTGGGGGACTATTTTGCTATTTTTGACCCCCATGCAAATAAGTACTGTGACAGAATAAAGTATTGGTGATGCTATATTGATGACATTTTGTGCATCTGGGGGTGCACAGAGGCTGAGTTAGATAACTGTTTAAAGTGTTTGAATGCCAATGACTGGAATCTGCATTTTGCACATCTATTAGATCCTGAATCTGTTACTTTTCTGGACCTCAGGCTGTGTGCTGCCCCGGATAGCACATTCTGTACTAAAAACTTTCAAAAAGCAATATCTGGTAACACATTATTGAGGGCTAACAGTTTTCATTCCCCACATCTCACTAGGGGTATCCCCAAAGGACAGTTCCTAAGACTTCTCAGGAACGGTTCCATAGTGCCTAACTTTGAAGAACATACAAGGGACCTTACAGACAGATTTCTTAATAGGTGCTATGATGCTGCCATTTTGAAAGATGCTACTGATTTTGCCATGATACAGGATCATTCTTAAATTGTTGAAATCCAAATACAGTATAACGATAGATTCTGACAATCAGGAGACTATAAACTGTATTACAGAGTACAATAACATTACCCCTAAGACTGCAGGAACACTTAAAAGCTTCTGGCATACATTAAATGATAATCATGATTTGAATAGGAAAATTGGGTGCTCCCCGAGAGTAGTCTACAAGAGAGGCAAAAGTATTAATGACGCGGTAGTTAGGAGTCACTTTGCCTCTGGGTCTACAATCAATAGGCAGATGTTACCAACTGGATCTCCAGGGTCATACCATTGTGGAAACTGCAATGTCTGCAGATACATGAATTGTGGCAACACTTTTGTCAGGCCTACAAATAGTGTGCAACTAAAGCTGAAACAATTTGTTATGTGTTGCACCACACACGTCATTTATGCTTTGTGGTGTGACTGTTTCACCCATATGTAGGCATGACTACATGCACCCCAAAGAAAAAACCTTCAAAAATGCATCCTTTCAATCCAACATGCACATTGTGATACCCCAGTGGGGACCCACTGGAGTGCTTACCACATTCAGGCTTTGAACTCTTTTAAATTCATGGCCATTGATCATGTGCCCCCTCTAATTCATGAGGGAGTAATTAACATAACACACTCCTACAAAGGGAAAGAAGACATATTTACCAACTTGGTGCCCTTCACTCAGATGGCCTTAGTGATGCCTGAGACATCCTGCCCTTTTTGTTGGCTTTTGGGCCTAGTTTACTTCTATATATCCTTACCTTTTAAATTTAGGCATTCTGTTCATTAATTTCCTTTGCTTGATTTTATTTTTCTTTCTTTGCCCTTTTGACCTTCTTATACATCATTTAAGCATATTATGTATTTAAGACTATGTAGTCTCCTTAACCATATATTTGTTCAACTTGATACTTGTGTTTTGACCATTAGGCTGTTCTGCTGTTCTTTTCTTTTTTAATTTATATGCATCCTAAATTTATTTAAGTTATTTATTTTATTTTATTTTTAATATTTTTTGTTCCACAAGTTTGATATTTGATATAGCTGTCCTCTCATGCCCTGTACAGATGTGAAAGCCAGGATGCAATGCAGAAATGCTGCAGAATATTACATAATGCTGCAGTTTATTGCAGGGACCATTGTAAGTCAATGGCAATTAAGCCCTTTTGTCATGCAGGATTTTGTGACATGTCATTACTGCAAGTTACCGTGCTTCATTGTGGCTAACTCCACTGTATGTCTATTATGTTTTTATGGTTGCTCTCTTTTCTTTTTTCTCTTTTAGGTGTCCTGAATTCCATGATTGGACTTGCACTTAATGCTTTTGGAAGCTTATTTATTTACAGCAATCAAATATTTAATTTGCTGCTATTTATTGGATACAATATCCATATGCTTTACTTTTGTTCTTGACATGCTTCCATTTGTTAGCTTTTTTCACCGGCCTGAACTCAGCATTATGTAAATGCATTTAAACAAGACAGGAAATCTGTGCTAATTAGCAGCAGTTAGTAATGTTACTACTAACAGAAATGAAATATTTGCCTCCAAATGAGCCATATTCAACTGTACCTGAATAAACACTGATGTGAACGGTTGTGTTTTCAGTTGTTTCCTTTTTATGGACAACATTCTGCAAAGTTCCCTTCATGGAACCAGTAGTTTTGAGTTTTTACTATGTCATGGTTTGAGTACAGAATGCTAAACATGAGCTATTGTCCTATCAGAACCATGTTTAGAGTTCTGTGCTCAAACCATGACATAGTTAAAGTTCCAGATCACTGGTTCTGTAAAGTGAACTGTAACAGAATGCTGCCCATAGAAAGAAAACAATTCAAAATGTAGTTTTTTGCATCACTTTTTATTTTATTTATTTATTTATTTATTTGAATTTTGGTAACCGGATAAGTCCACTGAGACAATTACAGTCCCTTTTTCAGGGGCAACCTGGGAAAGAACAGCAATAAAAAGACCAATATAGAGACACCTTATGAGACACAAAAGACAGTAACATGCACTTGGGAATTGACAGCAACTAGGAGTCTACTTTGAGCATGACAATTCACCAGAGGATACAGTAATTGCCAATGCTCGAAGAGCCATTCTTAAGAACAATCTTGTAAAACAGATGAGTACATAGGGCTGAAACACATGTAGAATAGAGTACAAAACATAAAAAAAATTCAAAAAAATATATACAATATGATATGAGTAAAAATAATTGAGTACATTGATCATATACATAATTATACAGAGAGTACAATGCCTTCTGGTGGGAAGCAATGTTTGTATACATAGACATCAAATAAAATAAGTAAAATGGGTAAATATAATCAGGTTACTTCATAAGGTACCATGGTATCAGGGTCAATACCCAGAAATGATTCAGGGAGAAAGAGTGAGAGAACACAAGTGTGGACTGATGTCAGTAGAGACGGAACAAACATAGGGAGTGGACATGAAAGAGAGAGTGAGAGAGGAGTAGGACCAGGAAAAGCAATGAACAGAGAAGAGATGGGGGTACAGACCAAGGAAGGGAGATAGACTGGTGGGTAGAGGGTGGAAGAGGACTTGGGGATAGAGTAAAGATGAGGGGAAGGAGGGGCAAGAAAGTCACCAGAAACAGGTTCAGTTAGCAGAGGAGGAAAGGAAGGTAAGTAAAGTGGTTTGGAACTTGGACAGGGATGTATAGGAAAGGACAAGAGGAGGCAGGGAGTTCCAATCAGTTATTGATGCAAAGGAAAAGGATTTATGGGTGACTGCAAGCCTCAGATTAGGCCATTGGAGGAGATGTAGAGGAGAGGAATGGAGGGAATGTGATGGTTTTCTAAGACGAATAATCTCTCTGAGGCAGAGAGGTGTAAATCTGTGAACAAGCTTATACACAAAGCTCAAGGTTGAGTACCTTAGTTTTGATTCATAAGGGAGCCAGCCAATGAGAGAGAGGATGTCACAGTGGTGGTGTCGGCTATTGACCCCAAGTACAAACCTACCCACCCTATGGTAAGCCAGGGCAAGCAGTGACATGTTAGACACACTGGACGAGAGCAATAATGGTGCACCATAAATAAGCAGAGGAAGAAGAGATGTTAAGGCAATCATGATGCAAGAGGCAGCGGTAAGGAATGGGTGGATACAGGAGTCCCAACTTCTGATTCAGTGTTTTGACCAGGGTAGAAACAAGGGCAGAAAGGGATAAAGAGGTGTCAAGGGTGACACCGAAATACTTAAATGTGAGTACAGACTCAAGAATGTCACCATTATGGGAGATTATACTTAGAGGTGAGCAGAGCAAAGGGGGGGGGGAGGACGGTGAGAAAAGAGCATACATTTAGTTTTTTTTAGTATTGAGGACAGTATTGCAGGTACAGTTACATATAGATCATTTTGGCTCATGGATATAAATTCTACAACTGGGAATGTCATAAACAGCTGCAGATTAGAAATAATTTCCTGTCCTCTTTAAATCTATTTAACTAAAATTGTAATTCTATTTACTTCATTATTTTTTGCACTTTTTATTAGGTAACTTTAAATATGGCCTATTTATAAGACAAGGCTCAAAAAGACCTGCATCACTCACTACAAACTGAGACCACACATATTCATGTCAGTCAAGCCATTTTACTGAAGACAAAAAATAGCAATGCTCTTACCAAAACATGCTAAAATAGCACAAGCTGAGGGAGAGAGGCTGAGCCCCACTGAACTCCAACCGGTTTCGCTAAAGCTTCATCAGGAAGTGTTCCCATATGTGTAAATGATAGCCTTAAATAGGCTTACATTTGAAAACACAGTAACCCTTAACATATCAACTAAAACTACATACACCCGTAGTAAAGAACAATTATAGCAATCCTTAATTCACACTCAAAAATGTATGAGATATGAATAAAAACAAAAATTTAAAGTAAATGCAGCAAAAAAGACACATGTTATTCTTATATGTATTGAGACACATACCTAACATTGTGTCCCAGGAAAAACTTTGTACTAATGAATAAAATATATTCAAAATATAAATACAGTTGAATATGATATAATATAATATACAATATAAAGTAATGGAACCAAAATAAGCCATGAATTTGGTGCAGGAGCCAAATACATTATATTTTCCCCATCTCTGAATCTTAGCATCACCCCTAATTATGACCAGTGCCTCTCTTGGTGTTACAATATGTTTATAAGTAACTAACTTATGTTATCATAGTTTCATTTTATTCCATTTTATTTTGCTTTTAAACCCCTTCAGTGATACTGGGTACATTATAGACCATATTTTCCACGTCTATATGTTATCACTTGGGGGGTGAGTCAATAATGAAACCAAGCATTTACTTACATACAGATCTATAAGCAAAATATGTTAAGTTTTTAATTTGCTTGATCCTACTATAACTTATCACTCCCTAAGCCATATACAAAGATAGCCCCATGATCACTGAAGGTATGATAAAAACTAAGAAAAGGAAAAAAAAGAGGGCAAAATCAACTGAAGTCCCCTACTATTCATAAGACAGCCGTTGATTTGGTCACCCCTGACAAAGAGTTCACAAGGACTTGAAGCACAGGGGTTTGTTTTCTTTGCTATTTACTATGTACCATTAAACCACTAAGCATTACTTTCTTTGCTTGTTATTGCCAATTTTTGTGCACCCATTTTCCAAACTTGTGTTGCTTTTGCTTTTTGGGTGCAGCATACTATTCACACCCAAGCACTAAGGTGATCTTCTTGCATACACACATTGTCTCTGATCATTAGGGTAACAGTGCAATCCCTATGGCTTCAGTCAGCTCACCTTTTGTAAACCTGTACCGGGGGACTTTTAAGAACAACAACAATGCAGAAATATTTCTGGAGTGAGGTGGGTACACGATAGCAACTCTCCACATCAGTGCATGTAGGGACATGCTGATGTGGTGATGTAGAGCTCCCCAAATTCCCTTTCCTCACAGAGACCATAAATGTATATGGATACTGTTAACAGCATCTATGGTATATGCATAATGATGTGGTCAGCCTGCACCTGATGAAAAACAGACACCTTTTTACTGAACTGACAGACACATTTACTTGCCCATAAAAATAAAGTTATGTTTAGAATGCTCATTTATCACAATGAGAACACATAAGAAACTGGATAGGTTTTGCTTAATATTTTAAACTGTGAATGACATATGTAAGCAAAAACTACAAAAGCACACACCTTGCGGTGATCAACTCACACAATCCATTCTTATCATCATTAGAGTATTACAGTATGTACGTACATATTGATGAATTTATTTTAAATTGTTAAATGGTGATTTGTTGTATCACAACTCAGTAGAAAAAATCCTGTCAGTATGTGGAAGGAAGACAAAGTGTTAACAATATCCCAATTTTTCTCATTCCTCTCTTCCCCACTATGTTCCGGTTATGAGGCATCATATCCATTTTGATGGACAAAATAAGACAAACAGGGAAAAAATGCTTATTGTATTGTTAAATATTTTATGGTTCACATTTGAATTAGAGACTATTAAATGTTATAATTTTTGGTCTAAGCAGATTTACATCCATAAAGCAAGCAATAAGGAATGGTCATATAATGTTGTCCCTCACTAGAGATTATTTAAATATTGTTTTCCCTAAGGCTACCTTCTGACCATACAAATAAACTGTATACTGTTAATGTTTTCAGGAGGCTAATGTCTGATGCTAAACTTGCACAGCAGTGTATCAAGATGTTTAATTTTCATTAATGTGGATGTGGGAAGAGCTTATTAGCTATTAAAAATGTTAACACTACAGATCTCACTTTAGGAAATAAATGAAATGGAAAAAATAGGTATATTTCCAGTATTGTTTGGTGCTAACTGATGACTATATCTTAATGACATTTTGGGGAAAATAAAGATTCATTTTGCTCCATCGTAATTAAAAGTGGTATTGGATGTTTCTAGGCTACAAACCAATCACCTTAGTAATTCTAATATTTGTAAAATAAATATTTATTTGTTAAGAAAAATAGAATCAATAATAGAAATAATAATATTGCATAATAAGAAAATATTAATTAAATCACAATTGTGCCTGTTGCTTGTACAGTAGATGTAAATGACCAGTTTACTATTATTACTAGCAATTAACCATTGCAAATTAATGTTTACAGTTACAGATGTACTGTTTAAAGTCAACTTTAAAAACAAATCAAAAGTTATACCCAATTGTGTTATTAAGGGATGAATGGGATTGTTATGCTGTTTTCTTTGAAACCTAGATATATTCCCTCATTAATTTCCTCTGTATGACTCACATTAAGAAGCATTTATCTACTGATAAACATATTCTCATCATAAAAGAGAACCCCTTGACTTTAATAAAAATAGCAGTGGGAACCCCATGCTACCTTCCTATGGGATACATTGGGAATTTATCTGTGCCCCTGCACATCAGGACTCAGAGCAGCTCTGCATTCTCAAAAAAAAAAGCCCCTCTATATAGTAATGCAAAAAGACAGTTTATCCACAATGAACATTTTGCTGAAAAAAAAAAATATTTCACAGAAGTAGAGCATCTATCCACACATTTCAGTGCCATTACAAAATTCTTTGTAACAGATCCAATCTCACTTTAATAACAGTGAACCACTTACTTTTAGAGACATATACAGTATTTACCAGAAAAGACTCAATATACATCAGTTACAAAGAGTGTAGAGGCTTGTGAAGAATTACATTGTATTATTTGTTTATCCCTGCTCACTCTGTCTCTTTCCCTACCTCCTTCCCTCCCTAACATTAATATGATGCAGTGAATTTGCTGCATTTCAACAGCTGCTCCACAGAAGGGAAGAGTACACGTGGTTCAAAATACAAAAACAACCCCTAAAAAGTTGACTGAAGAAGTTTGTTTTTGATTTTTTTAAACTAAATGATACAAGCAATGATCATATTGTGTAACATGTATATTTCATTTCTTAATAAAATGGTTCACAAATGTTCACATATTTGCATTGATTTGTACAAAGGAATTAGTGGCTAAAATGCACCTGATACAATGGAAAATTAGTCCAGTTTGTTAAATTCATGCCAGTACACCCACCTCCCCAGTCATACAGTTAATAGAGTTAACATAAGCAACAAGCAATAAAAGAGACAAACTGTACTACACAGTCACTTAACCTATCAGTGTTGCTCTCTCAGATGTTCTGATTTTTCTCACATAGAACAAGTGTACACATGAAATGCAAATTTAGTAATCCTGGGAACTGAACATTGTCCCAGTGACAAGATAATGATTCAAAAAGAGAATGCTTGCTCCTTCGCAAGTGGTTGCATGGCAAAGCAAAAAACTCAATGTTCAACTCTTAAAAGTCTATATCTTTGGGGGTTATTCCATACAGTACATTGCCATGGTAATGCAACCTGCTGCTGTTCTGAAGTGTAGATCACTGAAAGGTAATTGAAGTGATGAGAGCAGAAAGCAACAACATCAGTAACGTTTTGATTCATTTGAGTTTAAGGGACACAAAAAATGAGACCAAGCTTTTCTAAATGTGATTCGCCATACCATAAATCTTAGAATGAACAAAACATCAATATCCCAAAGGAACCTCCATATTTCTATGGAAAACCTAAGAAATTTAGTCCATAAAAGATCTGGTGTAACAAAAACAAAGAGATAAAAAAGCAGAATAGAAAAGAAAATAATCTTGTGTTACTGAGAGACTTAGGCCTCAGCCAATCAGGTGTTACTATTACCAATGATGTATTCATTCATTCATTCATTCAGATACAAAATAACAGATATTATTATGTCTCTCTGCAGCATGCGAACATTTTCTTTTTTTACAGGTATATATCAGTTTTGGGGGTTGCTGAGGGGGTACAAGGAAAGTGGGGACAAATGGGAGGTTGGGTGGGAATTTTCACATTTTAAAGGGTCCAGTCACATGGGTGGAGGCCACAAATGAGTGATTTGGTACATAACTGGGGAAGTGAATTTTACATATGAATGTGAACACTGATGAGTGATAATATACATATTAGCACTGACTTCACTGGTTCAGGGGGCAGGTAGAGAAACGCCATTGCCCCTGGTTGGAGGGTAGGGAAAGAGCTTTGAAATGGCTGGGGGTGGAAATGTAATAATGGAGGTGGTGGAGTGAAAATGTTAAAAAAAACAACAGTATCATTGCATAGTTCTTCATATGCAATGTTTTCCTTCACTGGGCAAACAAATGACATGAAGTAGCACTCTCTGGCTAAGCTGACTCTCTTCATTTAGGACAGCCCAGCAGTTTTAAAAAACCTGACTCAAGAATGTGCAGTGTGGTCAGTTTAAGCAGACACTAAATGCACTTAGCGCAAGCACCTCATGCCTCGTAATGCACCTGGTGTGTGCTCTTATCAGGTCATAATCCATACCTCATCATGTCTTATTGCTTGCTCATACAAGTAGCATTGTTGTCATTGCCTGTACCAGTTCTTACCTCTGGAAAGCCAAGGCTGAAGCACTGATACAGTAGAATAAATATTGCATGTTGTGAGAGTCTCAAGAGAGTACACACTGTGGTGGGATTCGAACCTGCTTCTCCATTCCCATGACTCTGCTTCTGTCACAAGGCGCAAGTTTTTTCTTAGAAATTTTCTGAAATTTCTACCCACTGTACGTACTGAATTCTAATAGTTTATATTTAGAGACCTAACAATAGTTTTTACAATAGCTGTGAGCATACTGGTACAAGTTTTGTTTTGTTATTGGCATTTTTTACCCAAAGCAGCCTAGCTGAGAGAACATGCCAAGTTTTCATTTTAGTACCATGGATTCCCTACTTGTGCTGATTCTTACTCTACATCTACATTAGGAAATCCAGCTGAAGCATTGACAGAGAAAGTAAATTGATGAAAATTGAAATCCTTATGCATTGCAGTGTACCTCTCCCCACCACCACCACAGCAGCTGAACAAATAAGCTCTAGCCAGAGCTGAAACAGCTGTGGTGAGCTGCCAAATGACTAAAGTTACACACATGTGTAGAAATTTTTGAACAACCAGGTGTAACTCGGCCATTTTTTGGAGCTGTTTCACAAAATTTTCAACATGGCCTTTTTGGGACCCCACCTCATGAAGAGTGCCACTGCCATTTTGTTTGCTTGTCCTGAAATGTGAGTTCACAGAGTGACTGCACCATTCTGTACCACAGGTGCGAAAGCACATTTTGAGCAGGATGTGAAAAATGACAGCTATACTGTTAATAAGGAGGTGTGCAAAAATGGCAATGTTGAAAATCTGGGGTGAAAATATTAAAAATTGGTGAAGTTAGGAGCATGCATAGAAACCACACACTGCACGCTCACAACACAGTTATTTTTTGGAATTTTTTCACCAGATTTGCAACATGGGGTTTTTGGGATCCCACCACCTGAAAAGTGGCACTGTCACTTCATTAATTGTCCCAAAAGGTGATTCCTCGCAGCTACCATGAAATCATCTTTCGAGACTGAGTAATGAAATGACCATGACAGTGTTCATGAGGTAGGGTCCCAAGAACCTCATGTTGAAAATGTGGGTCAAAATTCCTAAAAATGGCTAATATATCAACATAAGTTGAAAACCCATTGATTGCCATTATACCATGCTTACCTTTGATTCTTCACTTTGCGGTTCGGCTTTGAAGAGTGCAGACATGTTCTGGTCCAGAGAAGATGACAACGGTGACCTTTGGAGGCAAGTATGGGTTAGGTGGGGTGTGTGGAGGTGGGTGCTCAGTGGGAGGGTGGGGATGGGGTGGAGGGACTGGGGCAACGATGAGGGACCATTTTCTTTTTTAGAGGTAAAACAATAAGTTGGGGGATGTTTTTCTTTATTTACAGGTACAACCCCCCCATAAATTTGGGCACAAGAGGGTGAGCTCCCAGTGTGTCACATGAGTTGGGAGGTACATGATGCTGACACAGGGATTGGGCACTCCAATGTTGGCTCAGGGACAGGGAATGGAGAAGCAGGGAGGACAGCAGCAGTGGGAGGGGGAAAACAAACAATCATTTGGGCACACTGCAGTGGGCTCTCAGTCTGCCACATGAGTTGGGATTTACATGATGCCAACATAGGGATTGGGCACCTCAATGTCAGCATGGGGATTGGGAATGAAGGGAGTGGGGAGGACAGCAGAAGTGGGAGGGAATAGGAAGGTTTTACCTGCTGATTTTTCTCTGGATTTATTTTTATATTAGGCGTTGATCCTGTTTTACATTTATTTTTATATTGAAGTTTTGCTTATACTAGGTGCTGGGAAGTGTGACCTAGGGCTTTAACTTCAGGGTCAGGGGCTATTTTACACTCACCCCTCTCTGAGTGGGCAAGCACAAGTGGGTGAGTGTGCAGTTCTGCGTGCAGAGACACATGCAGAAACATGAGCATCTTAGCACATGTCAAGCGTGTCTGGCATGACAGGCAGGTCTGGTGGACTCAGAACTGTCGCATAACCATTAACATAGGTAGATAAGATTCTTTCAAACTGGTGGCTTGTAAGAGGCCTAAATGTGTTTATATCAGAGTCTACAGGGAACGCACACTACTGTTTCAATTGTGTTGTATGTAACAGTTTTTTGACTAATGAACTTACAGAGCAACTCCTACTATGGCTGATACCATTATGACTATGGAGGCAGATGTCGGGATAAAATGCTCTGTATGTGAGGTGTAAGCTGTTGTATTTACTCCATTTCCAAAACCACCTTAGATGTGTGCTAAATGTAATGAGATCTGTGATTTTGCATAGTGAAACAGCACAGTTTAATTCCAGGATTTCAAAATTAGAACAGATTCAAAAAGCTATGATGGTACGTTTCCAACTGAATGAGGAAGCTAGTGCTCAGGTAACATCTGGTATGTCTGTGACCCCACATACCTCTACCATATCACCAGTTGTTACACCTGCTGACCTTCCCAATTCAGGGAAGATAACTCCAATAGCATCCATAATCAATGCCTCTAACTAAAACATGTCTCCAGTAGCTAAAGGCCAGAATAAAAAAAGAAGTTGGGATGAGTCACAGATAAATAATCCTGATGAACTATGGTATACAATGCATAACACAAGGGACCCAAGAAAGGGTCACAAGGCCAACTAGTTTTCTCTACCACTATGTAATAGTCTTGATCTTCTGGGTGACATTTCTGAGGCTAGTTCACCATATTCAGTGGCTCCTGCCTCCCTTTCTGCTGTAGACCAACCAAATACAAATAGCACTGCCATGGTACAGAATTCAGTAACTAGTCCAGATATTGATGTCAGTATCACTCCTCCTATATTAAATCAGCAAGTTGCACCAACCAAATTGGCACCTGTGATACCAGTGACCCAAGATTTGAAACACATGATGTTTCTGATATGGACTTGAGTCCCCCAGATAATACTTATCAGTTGTTTGTCTTAGTGGATTCCATGATTAAGCATTTAGACAAGGCTGTTTGTAACCAGGATAAGTTTTATGAAACCTGCTCCTCCTATAGAGGGCAAAAACAGCAAACATCACCCATATGGTTAAAGGTACTTTGCACAACTCAGGATAATCCATTTGTGATCATACATGCTGGTACCAACAACATCTATGGTGACTCAGTCCATTCCATTCAGGAGGACTATATAGCACTTATTAATATGCTGGTATCCTTAGGGTCTGATATTTATCTTTCAGAAATTTTACTTTTCCCTGGTGCAACAGAGCATATCAATAATAAAATCAAGCATATTAGTGAGTGGCTACACAAATGGTGCATACACCAAGATATTCACTATGTTACACATTAGGAGTAGTTTTATAGAAAGTTCAAATTATTCAGTGGAGACAGTCTCCATTTAAGCAGAAGGGGTAACTCCTTTCTGGGTGAACAACTTTCTGAAGTAATAAATCATAAGTTAAACTAAGACATGGGGGAGAGGTTGCCTGTTGCCACCACTCTTAACATTAACTCTGAAAATAATTGACCACTGTGTCAACTCAACTGTTTCAATCGTTGAGTACTTAGAAGACAGTGGGGCACAGGACCCAAGGCAGCATGGATTCACAGCAAGAAGGTCATGTCAAACAAATCTAATTGATTTATTTGACTAGATGACCAAAGCAGTAGACCAGGGAGGGGCTGTGGACATGGTCTACCTAGACTTTAGCAAGGCATTTGACACAGTCCCACACAAAAGATTAATAAACAAATTAGCCTGCCTTTGAGTGGGACCCAGGGTGGTAGCCTGGGTAAAACACTGTTTGGATAACAGGACACAGCGGGTAATAGTAAATGAAGTCCACAGTGAAGAAAGGATGGTTACTAGTGGGGTATCTCAGAGTTCAGCACTGGGGCCTGTCTTTTTTAATGTCTTTATAAGTGACATTGCAGAGGGACTGGAAGGGAAAGTATGTCTCTTTGCAGATGACACAAATATATGCAACAGGGTTGATACACAAGGTGGTGTGGAAAGGATACAAAGGACTTGGCAAGGTTGGAGAAATGGTCAAATGTATGGCAGCTTAGATTCAGTGCTAAGAAGTGCAAAATAATGCACCTGGGAAACAAAATCCCAGGGGAAGAGTACACAATGGGGGGTGAGATACTAACAAAAACAAAAATGGAAAGGGACCTGGAGGTAGTCATATCAGATGACTTAAAGGTGGGCAAGCAATGTGAGAGGGTAGTAAGGAGGGCATGGAGGAGGATACTGTGATGCATAGGGAGAGGCATCACCAGCAGAAAACAGGAAGTTGTTGGCCCTCTGTTCAGACAGTTGGTAAGACCACATCTGGAGTACTGTGTACAGTTCTGGAGACCCTATCTCCGCAAAGTCATAGAAAGGGTGGAGGCTGTCAGAGAGGAACGCAACCACAATGATGCAGGGTCTGCATCAGAAGACATATGAAGAAAGACTAAAGGAACTAAAGATGTATAGCCTCGAGGAAAGGAGGGAGATGGGGGACATTATAGAAACATTCAAATGCCTCAAAGGAATCAACAAAGTCCAAGAGGGTAGCATCTTTCAGAAAAATAGATGTGAAAAAACAAGAGGCACAATTTGAAGATAGAGGGGGGGATGACTCAGAGGTAATGTAAGGAAGTATTTCTTCACAGAGAGAGTTGTGGATACATGGAACAGCCTTCCTGAGGAGGTCATAGAGTCAAAAACAGTGGGAGAATTCAAGAATGCATGGGACAGACATAAGGCAATTTTAGTGAGGGGTAGGAGGAAGTAGGCTGTTGGTTAACTAGGATCTGCAGCTTATCTGTTAGGTAGAGAAATGGGCAGACTAGGTGGGCCAAGCGGTCCTTATCAGCTGTCAAATTCTATGTTTCTATATAACTCATCTCAATTTTCTGTGTCTAAATGCCAGATGTTTTAAAAAAAAAGATAGACAAATTAAAATCCAGAATGATTTTAGACAAGAACAAACATAGCTGCTATAACTGAAACCTTGTGGGACTCTAATTCTGCCTGGGATCCCCATGTACAAGGTTATAATATTTTTTCACATAATCAGGAAGGTAAAAAGGGTGGTGGTGTGGCCCTATTTATAAGTGATTGGTTGGACACAACAGACATTATAGGCAGAATAAAAAGACATATCTTAACTACTGACTCTATATGGGTTAAAATTATACCATTTTACTCTCTGTCCCTGATCGTGGCCATTTGTTACCATCCCCCAGATTTGTCTATAGAATACATGGAAGAAATTACTTATGAGTTAATGACAGCTTGTGAACTTTGAAACATCTTAGTCATGGGGGATTTTAATCTTAGTGACATTGAATGGAGTGCTAACTTAGCCACGTCTACCAACAGTAAAAAAAATTTGACCACATTTGCACAGCTTAATTTAAAACAGAGTGTTCATTTTCCCACCAGAGATAGTAATATACTGGACTTAGTTTTACATAATGGCATCCTTAATACCAAGGATGCACAGATAAAAGCACCTCTTGGCAATAGCGATCACAATTCTATTGTTTTTACCTTAGTAACTGTTTGTTCAGTAGATATTGGATCAGTGGTGATATATATGTATGAAAAAGCCAATACTGAGGAGATGGAAAAAGTCATTGGCAAACTGATTGGAATAAAGCACATGATGAATTACCCATTCAAGAAGAAACTAGAAGGAAGTCAGGATCAGATCAGATCTGTTACAGCACAGTAGCTGCTTCTTGTTGTTTTTACATTGTTTCTTGTGGATTCTACTTGGTAGAAGGTTATTTATTTTCTTTCTTACTACTTCTAAGGAGCTAGCAGGATATTGTTTGGGGCTGTTGGAATTTTAAAACCTGTTTTGGTAGCTATAAGTGGGCTCATTTGTTTGCTGTTTCACTATGTAGCAGGCTGCATTTGTGGAGGCCCATTTCTTCTGATTTGAAATCTATTTGGTGTGATTTAACTGGGTCTGTTTCTTTGAATTGGAGACCTATATCTTCTAATTTCAAGCCTATTTTGATGTGTTGTTGGTGAAACTGTTTGAATTGAAGTCCTGTTTCTTTGGGTAGCAAACCTATTTTGGGAGCTTTGAGTAGAATTGTGATTCATTTTTGCTGGCTTCACTAGCTGCAAAGTTTAGTGCAGAGTGGGGGAAGGGTACTAATGGTCTGACCGGGGCCTCAGTTACCTGTTTCTGGAAGACTTGGGCTGGTCCCACCCCAAACCCCTCACCCACCCACCCCTGGTCCATTATTTCCTTTATACCAGGGGTTCTAACATCACCTCCTCAAATGGGCAAAGGATATGCACCTGTCATAGCAGAAGCAGACATCCAGGAAAGGAACAGCAGCAAGTGAAGAGGTGACTGCTATCTCAGTGGAAGGGAAGTAATTGCAAATCTAGGAGCTTTCATTGTTACTTCTTTGCATTGTTATTGCATTGGGGAAAGGAGGAATAGGAGTTTGAAGAAGATTGTGCAATAGCTACCTATAGTCTCTTTTTGAGTTTGGATAGGAATGACAGGAATATAAAAAGCAGTTGCTCTATCTAAATGTGTACAACAAAGGGGGTAAGGAAACTAAAGATAAGAATGTTTTGCACTGATAGAGGGGGGAGAGGGGAGACTTGGGGGAATGTTTGGTATCCTGCATCTGGAAGGGTGGAGGGTCGCTCATGGGCAACGACAGCAATGGGTAGGGTGGTAGGCTGCAACAACTGTGGTGCACCAATCTTTCTAAAAAATGCCTGGAGTGTGGGAGGATGTTTAGTATGCAACCACATAGAGAAACTTAGAAAGGAGATTGAGGGTCTGCTGGAGGAACTAAGACAGGCAAGGCAGATTGGGGGTGGGGATAGCCCAATACTGGAGGGAGGAAGAAGGGGAGATGAGGGAGGGCGATTTAAGCCAACAGTGGTGAGGAGAGGGTCAGAAGAAGGGGAAGCAGAGACAAAAGGGCCCAGGCCAGGAAGAACGGTTGCCGGGGAAACCAGGTCAGGAGACAAAAGACAAATGGAATGAGGAGATAGGGACTTGTTAGGAGAGGTGAAGAAGTGGCAAAAGTCATGGAGTGGAAAGGAGAGAACAGGTTACTATGCAGAGAGAGGGAGCAGGCATTTGTGAAGAGTCTTCAGAAAATAGTTTTGCACTGCTAGAAAGGAAGAAGGTGGGGGAAGGAAATTATGAAATTAGAGGAGTAATTGATAAATGCCTGGGCCAAACTGGAGTGGGGGGAAGTTCTGCTGGGAGAATTGCAACAGGGGCAAAAGGGAGAAATAATGTGCAGGAGGAAGAAGAGGAACTGGAAATAAGACAGGGAGATGAATGGAAGCAAGCATGGAGTAAGAGTGGTGGAATCTTAGTGCTGGGGGACTCAATACTAAGAGGAGTCAGGTGGGGTAGCAAGGGGCAGAGGCATAGTCGCATTTGGGTGGAGGCCATGACAGTGGAAAGGGTGGGACAATCTGTTCTGAAATATGCTAGAAGGGGTAGGGACAAGCCTCATTTAATTATACATCTTGGGACAAACGACCTGGCTGACATGACAGTAGATATAGTCCAGAGGAGGTTTGAAGAACTAGCACAATTATGTGAGGGGGCAGGAAGATCAGTAACTTTTTCAGAAATGCTTCCAGTGCCCAAGGCAAGCACAACAAGAAAGCTAAGAATAGAGGAATTTAATGGATGGCTAAGAACCTGGTGTTGTGCTAAAGGGTATGGGCTGTTGGGGGGATAGGGAGGGACCTGGGAGGACAGTGGTTTCTATGCCAAGGACAGACTACACTTAAGTGAGGAGGAAAGAAAGTGTTGAAACAGAGGATGGAGGACTACATAGAGGAAGTTGGGAATTTAAACTAGGAGTTGGGGGTGGCAATTGGGCAAGAGATGTGCAGAGACCACAGGTTGGGAAACCATATGAGCTTACCCTTCATAACAGTGACAAAGGACAAAAGGCAAGTACTATTGGTGATGCTAGTAAAGGAGGGCAGGATGGGGGGAAGGGTGGAAGGTGGTTATCCTTAATGCTAGGAGCCTTGGGAGGAAAACTGCAGAGTTACAGGTGTTCATGGCAGAGGGAGAGGTGGGCACTGCAGCCATCACAGAAACATGGGCCACCCAATACAATTACTGGGACCCATCTGTACCAGGGTACAGGTTATTTTGTAGGGACAGGGTGATTGGGAAAGGAGGGGGTGTGGCTCTATATGTGAAGGAAGGACTGAACTGTGTAAGTGAGGAAGGGGAGGAAGGTAGTACGGAGTCACTTTGGATGCAAATCCAGGATTCCAAGAATAGGATTCTTAGAATGGCAGTGGTGCACAGGCCACCATCTCAGATGGAGGAGTTAGACAGGGAACTATTGGGACAGATCAGAAGGATCTGCAAGAATGGTAGTGTGGTGATTGTGGGGGACTTCAACATGCCAGGAGTGGACTGGAGTACCCCAACAACCAGGAACAGAAGGCAGCAGGTACTGCTGGATGCCTTCTAGGACAGCTTCCTGCTGCAAATGGTCAGTGAACCAACCATGTTAGGGAATACCCTTGACCTTGTGCTGGCAAATTGGGACTTTGTGAGAGAACTTACAGTGGAGGAACCACTGTCAGGGAGTGACCACCACTCAGTATGGCTCACATTGGATATGGGCAAGGAAGGAGTGGAATCTGGCACAATAGTGCTGGACTTCAGGTGGGCCAACTTTGGGAGGATGGAGGAAGTGGTAAAAGGGTACCTGGCCAGAATTCAGTCTAGTATGGACACTAACCAGAGGTGGGAGCTCATAAAGCTGGGGATAGTGGAGGCAACCAAAACCTGCTGCAAGGCCCAAAGCAAGAAGGCTAGGGTTAAGAAACCAAGCTGGTTGAGCTAGGAGGTCATGGAAAAGGTAAGGAGGAAAACAGCTGCCTTTAGGAAGTACAAGAAAACAAGGATGGGGAGGACAGGGAGGAGTACTTGACAGAATCAAAGGCGGTGACAAGGGCAGTAAGGGGAACCAAAGCATCTACGGAACTCAGGCTGGCAAAAGGCATTAAGCAGGAGGAGAAGGACTTCTTTAGGTACATCAGCGAGAAAAGAAGCTGTAAGGACCACATAGTTAGGATTAGGAAGGAGGGCGTTGGGTGGAAGCAGGGTGTGATAAGGCAGAAGCACTAAATGAGTACTTCTGCTCAATATTTACTAAAGAGAAGAGGGGGTGACACCCAAGGGGGGAGAAATGGCAGAAAGAGGGGGGAAAGGGGTGACAGATGGGGAAATCATGGAGGGTAGAGTTTGGGAGGGTTTGAAGGCACTGAGGGTGGACAAGGTCCCAGGCCCAGATGGCATCCACCCCAGGATACTAAAGGAGCTGGCAGAGGTCCTTGCATGACCTTTGGCAGACCTATTTAATGCCTCACTACATTCAGGGTGTGTACCTCAGGACTGGAGGATGGCTCATGTGGTGCACCTCCACAAGAGTGTCCCCAAGGATGAACCAGGAAACTACAGACCAGTGAGCCTCACACCCATCTTGGGTAAGCTAATGGAGACTATCTTGAAGGAGAGGCTGGTGGCCCTCCTAGAGGTCAAAGGACTACAGGACTGCAGACAGCATGGATTCATATGGGGCAGATCCTGCCAAACCAACCTGGTGGAGTTCTATGACTGGGTAACTAGACAACTGGACAGGGGCCATGCAGTGGATGTCCTGTGTCTGGACTTCAGTAAGGCATTCAACTTGGTGCTGCATGGAAGGCTGGGAAGTAAGTTAGTAGGCACAGGGGCAGGTGCAAAGCTGGTGAGATGGGTAGGAAACTGACTTCAGGGAAGGCAACAGAGGGGGGTCATGGTGGGTGGGGAGGTCTCACGCCCAAGGGAAGTGACGAGCAGTGTTCTACAGGGCTCGGTATTGGGACCAGTGTTGTTTGGGATATTCATTGCAGACATATCATGGGACATCAAGAGCAAGGTCAGTCTGTTTGCTGATGATACCAAGGTAGGAGCGGTGGTGGATGACCTAGGGGGATGGCAGGGGTTGCAGGATGATCTGGCAATGCTTGAAACCTGGTCAGACACCTGGCAACTGTGGTTTAATGCCAAAATGTGCAAGGTGCTGCATTTTGGGATGAAGAACCCAAGGAGGAGTTACCAGCTGGGGGGAGTGCAGCTAGCCCAGACAGAGGAAGAGAAGGATCTGGGGGTGCTCATTTCAGGGTCAATGAACAACTCAGCACAATGTAGGAAGGCAGCTGCAAAGGCCAACAAAATGCTGGGTTGTATTGCAAGGGGTATATCCTCGAGGAGGGAGGAGGCAATTCTGCCACCGTAGTGGTCATTAGTTAGACCACACCTGGAGTACTGCGTGCAGTACTGGGCCCATATCTGAAGAGAGACATTAAGTTACTGGAGAGGGTGCAGCTCAGGGTGACAAAGATGATCAAGGGGCTGGGGGACTTATCATATGACAGGAGGTTGAGGGAGTTGAACATGTACTCACTGGAGGAGAGGAGGGATGGGGGGACATGAATGAAACCTTTAAGTACATGAAAGGAATAAACAAGACAGGTACTGAGGGGCTGTTCAAAGTAAGGGAGGGGAGGGACACCAGGGGCCATGATAAGAGACTGGAGGGAGGGAGGAAGGTTCAGGAGGGAGATGAGGAGACACTTTTTTACAGAGAATGTGGTGGCTGGGTGGAATGCGTTACCTGCAGAAGTGGGATCCAGTAGAACAGTGGACTGCTTCAAAAGGGGATGGGACAGGACAAGGGGGAGGGTTAATGAAGGGGAAGGGTGGAAGGGAGGAGCAGCTGCAGAATAAGGAGTGCTAGCTACACATTCGAGCAGACTTGATAGACCTCTAGACCTTTATCTGCTGGCAAATTTCATATGTTCATATGTTTGTAATATTGGGAAGTACTTTATAATACTTTATCACAAATAAAGGATAGGTTTATACCTACCAGAGAAAAGTATAAAAACAAGAAACTTAATCCTAAATGGCTTCAACAAATCTATTAGAAGGTTTATCAAGCTAAAAAAATAATAAATATGCTAGATACCTAAAATCTAGAACTACACAAAATTGGTCAGCTTATCTTTCAGTTCAGAAACAATGAAATCAGGAAATTAATTTAGCTAGAAATGCAAATAAATTCAATAGCAGGTATTTTTTCTCCTATATTAACTCTTTAAAAAAAAACAGTGCAAAGTTGGGCCAATACAATTTAACAATTAAGTAATTCATGATCCCAGAGACATGGTGAACATTTTTAATGAAGAATTTTGTAAAATATTCACTGATACCATTACCACAGGGTCCTGTTCTTCTTACACCCGCAGCACCCCTATTACTTTTGAAATAGAAGTAATATTTGAAAAATTACTATTGCAGAAAGGCAAAACCTGTGTGGGGCCTGATAATGTCACTGGACATCTGTGCTTACTTGTTAAGAGCATGGTGGTTCCCTTAAAGTTTTTATTTGAATCATGTCTTACAAAGAACTTCATCCCTAAAGAATGGAAAATAGCTAATGGAATACCTATTCACAAAAAGGGTGTGAAATCTGACTGGTCAGACTATCGACCTATCAGCCTCATCTCACCTTTATGCAAAATCTTTGATAGCTTGGTTAAGGACATTTGATCAGCAATCCTTAACAAATCAGGTACTGAACAACATGACTTCACAAACAGTAGAGTCTGTTTGACTAATCTAATGTGCTTTTATGAAAAGATTAGCCATCTACTGCATAGTAGGATACTCTGTGATGTTTTTATAGACATCAGCAAAGCCTTTAATGTTATGTCTCAGTTGGCCCTAAGGACTAAACCACTAAACTTAAATATCAATAAATATATGTTTGCCTGGATCAGTAATTGGCTTGCTGGTCATACACAGAGAGTTATTATTAATAGACAGTTATCTGATGTGGGCTGTGTTACCAGTTACCTCAGGGCTCAGTGCTCGGCCCATGTCTGTTTCAGGCCTTCATCTCAGATCTTATGAAGAATTGCCTTTCTACATCAATTAAATATGCAGATGATATCAAAATTGAAGGTCCAAGTGCCAATAATGACACTAGCACTATTCAACGTGATCTGGATTTAATCACTGCTTGGGTTGTAAAATGGGGTATAAAGCTAATAATAATAAATGCAAGGTTATGCACTTTGGTTTGCAGATTTCAAAGACATCACATGTTTTGGAAAATTGTACCTTACTGACCACCGCCAATAAAAAGGATCTGAGTGTGACAGTTTCTAATAACCTGGAATATGCCCATCATGTCAATGATGCAGTTACCAAAACAAACAAAATGATCTGGTCTGCTAAATGTAACATAACAACTAGAGATCCAAGGGTGATGATTCCTCTCTTTAGGGCCTATACCAGGCCACATCTTGGAGAGTGTGTATCACAGCTCTGGTGCCCATACAAAAAATCCTACATAAATCAATTAGAAATAGTTCAGCGGAATTATACTAAACATATAAAAGACATGTATAATTTGTCTTATACAAGTAGACTAAAAAGTTTGAATCTTCTGTCACTTGAGACATGCCGTCTATGAGGGGATTTAACAGTTCTATATGACATTACCCAGGACCCTGTTCTAATAATGGAACTAGGATTACAATTTAAGAATAACAAATATGATACCAGAGGTCACCCACTTCAATTAACTGGTAAATCTTTTAATTATCAGATGAGGACATTTTTCTTCACATTGAGGGTCATCAGTCCATGGAGTAAACTACCACTTAATATTATTATTAGCAGAAGCAAAACAAAATTTAAAGCTTGTTTGGATGCTTACTTATTAATTGGAATATACCCAAGATATTATGATTATTGATTAGCATGGGAGCATTTATGGGCCTCTGGCTCTCTAGCTCCTTCTACACCTTAATATGAACCTTAGTTGCTCCTGGGGTTGGGAAAGGACAGAGGGAGCTGGGAGGACAGTAGCAGTGAGAGGGAGCAGGAGAAGTGCCATCTGCAAGATGGCAGTGGTGATTTTTATTTATTTATTTATTTAGTTTTTTTTGACTAGGTAAGTGCACTCGACAGATCCTGCCTATTTTCAGGCACGACCCAGGGGAGGGGGATACAGATGAATTCCAGCTGACCTTGAACCAGATTAAGCTGTTGGTATTATTTTTTTTTAGTGAATGAGGGAAATTTGGCCAGGACATGCAACTGGTGATGCAACTGTGCAGGCGTGGCATTGGCACATGTGTGTTTGCAATGAATGGCATTCTGCTATTCTCAAGATGACAGCACCAGTGGAACTGCAGCACGCATAAGCAGTTCTCATATCAGAATGCAGATGTAACAGCCAAAATAGTGTGGCTGTTACTCCGCAGTGGCCTACCATGGCGGAGTGCTCCCAGCTCTGTTGGGCTTTTGGAAGAATACTTCCAAAAGTTCAATGAAAGCGTGTCATGATCAGTTATTTTCAGGCTACAGATCACAAAATGACAGTAGGATCTGCCAACACCCATAAGAAGAGTGGGACCCAGCACGACCACTGACACCATCGGTGCAATATGGATGGGTTAAAACTAAAAAGGTAAATGTAAAAAAAAAAAGTTTGAACTTTGATCAGCACAAACCAGCTAGAGTTACCACTCTGGAAAAGAATAATTACAATATGACTACATCACTATTAAAGTCTTCTGACAACTGCAAGAAGACTAGCCCTAGTCATCTAGGGAGGAAGGAAAAGTCATTTTGTAAGATTCCCTAAACCCTCAAACCACTTGCTGCCCCTTCCCTATCACATCCCACATCCAAATAAATACACTGACACAGGGTGAGGGGTAGCACACATCATTTAAATATCTGCTTCAAATTAGCAGATAAGAAGAAGAAGAGTTCACTAACTCCACAAGTCCCAATGGCAGTAGTTAGTGGAACCCCAGAGACAGACATGAACCTGCAGGTGGGTGGTCTTGAGAGTTTGGCAGGGATTCATATGTGACATCTGGTGAATATGGAAGAATCCCTTCCTAAGCAGCGGTCACACATCTCTATGACGTTCTTAACTACACTGCTATTAAAACTGTTTAAAAAGGACATCTCCCTTTAACTGTGCAGACAATTTACCAATTATAGTTTACATTTTACTGGGAGTCCACAGTAAGCACAGTGTATAATAGGACTACTCCCAATGCCTTTGTTAAGTGTAAATGGCAATTATATAAGGTAGCATCACTGTTGCATTTACCAATGGATTTAGCCTGGATCAGTATACAAACACAGTACGCAGAATTCATACCTTCATTTTGGCAGCCCATTTTACTCAAAGATAAGCTTTGCACCTCAACAGAGTTGAATTGTTGAATTGCATTACAAATGACTAAGAGTAAAAAAAAAACAGGAGCTACTTCATGCCTGTTGGTTATTTATGTATGTATTTATTTAGTTTTTTGCTTCTGGACTGCAGAATCATGTGTCACCATTATCTTTTAATTTATCTAATTATTTTAATTTTCATTATTTGTTGTATTAATCTGAGTGAAATACGTCTCAACTTCCTGCATTACAAATTAGGAACAAGGCTTACAAAAATCAGGGACAAGTGGTTAAAGGGACACTGTCAACCTGTTTTCCATAATATTATTTCTAGTTAAAAAATTATTTTATGATTGCTTACCTTCTCTAAAATCCATTAATGATGCTGTTTGTTTTGTGTGTCTCCTTGTTAAGTAGAACTGAAATGTATGCTGGGTTCCATCCTCAGTCCTCTACTCTTCAGTCTCTTCCTTAACTCCCTCCCCTCGTCCTGCTTTGGCAATCTACTACTGTATGTGGATGATACTGTCCTTTTTTCCTCCAATCCAGACCCTACCCTACAATACAAATCCCTCCAGTCCTCCTTCTTTCTCTGATGCTGAAAAATAATTCTCCACACAGTGTCTTACACTAAACTACAAGAAGACTAAAGTCATGTACTTCTCACATCTGCTGAACTCCTAGAAGGCACTGTGCTCTCAAATCCTTACCGCCAATCGGAACCCCCTAGAGAAAGTGGATACCTTCAACTATCTGGGCATCACACTAGACCCAGCCCTTAACCTCCACCAGCACATCCATCACCTGTCCACTGCCCTTAATGTCTGGCTTGGAATCCTCTATAGCTTCAAACACTGTCTTACTCCTGAAGCTCTTCGGCTCACTGTCTCCTCCTCTGTCCTCTCTCTCTCCTTGACTATGGTATTCTTATCTATGGAACTGCAAACACCTCAGCCCTAGGCAGTCTCAGACACTCCCTGAACAAAGCCTGCTGCCTCATCCTTGGCTGTGATCATCTCACACATATATGCTCCCTATACACTTCCACTAACTGGCTGAACTTTGACAGTAGAATATGGTTCCACACATGCCTTATGGCTAAAAATATCACCCTGTATCTCTCCCCCGCTGGCCTCACCCCTATTATCCAACCGGCCCTGACTCATAGAAAAAAACATAGCTCTGGCAAGCCGCTCTTCTCAGTTCCCAGGTGCCGAACCTCCCAATTCCAAAGATCCTTCAGCCACCGAGCCCCTTCCTTGTTGAACTGTCTGCCCAGTGCACTTACTAGTGAAACCAGAATTGGCCCCTTCAAAACCTTTCTCAGAGACTATCTCCAGTCCTTCACCCCCTGCATCTGTCGTTGACCTCCCTGCCCCCCTCCCCTGACAAGGGCCTCTGGCCGGCTTCTCCCCCTCTTCCTCAGCTGCCTGCTCAGCTCTTTATCTGGAGCCTTTACACTAAGCTGCTTTAGACCCATCCAAGTACACCTTTGGATCTGACTGTTAGCCATTTATTGTATTCTCTATAACAAGTCCATCTGAGTCCTGTTTTGGAATTGTGTTTACTGTTGTATTGTTCTATTAAATGTGACGTGGAGCCCTTGTAAACAAGTCTTTGACTCAAAGGTACTTTCCGAATTCGCAATAAATAAATAAAATGTATTTGCCCTTCCACATTGATAAACAGCCTTGTTTTGTTTACAGTCCTGGATCTGTTCTTACTGCAAACATCCTGTGCATTAGAAATACCCCCAAACAGTGCAGTTACTAATGATTCGATAGGCTCCTTTCCTCCAACTGCACGATGAGTGGCTAGACTGTGTGGTGGGTGTTTCCAAGTCCAGGAAAGATGCAGTTGGAGCTGATCAAGAAATGTAAACAAACCTGTTTTGTGAGGTAACACCAGTATGGTGGGCAGTCTGTTTTTCAGTTTAAAAAAAAAAGAGTCAGAATCAAACTGCAAGCTACATCAGCAATCTTTACAGAACGTGAGCAATCATAAAATGTGTTTTTTAAACTAGGGACACTTTGATGCCTACGGGGCTTGACAGTGTCCCTTTAAATAAGGGACACAGCATAAGTAATGGTAATATCAGCATAACAATTCTGTCATAATGTCTGGCTTGGTGAAAAGGGCATTTTAAGACGGAGAACTAGATGTAACATTAATATCTGGCACTAATTTATAGTTTCTAGTGCTCATGATGTTTGCAGTAAGAACAGATCCAGGATTGTAAACAAAACAAAATTCAACAGAAGGGCAGGCAGCAGAGATAACCAGGGATAAATGACAACAAGGGAGGGGGCTGGAGTAGGACAGCTAAACAGTCCAGAGAGGTCAAATCATGGAAAGCCATGTGTGCCAATGAGAGGAGGCTTAGCAATAAGATGGAGGATCTGGAGGCTATCATGGTGCAGTCGGACCTGGACATTGTGGCCATCACAGAAACCTGGTGTAATGACAACCATGACTGGGAGATGGCCATACCTGGCTACAACATATTCAGAAGAGACAGGGCAGGCGGGAAGGGAGGAGAAATGGCATTTTATGTGAAATATGGCATAGAGGCCACAGAGATTCAGGAGGAACAAAATGGAGAAGAGATACTCTAGGTTAAGCCAGAAAGAAAAATGGGGTCAGCAATTTGCACAGGGTGGTTGACAGACCACCAGCCAAGGAGGAAGAAACAGATAAGGAGCTGATGCTAGCCATCCAAAGGATGTCAGACAAGGGTGAGGTGGTGCTGGTTGGAGACTTCAATATTCTAGACATGGACTGGGGCCTCTGAGCAGCAGCATCAATCAGGAGCAGATTTATCCTAGACTTCTTTCAAGGTGCCATTCTCAAGCACCTGGTCATGGAACCAACTCGGCAGAAGGCAATACTGGACCTTGAATTCAGAAACGGGGAGAGTGTGAAGGAGTAACAGTGGGGGAGCACCTGGGAAACAGTGACCACTGGTCACTGTGGTTTGAAATCACAGAAGGAGTAGGACCAAACTGCACAAAAACATGTATCCTGGATTTTAGAGGGGAAGACTTTGGGAAAATGGGGACATGCTTAAAAGAGGCATTAATGGGAAAGGGATGGGAATCAGGGTTTTAGGAACAGTGGGCAATATTTAAAACAGGGATTACAAAGAGCAACATAATTATGCATTAAGCAGGTAAGCAAGAGGAAAAAGAAGAGAAGGTATTATGGTTTTCCAAGGAGGTAGTGGAGAAAGTGAAAGCCAAAAAGATTGAATTCAGGCAGTAGAAAAAGATGCAGGCAGAAGGGGGTAGGAAGAAGCATCAGGAGAAGCAAAGGGAGGCAGGGAGGTAAGTAAGGGAAGCCAAAGTTCAGACAGAAAAGCGCATTGCAAAATCAGTGGGTAGAAGGAACAAAACCTTTTGCAAGTACATAAGTGAAAAAGAAAGGCAAAGGGATGGATAGTGAGATTGAAGGGGGAGGATGCGGGATGCGTGGAGAATGGCAACAATAAAGCTGGCATACTGAACAGCTATTTCTGCTCAGTCTTTACTGAGGAAAAGGAGGGTAATGGTCCTGAAAGAAGTACAAGCGGTGGGAATGGCACAGAACTGGACACAAGTCCCTTTACATGGGAAAGGTCCTAAGGGAACTGGAAGGAATAAGAGTCGATAAAGCAATGGGGCCAGATGGGGTGCCCCCAGAGTCCCAAAGGAACTAAGAGGTGGTAGCTGAACTTCGGGCAATCCTGTTCTAGCCAATCACTGGAAACAGGGGAGGTACCCAAAGACTGGAGGACAGCAGATGTAGTCCCCTTATATAAAAGTGGGAATAAAGAGGAAGCAGGGAACTACAGACCAGTCAGCCTGACCTCGGTTGTGGGGAAGATCATGGAAACACTACGGAAGGAGAGGTTGGTGGAACATCTGGTTGCCAACAGACTACAGGACCCAAGGCAGTATGGTTTCACTGAGGGGAGGTCATGTCAGACCAACCTCATTTAATTTTTTGACTGGGTAACAAGGGAAGTGGATCAGGGGAGGGCAGAGGACATGGCCTATCTGGACTTCAGCAAGGCCTTTGAAATGTGCTACATAGAAGGCTATTAAACAAACTGGGGAATATGGGAGTGGGTAGGACAGTGGTGCAGTGGGTAGGTAACTGGCTGGATGGCAAGACACAGAGGGTGGTGGTAAATGGCTGTCACTACACAAAGGGAAGAGTGACCAGTGGGGTACCACAGGGATCAGTGCTGGGACTGGTCCTATTCAACGTCTTCATCAGTGACATTGTGCAGGACTAATAGGGCAGAATTTCTCTGTTCATTGATAACATGAAGCTTTGTAACAGAGTGGATATGCCAGAGGGTGTAGACAGAATGAGGAGGGCCTGCAGAAGCTTGAAGAATGGTCAAGGGTTTGGCAGTTGAAATTCAATGAAAAGAAGTGCAAGATAATGCATATAGGCAGAGCCCCTACTTTTCTGCGGCACAGTGGGACCAAGTTCTGCGGCAAGAATACCATTCGCCGCAGAACTTCTGCAGCAGTGGTTTGTAATTTCTGCAGAAGTTCTGCAGCACTAACAAACTACCACATCACAGTGACAGCTTGTCATCCTGACTTCACTTTCATGGCAGTTTTTATAGCAATCAGGATGGTGGAAAGCACAGTAACACTAGTTCAAAAAAGTAACAGACTTATAAAAATAATTGTATGCCTAAAAAGGCAAAACAGATGTCTCTCTCTTAAGGTCCTAGCTTGTTGCATAAATGACATATGCAGAGAGGATCTTATGTGATACATAAGGTATTTCTATATGCATGCTATCTATCCCACTAATGAGGTTTCCACTGTCTATCACTTATACATTTGTATGTGCTTTCTACACCACTCATGAGGTTTCCACTGTGTATCACTTATATATTTATATGCAGTCTGTAACATACATACAGTACAAATGAGTGTGTGTGTGTGTGTTTGTGTGGTGAGAGAGACAGATACTGTATATATATATATATATATATATATATATGTGTGTGTGTGTGTGTGTGTGTGTATGTATATATATATATATTTTTAATTTATACAGGTCCCATAAGAAATGGAATAGAGGAGTTATTGCAAAACTCATTTTTGATGTCAACCTGCTTTCCATGACACACTGCGTAACACCATCAGGCCATGACATACATGTGAACCGATTGTGAGATAGAGCTCTCCAGACCAGGACAATGTGTCCACCATGTGACAAAACACTGCACCATACCTTCCCGGGCTCCGAGCAATGATGTGTTCCACCAATCCTTGTGTTGCCCAGCCAGCTCCCAGAGCTGATCTCTGAACCTGAGTTGCCGGCACAGAAACACAGCATGCTACCCTCTGGCCCAACAGCTGTCCCTGCACACAACATTTCTCCATAACTTTTAGATGATTCTATCAACCAATGACAATATGTAATCAATAACCCTGGCAAAAATGCGTACAGTGCAATTATTTATTTAACAGGTCTATTCTTTCAACAGGCCTACACATTATTATATTCCACTTTTCTGGGCATAATTACTTAATTTTTCTTAAAAATGATAGTTAAATTCATTTTACCAGTTATTCATTTCAGATTGCATCTCTATACCTTAAAGGCACAAATAGGTTTGTACAAAGTGAGGTATGGACTTAACAGGTCTGTGCTATTGACAAGGTTTTGTTTAAGTTGGCCCTAGTGCAATAATGTAATACTGAAAATTGTATTAGGCTGTAGTGCAGGTTGAGCAAATATCACCATGCCTGATGTGCTGTGCCACCGTCTCTGGCAGTGGGAGCTGTGGTAGATAAGTGATTGTTAATTTCTGTTGCAGATTGCAGCCATTTCATTAGCTAATGTATGATGTTATCGCAATGATAACATCACATTCTGAGCATATAGAGGGTTTAGGATATAAAAAGAGGGGAAAGGAACCTGATTCTATGGAAAAACAGAAATATTAATAAAAAATCAACAAGAAGAGTGAATTCTGTGGCACAGCAGAAGTTCTGCAGTAGATTGCAAGTTCTGCACAAAATTCTGAGGTCGCAGAATTCTAGGGGCCTTGCATATAGGGCACAAAAACCCTGGAAAAACATATCATTTGGGGGGAGAGGATATAGCATGCACCAAGCAGGGAAAGGATCTTGGGGTTATCATCTCTGATGGCCTCAAGGTAGAGAAACAGTGTGACAATGCAGCAGGTAAAGCAAATAGGATGCTGAGATGCATAGGCAGGTGCATCACCAGCAGAAAAAGGGAGATCTTAATTCCACAATACAATACACTAGTGAGCCCCCACCTGAAGTGCAGTGTACAGTTCTGGAGACCTTACCAACATAAGGACATTGACAGGGTAGAGAAGGTTCAGAGGAGGGCAACAAAGATGGTACATGGATTGCATCACAAGTCCTATGAGGGCAGGTTGAAGGACTTGAATATGTACTCCCTGGAGGTGAGGAGGGAGAGAGGGGATATGATAGAGACATACAAGTACCTTACAGGGAGGAACAGAGCGAAGGAATACACTATTTTCCATCAAAAAATGTGTTTCAGGACTAGATGGCATGGGATGAAGTTGGAGAGATGGTGATTCAGAGGAAACATGAGAAAGAATGTCTTCACAGACTAGGTGGTGGACAAGTGGAACACCCTGCTAGAGGAAGTATTGGGAGCTGAAACAATCATAGAATTTAAGAATGCATAGGATAGACATAAGGGAATTCTGGAGGTCAGGGGTAAGGGGCAACAGACTTCTAGAAAAATGTAAAGTGAACTTACAAGCTCAAATGGGCAGACTGGGTGGGTCATAGGCCATTATCTGCCAACAATGTCTATGTATCAATGTATCTATGAATCCCTATTCATCTTTAACAGAAATTCCAAATTCAGTAGGGATGGTGGAAATTTTAAGGCTAAATCAGGGACATCCTTGAAAATCAGAGACAGTTAAGAGGTATGCTGAGTGCCAAGGAGAAGGGAGGGAGGGAAGTGGAGTTGGAATTAAGAGATGGATGTAAGCAAAACAACCAGGGAGAGGGCTGTTAAAACTGACTACTCTCAGTTTCTGAGACCACTCCTGTCCAACATTCCTGTAAGTTCTCCTGCAATTGCATCTAACTTCCATACCTATCAAACTCCCTTCCCTTCTCCAATTGCACACGGCTCATTGCTGCAAATGCACCAAACTTCTCTCCCTCCATACTCCCTTCCCTTAGCACCACCTCTCTACTCCACCATAATCTCTAGGCTTAGCCATGATTGCTGCTTCCCTGTACCCCCCACAACTGCTTCCTGCACCCCCCTTCTCTCTATTCCCCTTCTCTCTCCCTCCAACATTGCCAGGTCATGGCATCCTTGCAGGGTTCTCTGCATCATGAAGGGGAACTGTTCTCAGCATGTCCCTCTTCCCTCGGTATTC
Organism: Neoceratodus forsteri; assembly: GCA_016271365.2. Classification (NCBI taxonomy): domain Eukaryota; kingdom Metazoa; phylum Chordata; order Ceratodontiformes; family Ceratodontidae; genus Neoceratodus; species Neoceratodus forsteri. Next base: position 1,032,569,627 of record CM057453.1, read on the forward strand.
CTCCCTTCCCTTCCCCCACCATCGTTGCTTGGTGCTCGCACCGTTGCAGGATTCTCACCCCAAAGGGTTCTGCCTCTCAGCAGGTCCCTCTCTGCACCACCATTGTTGGGTCCTCATCCCCTTGCAAGGTTCTCAGCATCATGAATTGGTGTCACTTTCAGCTTGTCCCCTCTTCCCTCCCCCCTCCTTTCCCCCAACTCACTCCCTCTACCTCTCTGCCTTCTAACTGGCAACCTATCTTCACTGAGTCCCTGCCCCTTTGCAGAGTTATCAGCAACCTGAAGGGATGCATTTCTCAGCATGTCTCTCTTCCCCCTCTCCCCCTTCACCATCCTTTCTGGGTGCTTGCCCCCATGCAGGTTTCTCATCATCCTGAAGGGGTGCTTTCTCTCATGTCCCCTTCCTCCCTCCCTCCCTCTTCCCTCCACCATCCTTGCCAGGCCCTTGCCCCTTGCAGGGTTCTCAGTATCCTGAAGGGTATCCTTGGCAGCCCCTCTTCCTTCCCGCCCTTCCCTCCCCTCCCCCAAATCCTCTCCCTTGCATCTCTGTTTCTAATAGGCAACCTATGCTCTTGCCTACCCCTGTACTCAGTCTGCCTCTCCTAGCACTTCCAATGTCTACTCCTGCTGCTGGCCTACACTCAGCCTAAGATACTTGTTATTACATTGTCTGTGCTCATGGTTTTGATACTGTCTAAGGACTTCTAATCACACTGTATGCCTCAGCAACTGTCCAGGATTGTAATCCATTGTACTGCATGTAGCCTTTTTGTGTTAATATGTCTATTCTATTGTGTGTGTAAATATGTATATTTGTATATATGCCAGTATAATTGCCTGTATATGAGCCTGGTTTCATTTTTGCCTAAGTTTCTTTTACATGCACCCCACTTATGTAACCCCCCCCACTCTGAACACTTCTGGAAACGAGCTGTTTACAGTTCATGTTGTAGTGAAATCTTCAAATAAATACATAAAAAAGTCTGTGATATGGAGGAAACTGTGTTTTACATCACACTGGAAAAATGGCAACTAGGTTCTGTGAAGGTCTTGAATGACTGTCACAGCTGCATGAGTGGGGTCTTTAATTTATGTCCTTAATTTAAATGAACCTATTCTAGTTGCACTCAGAAGATAAGGCAAGAGCAAGGAGTAATGGATAAGGGCTTCATTTAATGTTAGAGGAATTTCTAACTGACATATGGAATGGTCTGTAACATCACAGCTCCCAAGGTGTTATAAGTAAAAATGTAATAAAATAGCATTTGAACATTCAATATGTCAATATAGAATTATACCAACTCAAAAGGAAACAAAGAGTGTCTATATACATTAGTGATCCTTTGTCATAAAGTTTTCAGTAAGATAAAAGTTTTTGAGATTAACAAAGGATTAACCTTGTAGGAGCAGCTCCTGACTTCCATTTGACTTCAGACACTTTCTGCTGAACAGTGATTGTTTTGCCATCTTCACTGTTGTCAGCTCTGCATATCTAGCTGACACTTCAGATACCACTGTGCCCCATTGATGAACGGACTACACCTGCTTGCCTTACACTTCATTCACCTGTCTGGTAAGTGGAGGGGGGCTACCGGTCAGTGGAGGCAGGTCAGGTGTTACAGGGGGTGGAGACTATCTCTTCAAAAGCTGGGCAGTTTCATTCACTGGCTGAAGTTTCCATCTTGCAGGAGCAGCTCCCTAATGCTGTTTTACTTCAGATGCTTTCTGGTTAACAGTGACTGTTTTGTCCTCTCCACTGTTGTTGGCTGTGCATATCTAGCCTACACTTCAGTTACTGCTGTGCATGCCCCATTGAAGAACAGACTACACCTGCCTACATTATACTTCACCTTTCTGGTAAATGGGGGGCTAACGGATGGTGGAGGCAGGTCAGGTGTTGCAGGGGGCACAGACTTCATGTGTATCTTTCTTGCAGTGCTATCAGCTGCCCATAGAGCATCTGCATGTGTGAGTAGAACATGCAGGAGTGGGAGAGTCAATGGTGAGAGTCAATGATGGGAGGCTGTGGGGTGGCTGCATAGTAAATATTTATTATGTAGTGTTTTAAGAAGTTCAAGTATAGTATTGTGTTTAGACTGTTTTTAAATGTGAAAGTTTCCTATGCATGTATGTTGTCCTGTTTGATTGGCCTAGTGTTGTTTTATCAGGGTTTACACCGCATGATGTCATGTGTAGTCCAGGGTGAACAGTTTAGCCCCTTTACTGATTTCACTTATTCAGATATCCTGGTAGCTTCTATATATTCAATCCCTGTATATGTGAGGGATCTGGGTAGTTTAAATCAAGGGGCTGTATATGACATTGTGCAGTATATAAAGCCGGGTAAAAATCTGCAAATTACTCAGATCATGTTGGTATCCATTGTAGCTTGTTCTATACTGCATTTAGTGGGTGACATCGAGACAAACCTGGGTCCCATTGAGCCAGATAAGTTGGACAGAGGCTACTGGCAGAGGGGTGGCCTTAGATTTGCCCACCTTAATGTCAGGAGCTTTTTATCTAAAAAACTGGAGGTTGAAGCCTGGGTGGTCCGATATGATCCAGACATTTTTAGTGTAACTGAATCATGGTTAAAGCCAACTATAGCTGACCACTTAGTGGCACTGGAAGGTTATAGGCATTATCATAAGGATAGAGCTGGTAGGAAAAAGGGGGGGAGGTATTATTGTATTTTTTAAAATTGAATTTTATTTGACTGTATTAAAACCAGATTATAACTCCATCTCAGATTGTGAATGGTTATTGTTAGAATTAAACCAGGATGATTCCTATAAATTGACATTTTTCATGGTCTAGAATACCCCCAAAACAGGTAGTAAAGGGTTGGAGGATGTTTTGAATTTTGTTCTCTTCTTTAAAATCTAGGCATGATATGGGTATCTAAATCTGCACTGGGACGCTTTGAAAGATCCAGGTTTGGAGATTTCCCTTATGAATGCTGGGTTGTCTCAAATTATTCGTGACTTTACTCATATGAACATGGGGAGTTCAAATCACACAATCCTTGACTGGGTGATAACAAATAACGTTGCCAATGTTAAGAGTGTTGGTGTATTTCCGGATGTGATAAGTGATCATTTGGCAACCTATTGCACTTGGAAATGCAAAAGACCTAAACCACCCCCTAGATTTATCTCTTATAGAAAATTTACAAGGAAGTTAAGTGAAGAATTAAAACTTGTTTTATAGTAGGTAAATTGGATGTATTTAAATGTCATCCCTGATGTGAATTGTGCAGTTCATATCTTTACCTCTGTCCTTTTGGACTTACAAAATTAACGTTTTCCTATGGTGAAAAAAAGAGTAAGTGGAACATCAAATAAATGGATTACATCAACTTGACTTCATTTAATGACACTCAGAGGCTCAACATGGAAACATTTTAAAGTTACTACCAATATTATTGATTTTAATGAATATAGAAAGTTAAGGAATGAGTGCAAAATGAAAGTTAGGCAGCATAAATCGAAGTATTGTCATGACTTACAGAATATAGGATCGCAGAATCCCAGAAAGTTTTGGTCAGCTATAGATTTACTCATAAAAACTAATATTCAAGAACAGGCTGAAGATTTTCTCAATGAAGGTTGTAACCTGACAAATCCTCAGGAGATCTGTGATGTTTTTGTGGACAGGTTTTTGAACTTGATTAGATATACCCAAGGTTTTGATTATGTCTCTGAGGTTACTAATTTGTCCAAAAATCTCAATGTGTCAACAACATTTTATTTTCGAGCTATGAAGTCTTATCAAGTAAAACATTATTACAGCATATGACAGATTCTAGCCCTGGGATTAGTGAACTGGAGCCTAAGTTTTTTAAATTAATTTCAGATTACATATTTTGCTCATTAACTCAGATCTTTAATTTGTTGTTTGTTACAGGCTGCTTTCCTGATCAATGGAAGCAGACTTTAATACGGCCCATCTATAAGTCTGGAGGTACTGAAAATATGAACAACTACCATCCTATTTCATTGCTTCCTCCTTTGGGTAAAATTCTCGAGAAGTTGGTAAATGAGCAGTTAATTGAATACCTCCATTCTGCTGACCTTAGGGCTCCCGAGTAGCATGGTTTCTGGAAGTTTCATGGAATGGGCACAGCCTTGGCCAGGTTCATGAACCACACCTCCTTGGCCATGGATCAAGGGTTACTTACAGGTACTGTGTTTGTGTACCTGTCCAATGCCTTTGATTTAGTTAATCACCATCTGTTACTCAGGAACCTTAGGGACATCAGACTGGTGGCTTGTCCTCTTCAATGGTTTAATAGCTATTTATCACAGTGGCCATTAGGAGTTGGTTTAAGTTGTAGTTTGTCTAATTGTGGGGTGTTGGAATGGGATGCCCCAGGGCTCAGTCCCTGGGCCCTTCCTGTTTACATTATTCATTGATGATATCCCTTCTTTAATGAAACAGTTGCATTGTTTATTATGTGTTGATGATATTATTTTATTTTGTAGCTCAAACTCAGTGGAAGACATAAATATGAGACTAAATGAAGATTTTTGTGTTTTGGGTGATTGATTAGTTGGAAAAACATCTCTCCCTGAACAGTGATAAGACTAAATGTATGCTTTTCATCTCAAAACAGAAATTGTTTAAGGCCCCTGATCTCTTGATAATTGATTCTCCTGGTTACAAATTGGATCAAGTTGCCCAGATTAAATATCATAGCATTCTTTTGGATGAAAATTTAACTGCCCCCTCCCCCCCCATATTAGATCTGTTAGCCAGCAGGCTAACTTAAAATGGGGACCTCTATTTAAATTGCAATCTATGCTTACCGTTCAGGCATGGATGGCCATTGTAAAAAGTATACTCCTCTCAATTTGATAATGCTTTTCTCTTTTCTAATTTGGCAAAACAAGGTCTTTCTATTCTTACTTTAATATTTCATAGTATTTGTCTATTTACTTTTAATCTATCATATTCCACTGACCATTGTGTTTTGTATAGTACCTCTGGATGGCTTACCCTGAGGCTAAGCAGCCTATATAGTTTGGGTTGTCTGACTGATAATGGTTTCCATCAAGAGGAACATTCTCCATTGTCCGTGTTGCTTCATATAAGCAATAATATTAAGGATCTTTGTTCAAATGATATGATTAGACTTATGTTACCAAGAACCAAAACTAAAATGGGAAATTGAACCTTTTAATTTAGTGCTTCCTCAAATTGGAACAACTTGCCTAAATTATTGTCTGGCAATATGAGTCATCAAACTTTTAAGGTTAAATTGAGGAAACATTTGTTTGATCAATTATGCTGTAATTGTTTGTGATAGTTTCTATGTTCTAGTGCGCTCTGAATTTTCTTTCTGTATTGTTCAATATTCATTATGCTTACATTTAACATCTTGACTGTACTTTTATAGTCCCAGGTCATGCATGAAAATTGGCCTTTGGCTCATTGTGTCCACCCAGTAAACAAAAGTGAAAATAAATAAAATAAAATAAATAAAACATCCATTGAGTTGCATTTGTAGTATTGACATATTTTAAACATGTAATTATTATGTTTAAATCGAAGCTAATAATAATCAGTCTGAGAAAAACCTGCATTAGTATATAACTGCGCCTGTCTATTGCTTATATTGATGCTTTATGTGTACAAGGCACAGGATTTCAGATCAAGAAATGCTAGCACCAAAGTTAGCTCCTTTTCGTCAGTGTCACCACATTTTTTTCTTTGTAAACAGGAGAAGTAATCAGGTGCTCAAAAGGTGAAGGGTTCTAATGGCATGAGCATTCAACAAGTCAAGCTACCTTGTTTGAAAAATAGGTTCTAGGAATCATTCATTAGACTCAACGTCCAAGATAGTACTATCTCCAGATTTGAAATGACTACTCAGAGATGTATGACATAGTGCTGTCAATATAATTTCCTCCATTCTGTTAGCAGGACAGTCATCCAATCAAAGCATCTGCACCAAACTTCCAACCTTTTACCTTGCCATTTCCCATTTGCAGCCAGCAGAAATGCCCATTAAGCACTCAGCGGTTCTTTAATTAACAAACAGAAAACCTGATTGCACTTTTATTGATTGATTGATTGAGTGATTGAATTTTGTTGGCCTGGTAACCCACTGGGCCAAGAAGTCCCTTTTTCAGGGGGGAAGGAGGATGCAGATGGTAACCAACTGAAATTGAACCAGATTAAGCTGTTGGTGATATTTTTAGTGAATGGGGGAAATTTGGCCAGGACACTGGGGAAATTCCCCAACTCTGTAAATGGGTGACACTGTGTCTATGGAGACTGTCCTAGTCAGATGGAGGAAGACGGTGGCCATGGAGGTACTGCTAAGAGAGAGCTGGCATGGCTCAGTGGGGAGAATGCTGCAACTGGGAGACACCCTCCAGGTGGCCAGCTTTTCATACCGACTTCCCCACCTTTGGAGGCAGTGAACGATGGAGAGGCCATCAGAATTAGGGGAACTTCCGATTACCCCACTATGCCTGAAGTTGTAATTCACAGTCCTGATCCAGGTACAATGCCTGCAGTGGAAATTGAAGACGTGGATGTACTGGTTAAATGGAAACAGGATTTATTGCTTAAAGCAGAAGCTGAGTACCGCATGGTGCAATTGCATGCCACGGAGGAAAGAAAAAGGAAACAATCCATAGAAGGGTCTCTATCACCATCTTTGGAGACGTCAGCAATAGGTTTTTCTTGTGGTCTCCCAGCCACAGGATCTTCCGTTTCTCGATTCCCTGGGAGATGAGCTGTACCGAGCAGTACGGTCTCATCAGGATGAGCAATGGTATCCAGAGTGAGCCCTAGAACAGGCTGGCTGGATCCAGAATGGGGCAGGTCAGTGGGTTGTGGATCCCAAAATTCCACTTTGAGGATATGACATATCTGGGGATTTTACTGGGGTTGTGGGGGATATACCCCTCCATGATTCTGACACACTGGTTCCTAGGGATCTACATTCTGTACTCCCTGATAAACTGATAGCAGGGGAATCCCCCTCTATGAACCCTGTTGTTTCTAATGTACAGCCCACTATTAACTCTCCTAGTTCTATACCCTTTTCCCCTATTGAGGCCCTTACATCACAGGAGACCCCTGTGGCTTCACAGGCCGATGACCTTGCTCCAACTGGAGATGAAGAACCTGGGGTAATTCCTGAGGTAAATATGGACACAGAATCCTTACCCCCTAACTTGACTACTTCTACCTACGCTGGTCTTTTCCACATGCCTGTCTCTTTGGCTAAACATTGCAATGCTGTGAGGCTGCAGTTTTTGGGGCCTGTAGATACTATGCCTGATCAGTTTTATGTGGGAAAAGTTTTATTAAAACAAATGCTTGTTTTTTCTCCCACTGAGGTGTATGACTTGATACATACCCCAGGGGAGTCTACATATGACATTAGTTTTCATTCTTCTGGTACTCTAAATAATTTCTGGATGAAATATGCTTTCTTGAAGACTAACCCTGCATAGACTCATTTCCAGACCATATCCCTTACCAAACAATCTTTCAAAGTAATACAGTCCTCTTTCGTAATGAGGGGGTAAATGTAGTCGATATCACATACTGGCTTGAGAAATAATGTACAATCCAGGGTAATCCTGAACCAATTCTGGATTCAGAGGATTTCTGGAATGGGGCTGATGTTATAAAGTGACTCTGTCACAATTAGATGATGGGCTTCAACACCTTCCCAGTTGTTTCTATTTGGGTCGAGATAAAGGTTTCATTTTTTATCCTGGGCAACCGAGTAATTGTTATAAGTGTGGTTCTGGCAGACATCTGAGCAGGGCATGTGGTACTTTAAAATGTGTGCAGTGTGGGGAGTTGGGTCATGTTATGTCAGATTGTCACCATCTTGCAAATGTAGTTTATGTGAAGAGAAACATCCTTTTGTGGACTGTCTTTGGGCAGCACATAATATTACAAATAGGGATTTTGCAATTCAGGATTTCTATTTGAACACTGCTATTAAGGAAGCTTTGAAACAGTGTGATCCCCCCTCCTTTGGCAGAATGGCTTCTGAGGGGCTTTCTGTCCTGCCTTTGGTAGTCCAAACAGCTCCACCACATACTCCTGGATCTGAGAAAACCCCATCTCCCATGGTGATTTACACTAAAGACATGCCTGCAGTTTCTGGTTTATCCACTGACACTAATACTATGCCCCCTCCCCATCCACCTGAAGGAGCCTTCACGATAGTGAATTACTGAAGGCAGAGTTTAAGGAACAAGCCCATGACCTCTACTATGGAGTCCTTCCAGCTTCCCTTACACAACACTTACAGTATTCAACATTGCAGGGTGAGGATTTAGATGCAGGAACTAAGTCTGACTAGGCTTCCATACATTCCTCCCAAGCAGGTGGGGGCTCTGACACTGAACGCTCTATGGAGGATTTAGCTACCATTGAAAAAAATAGATCTAGAATGGGTTCCCAAAAATGTGTTAAGAAAAAATCATGAGACTATTAGTAATGTAGTTTGGAGTTGCTGGTTTTGTTTCCTAAATTTGATTCTAGCTTTTCAGTCTGGTACGAGCAGCTTGCAAGAAATGAAAATGGCCTCTCTGAGCACAAATAGCATACAACCAGAGAGGAAACAGCTGTTGATTTTTGCTCTGTTTGAATTTGTTTTCTATAATGTGTTTTTTTTAAAAGACACTAGGCTGCACATTTGGTAAGAAATGGATAGGGCATCTTTGGGTTGGACATGGGGAATATCTTAGTGGTCTATAGGGTACGACCTCTGCAATGGTGTTGGAATTTGTCTGAATATCCCCTCTGTTAAAATTATATAAACGGTGGATGTTGTTCCAGGCCAGGCTATTTTGATGGATGTCATTCTGCATGATTTGCCTTGCTGACTTCTAAATGTCTATGCCCCACAAACAAAGTCAGCCAGAATAGAGCTTTTTCATGCTGTACAACTGTATCTTTTTACCGCTCAGTATGTTTTTTTGGGGGGTGATTTTAATTGTGGCCTGTACTTTAAGGATTGGGGACCACTGAAAAAAAGGCTGTATTGTGATACAAACTGTTTGAATGCTTTGGTATCCCAAACTGGGTTAATAGATCCATGTGCTCACTTTGGTAGTCCTGATAAAACCTATTTTCCTGGCACTTTAGCCTCTAGAATTGATTTTTGGTTAATCTTTTTGGGCATTAAACCTACTAAAACTACTACTGTAGCTCCCTCGGACCATGCCATTGTAGAGATTTCAGTCTCTAACTATGATGGGATGCAGCAAGGCCCAGGTTATTGGCATTCAAATGTGAAACTCCTTTCTCTACCTTCTGTAAAGGATGCTTTTGTTTCATTATTAGAAGCCCGTAAATTGGTTAAATTTTTATATGATACCTCTCGGGCATGGTGGGAAGACACAAAATGTGAGATTAAATATTATTTTCAGCACATTGGCAGACTGAATGGGAAATTCAAAAAGGATTTGTGCTAGGTATATTAGACTCAGTTCCAAGACCTGGTGGTTCAGGCCTTGAAGGGTGATGCACAAGTTATTGTGAAACTGGCTGAAACTAGAGAGAAAATGAATAATTTACAATACGATCGACTTAAATCTTTAGCTCAAGAATGTAATTTTGGGACCTAGGGAAAGCAGGATTTTATTAATTCTTTTTACTTTTGTGTTCAACAGCAACACCAGAAATGAATGTTCTCAGTGAGAGATCCACAGGGTACCATTTATGCTACTATAAAGGATATTTTGAACATAGTAGATAACTAAGTATGTTCACTTTTTCATGTTCAGGAGTTATCAACTGATAAGTATCTGTCATGGCTGGATGGCTGTCATTTGCCTCAAGCCCTACCTTCAGACAAGAAAGCATTACTGTCACCTCTTACTCAGTCTGAATTACTAGCTATATTAGCACTAGTTAGGGGTGGCTCCGCTCCAGGAAAGGATCGGATCCCATATGAACTTTATAATATTATATTACAGTATTTACTGCCAGAATTTTTGGAATTATTTCAGGACATTTTATTGTCAGGGGAACTACCTAAGACAGTGGAGGATGGGTTGGTGATTTTCATGTATAAGGCTGGGGACAGGGCAGATTTAGATAACTGGAGGTCTATTATACTTCTCAATACTGATTTTAAACGTCTTATGAAGTTGTTGAATAATTGAGTTTTACTCTGTGCATCTTCTCTTATTCACCCCTCTCAAACATGCACTATTCCTGAAATCAAAATAATGGACAGTTCGCTCTTATTAAAGGAAATTATGCATTGAGGTATTTCAGAAGAATTGGCAGGATTCATTCTTAGTTCAGACCAGGCAAAAGCTTTCGACAGAATTTGTCATACATACCTTTGGGAGTGTTTAAGATGGTATGGGATCCCTCTGATGTTTATCTCGTGGATACAAACTTGTTATGCTAAAGCTATGCAATGGATGGCTGGGGAGGCAATATGGAGTGAAATGGGGTGTTAGACATAGCTCGCCTCTCAGTCCGCTATTGTATCTTTTCACTTTGGATCCATTACTACAAAGAATTAATGATAATTTAGACATTCAGGGGTTTCTTTTTCCAGTACCACTGAGGAAATCAAGAGTATAGCTTATGCAGATGATATCTGTTTTATTGTGGGGAATTTAGCCTTGGCTAATTTGGTAGGTAATACACTTTCTGACTTCACCAATGCAACTGGGGATCTAGTGAATTTTACAAAATGTAAATATATCCCATTTGGCTCTGTACACTTTTTGGAACCCATGCTTCTTGGGATTCTAATAGCTGCAGACACCTGCACAATTTTGTGGTTACTTTTTGGTCAGGGAGATTTGGCTTGGCTAAACTGGACCTCTAAACTTGATATAACATGAGGGAAGGTTGCATTTTGGAATAAGTGGAGGCTTTCAAAATTTAAACAGGTATTCTTGGTTAAACCATTTTTGCTTCCTATTTATCTTTGCCTTAGTGTGATTTTTTTGTTTGCCCTCAAAATTAGAAACCAAATTATGCAGTTGTTTTTTTCTCTTGCATTTGGGGCAGTAGATTGAATCCCATTAAGAGGTGTTTATTGTTCAGAGATAAACAACATGGGGGCTTAAAATGATAAATCCTGTCATATTTTTCTTTACGATGTTTGTGGTTGCCAATATTAAACTGTGTTGGCAGGCTTGAGTAATACCTGGATCCCATGGGTGCAGGGCTCTCACTGAGATACTTCCTTGCTGGACGGTACATTCTCATATACCTAAACAGAGATCCTTGCAGAATCTCCCTGAAAATTTTAAGGTGTGTTTTGGGAAGATAAAACTCTGGGGCATTACTCAAGAACATTTACTGAACTATACTAGTAAAGAGCTTTATGTGCATCTTATTAATACCTTTTTCATTAAATGGTATATTTTGATTCCAAATCACCCTTGGGAAAGCAACTGATTGTCAAAATGTTAATATCCCCCCATATTCCAACCTATATGGGGGATGTTATGTGGCTTCCTTACATGGGAAATTGAATATAAAAGAGAACTTAAAACATGAAAGCATTGAGCATTGTTATTGCCCTAGGGATACATGTTCAGAAACTATTGAAACAATGGATCACTTATTTTTGTTTTGTCCATTTGTTCAGAAATGTTGGAATTTATTACAGACTAAAGGGCCTATGTCTCCCTTTTACGATTTGACTCTAGACATTTTGAATTTGGGAATTTTGCCCTTTTATGGACCAAGCATGACAGAGTTACACTCTGGCTGTTTTTAGTTTGTTTCAAATTTTACATTTGGCATGTGAGATGTCGATTGACGATACAGTAAATAAGTTACACTGAAGAACATTTGTTCTGTATGATTGATACTGCAGTCCAGAAACACAGATCTTTGGAGAAAAGATTGTTGCAGCCTAGGATTTTCCAGTCCTGGTGGCACAGTATCAACCGGCTCTAGTTGATATTTGAGAATTTTTTTTTCACGTTTCCATCCTTTAGGTTTAATTGAATGTACCATTGGTTTACAGGACAGCTCCCTGGACCATTACTTTGGAAGGGAGAATATGTTTTCTTGGTTTTGTTGGCCTAGGCTGTGGGTGGGTTTTTCTCAGTTTAGGATTTCATTTTTTGAAGTTTTGGAAATTTTTTTTCTGTATGATTTGCTTCTTTAAGTTTTGGGTTTACTGAATGAAGTAATACTCTTTTGTGTTTTGTTTTTAACTCTGACTCTGTATGATGTAATACTGTTTTGTTTATATGTTCTTTGATGACATGCAAGTCCATTCCCCTACTCTTTTAGTGGTGAAGGGAAGGGGCTTTTGTATCAATATGGTAGAGTTTATGTATGCTGTGCTACTTTTTCACGGTTTGATTTCTTTTCTTCTGATTATAATTTGGTATGACGTAATATGATTTTGTTTATTTTTGTTTTTAAGTTTTGAATAAATGTTCCCCTACTCTTTTGGTAGGGAGGGGGAGGGGGTATACATTTAGTAGTGTATTTTGTCTCGGGTTTCTGTATGACTAAAATATTGTTTTGTGTTTATGATTTCTTTATCTTGTATGATTTGCTTATTTAAGTTTGTGATCTTACTGTAGGCAGTAATACTCTTTTGTATTTTGTTTAGTTTTTCTTTTTAAGACCCTGTATGATGTAATGTTGATTTGTTTATGTGTTTTTTTGGTGACATGAATAAAAATTCCCCTATTCTTTTTGATAAGGGCCATGGGATCTTTAACATCCACCTGAACTACCACCAATCCAGGCAGATGGGACTTCAGTTTAATGTCTCTTCAGAAAGACGGCTCCTCAGATGTGCAGCACCCCCCTCTTGCTGCACTACAGTGTCAATATTGGGATATTAACCCAAGTGTCAGATGTGGGAACTGAACCCACAGCCCTCTGATCTCCCAGCCTCAGAGGTGAGAGTGCTACCTACTGAGCCACTTACTGGCCCCATACCAATCAACCCAATAACAGCATCCAGTATTTTAAAATAAATCACCTCCCAAAGTGAATCCAAACAGTTCAATTACCAACTCATTGCTTCCAATAGCTTCATATTAAGTCCAACTCACCTCTCCAAAGCTATTTGGACCACCATACACACCACCCTTAGGCGATAAAAAATAAGTGGTTCTGTGGCTGTGCAACCAATCAGCAATGAGCAAATAAAAAAAGAAATAGGTGTTTAAAAGCAGTTTTACAACAGCCCTTAAGGGAGACCCCTGGATTGTCCCAGGAGCTACAAGGTGTCAGCCTCACCAGCCTGGGCAGAAGAAATTTCAGGGATGTCCCCCTGCTCCCAATCATCACTCCCCACAGCCAAGAAAGAACAAAGTAAGAAATGTATATATTAAAATTATAGAGGCAAAGCCAAGAAAGCCTAACAGAGGAACAATCATTCATTGCTATATCAGGAGGAGAAGACACATCACCATTTCATTCTTACACATTTGTTACCAGCTAATTAGTGTATGGAGAGCCAAGAATCAAATTAGGTATGATAGTTGTTGCAGTTTGTGAAAATGCTTACATGTTCATGCTTGCATGTTTAGGCTGACTGGCTGAAAACTAAATGTTAGAGTATATTACTGCTAAGTCTATCCTAAGGCTGATTTTGGCTGCTTTAAACTCATTGTAATCCGGGGTACCTTTAGAAGTCCACACATGGAATTGTGTAGGAAAAACATACTGTACTTTATGCCTAAATCTTGTAGTTTGTTTTCAATAGGTACACATGCATGACATTTTTTTTAATACTTTCCGGTGGAAGATCATTAAAGAGTTTGATATTGCAACTCTCAAATGGGATGGATTGCTTGTCTCTTAATATTTTTTTGTATATACATTTTATGTTGGAAATTTCAATGAAAATGATCAATTAGCTCCCTTTAATACTTTGTACTGATATGTAGCATGGCAAATGTGGTTACAGGAACACTACCATGAAATAGAATGTATTTGCAGTATGTGAAATTGACAGAAATGATGACAGAAAGGTTTTTTCCATTCCTAACTTCTTTGTGCCCATTGCAGAATGTGTAACAAGACAATGAACACCGCTTAGGGACATGCCTAAAAAAACAACCCTGCAGAGTTTCATATCCCTGCTTGGGCAATTAAAAATAACATTGTATTACTTTTTTGTAACATTATTTTGTAATGTTGTAGCACTGAATACTCTGTCTTTAGAGTGTTCCTGTGTTCTCAGTTATTTCCCTTGGCACATGAGTACAGTGTATCATTCTCTAAGTCTGCCTTGCAGCCTGTGTCTTCCCTTTATGATACAACACAACCTTCAGCTAAAACAGAGATTAACTGGAAAATGTTCATTAGGAAGTTCCAGAACACCTCTGACTTTATTTTTTACATTTATATCTTTGTTATCTTTGATTTTTTGAGGGGTTTAGGTAACATTAAAAGACTGCACCATGAACCCCTTTACAAACAGCTTTACGATGTGCTGTCTTGCAAGGGAAAGTGTCCTCAGTTCTATATTTAATGCAAACTGCACAATCTACTCAGTGTCTACAGGTATATTAACACACAAATAATAGATGTGGATTTCAATGTACCTTTCTATATTGCCATTGCTGCTGTTGCTCACGCTCAGCACATGGAGCATATCTGTAAAGTATAGTGATATGCAATAATAGTAATATATATAAAAAAGAGGAGGGACATTTGCATACAGCCAAATAGATGTTTTACAAATATTGACAAGCAGAGGTTCAAACTATCACTTTTATTCTAGAAGAGTTAACCACTGGTGGAATCCAGTCTGCTTCAAAGCCCAGCCTTGGGATTTTTAATTGTATTTGTTCTATTTTACAAGTGCTACATGTGTGCTTTGTAATGTTATTTCGGTTACTGATTTAGGAAGGCACTCATACAGTGTATGTGTGTAATACACACACACACACACACACACACACATTACAGACACATGATAGATGCATACAAAATACACCCACAGTCATGTCTATATAAAGAAAAGGAGTGGGCATTCATTTTGGTAACATTATAAAATGTACATGTATTGCAACAGTCTATGAAAAATTAAACTACATGTGCTTTGCTTTATTTAGCAGAATATGAAATCCAGTTTTGCATGTGGTAAGAAAATGTTTGACTCATTTCCAATAAAAACAAGTCCTTCACTAATACACCATAGTATTGTTTTCTACGATAAATGTCTGAACTCTTGTGTCCAGGAAAAAGGGGAGGGGTGGCAGTTTAGAAAGGATGATAAAGGGCAATAAAGCATGCAATGCTTCAGCACAACACCTTGTATAAGCCTTTAAAGAGCTACTGCATTGAGGATAAATATATTAAACAAAAAAAAAACACAATTTGCTTTCACCTCAAATTGAACTTCCTGCTCTTTTGCAAGCAATAAAACAGCCTTCTGAAACTG
This sequence comes from Neoceratodus forsteri, assembly GCA_016271365.2. Taxonomy (NCBI): domain Eukaryota; kingdom Metazoa; phylum Chordata; order Ceratodontiformes; family Ceratodontidae; genus Neoceratodus; species Neoceratodus forsteri. Next base: position 1,032,585,005 of record CM057453.1, read on the forward strand.
GGGCAATCTAAACTTTATACACTGCAAGCCTCTTTGCTTCCCTGAAAATTTGTTAGCTCTCTTAAATGCACCATAAAAGTGCAGTGATTGACTGGAAATGATTAGGGAAGAACAGAGTGATGTTTTGTGTGGTTTGGCTTACATTAAAACAGTACAACATAAACCCAATTACAAATAGCTTTACGACATACCATCTTGTAAAGAAAAGTGTCCTCAGTTCTATATTCTTTACAAACTGCTCCATCTGCTCAGTGTCTACAGGTACAGTAACAAACTCTAAACCTTCCAAAAATTCAAAGCCCAATACTCACAGTGCAAGAAGATTTATGCCTCTGATGAAACCACCTAGAGCCATGGTGAAACATAAGGCTCTGCTCTACCATTTTCTGTGAACTGTTTCTGTGTGAGCTGTGCTTGTTTTGGAAGTACTGATGTTGGAAAAAGTGTTTATATTTTTATTAAAGTCTTCTTGTACTGTGAGAATTAGACTTTGATTTTTTTCCAAGGTACAATGGAGAAGTTAAAGATATCACATTATAGAAAAGGTGTGGATGAACTAAGGAGGTAGGTGCACCTTTTGGAATGTTTAGAGCTTGAAATAATTCAAGGCTGCACCACCTCACATAACTACATGTGATAGTCGAGAGCCTGCATTTGTAAGGTGCAGTAACACACAAACAATGGATGTGGCTTTCAATGTGCCTTTCTATGCAGTTATTGCTGCTGTTGCTCACACTCAGCACACAGGGCATATCTGTAAAATGATGTATAGTGATGTAACAATAGTAATAGAGAAAAAAATCTCTAGCAAGAGCCAATACAGCTGCAAAATAAGGACATTCTGGGCAGTGAGAAATGTTTAAACTAGCAATTTTTGTACTAACCACTCAGCCACCTAACTGTACTTTCTAATTGTTGCGATTACCACACACACACACACACTACTACATATACACATATATGCATATATATTCCAGAGTAACATAGTAGTGCACTGCCTACACACATTTTTACAGACTTAAAAAAATACATTGAGTGACTGTTTTCTTCTTTTCATGCTGGGGTGATTGCCAGTAGCAATCCAAAACTGGAATACAACTAGAACCATGAGAATTCTAGTGTACCAGTTGGCACCAACCAGAAATGTCATCTCACCCTCTGAAATGTCCACTCTTCTGAATGTCCAACCTGTCCCACTGGAACAGAATTGTGGTGGTTCCCACATGTCGTGACAGCCATTCCCAGGTTCAAGATGCACATCCCAGAGGGTTGGGGGGACATATCAGCTGGCTGGCTGGTTGGTAGTAATCTTACACAGAAATCATTATCGTTCAATTTCAGTCAGCAACATACTGTATGTGGGTGTGGTACTACCTGGCTATCCCCAGTGTACAGTTCCATGTCACTCCACCTGAGGTGTGCAGCCTCCATTTACAATGAAATCATAGGGCATTCCAAAAATGTGTCTGTGTTTATATGGATCCATCCTGTACTTACTATGCACCAATACACATCCCCTTGAACACCTATTTGTTCAACCCACTGCCACTGTAAATCACAGGAGGACTGAAGAATTTATGAAGTGTGGTGTAGAGTGCTGCACCAGTGTTATGTGATATTTTCTCATATCAAGATCTTTGCAGATGAGGTTTTGTGAGGTTTAGTACAGCGGTAAAGCTACAGGCTACCAAGCAGTAGTGGGTGTGGTGCCTGGGTTTGACCCCCAGTTTAGGACATTTTGTACACCCTGGAAGACAGGATGGAGAGGGGAAATGATAGAGACCCTTAAATATCTCATGGGATAAATAGGGTACAGGAGGGAAGTATTTATTTCTGGAAAAAAGGAGCTCAAGAACAAGGGGACAAGTTATGAATGGGGGTAGATTCAGGAGACATGTAAGGAAGTACTTCTTCACAGAAAGAGTGGTGGATTCCTGGAACAGTCTTCTTGTGTAGGTGGCGGAGGTGAAAACTGTGGCTAGGTCCTGGAATACATTGGATAGACATAAGGAAAATCATAGTGGAAAGGAAGGTTTGAGGGAGGGAGGGAGAAAGAGTCAGTGACTGATTAGTGTCTGTTGTGATACTGTAGGTAGGGAAAAAGGGGCAGGCCGAGCCAAGCAGATCTAATCTGCTGTCAGATTCTATGTTTCTATGTTTGAAGTTTGTACTGAATTTCTCTGGAACAGTGTTCAACCACACAGACTGATGTGGCCATTGAGAAGTTGGGGTGGCATGGGAACACATACAGATCCCAATATAAAAAGGTACACATCCCCTTTAACAGAATACTGGACCATCCAGGTGCATTTCCTGAAACTCCCAAATTCTATAGCAGAAAAGGTGGTGGAATTCCTGAACATGAACTGTGCCGAATCACTTTTTCTGAAAATGCCAATTTCAAATCTTAGCAGACACCATGGATAATACCAACTGGTATGGCATTAGTTAGCAAGGTGTATAGGTTTCTAGGTTGCCACAATGGCAACATAATTAAAAAAAAGGCAGAGCATAAGAGAATTTGGAACACGCAAATTTCCAATCCTGGCTAAAACACTACTAATCATGTACTGTTTCCATAGCATTCTCACAGGTTGTGTTAATCTCTTAATTGTGATCATGGTATCTATACAGCTACCTAAATTATGTTGGTATGTGACACTTCCAGAACACAGCAGCCAGGACTGTGACAGTAGTGCCAAGTTCCTCACAGCAGTGCCCATTCAGTGCCTGTTACCACTCTAGCTGTGTGAGCCAGCCTAACAATGGGTGATGATGCTACCTCCCTACAGTTTCTTTGGGGACTCAGCCACTCCACAAAGTGACCCCACTTTCCCTCAGCATGTTGTGCCATGAAAGCATCTATAGAGTGCAACTGTGCTTCCCAACCAGTCAAGCAGTGCAGGAGTTCAACTAAGCCTTGAGGAATCACACACACACACACACACACACACACACACACACACAAACTCTCCATTGGTATAGAAAGCCACATGTCAATTTGGATACATGTTTATCATCATGGATAGTCACTTTAGGTAACTGATGTTACAAAATTTTGAAGAATAATAGATGTGCCATTAATAAATACATACAGCAGGCGACTGACTGAATTGGAAGAATCTCAAAAAAGTAAGGAGAAACAAATTTTTACAGCTGTGTGGGTATAGCCTGCAGCCATTTTGCAGTAGCTCAAAAAATGAGTGACCATGGAACGCTTCCATTTTGGACTTTCAGAATGATCCTTCCCAAACTCAAAACAGTTGGAAACAGTCCACCATAGTTGCTTGCACTACACCCATGGGCGCACTATTTCTCATCCACCACTTCCATATATTGGTACTGAAAAGAGATCCAGCTCTTTAAAAGTGGAAGAGAAAAAAAATGAAGTCAATTTCAACTTCATGGAGTTAACAATAAGATTATTAGCTAGCCAGCATATCAGTTAAAATTAAGTCTTTCACTCCACCAGCCTCCCCCACCCAACCAGAGACCCAATGTTGCTGTTTAATATACCTAGTCCCCATCCCACCCCACTCCAGCATCAGCCCAAAAAGATGTGTTTAACACTGGTCAGCACTGTTGGTCATCAATTCAGAGCACAGTCCCTCTGTTCAGAGTTTGATAACAGCAAGGGCATGAATGAATGGTGCCATGAATTTGTTTATAGTAACATGGGATTGGCTGAGACTCATCCAACTAGGTTTTGCTATAGGCAAATACATCACAATTCATTCATGCCATTACTGTTACCAAACTCTGAACGGAGCAACTGCACTCTGCACCAAGGGACCAACAGCGCTGGCCGGAGTTAAACAAATCTTTTTGGGCTGATGCCTAAATGTAACTTTTTCCTCATGAAAGTCATCATCCCATTTGAAAACATTATTAAAAGAGCTAGAGACTGGCCATTGCACACAGCCGCCACTGACAAAGAAATTATGTGGTGGAGAAAAGCTGTCTCACATAACACAGTGGCATTTAAACTGACAGCATATCAGAATTATTAGATGAGCCATTTAATTCACCATTTGCCTGAACTTTTTATCACAGTTACACACATTGTGTAATGCTGTACTGTTATGTATATTCAGATTGATAGACACTTTATTTTTCGTTTTCTTTTTGTCTTAGTAGCTGGAGTGAGAGCACTGATCTGTGACAGCACTGATCTGTGAAACCATGAAGAAAGTTGAAAACACCTACAGTGTAATAGCAGCTGCTATTCAGTTAATGGAAGAGAGGAACTGCTACATATGGTAAACTGTGTTTCCATAAATAGGGTTTCTTTTTCTAATTGTAGTGGTCTTACTGCATGGTAGTCAGCAATACTTATATGGGCAATCACTCTGGCAGCATTGTCATGTTTCAGGCAGCATGGTGAAAGTTGAGCTTCATTATTGATTTATGGTGACAGTTCTGTATGTAGAATCTTGCATGTTGCACACTTACTAAACAGCTGTGTATGTCTTAACCCATTTTTATTTTGTTGTTTAACAGTATCATCATCCCCATATGTCACAGGGGGGCATGTGACCCCCATCCCCACAAGCAAACCAGTCCAATTACCCCACAGAACCTTTATTTTCTCATGACAATTTTTAATTGGTAAAATGGCTATGGTCTTTTATGGAAACTGTTCATACATGTTCAGGAGAGGAGACATTTACTGTTGGTTCCTCTTCCTTCAACAACAGGACTCCCAAGATCCTCAATAAACTTCCTAACTTGTGGTAGTAGCAGAAACTACACAGTAGTTATGCACAATCATGGAGAACAGACAATGCAGCTGCTACAACCTAATGCAGATAACCACTTGTTTAATCACAGCTGAAATCTGACAACCAAATTTATATATTTGTCCCCTTTTTGTGCTTGGTTAAACTAGTGGTTAATTGTGATAGTAGCCCCAGTCACTAGTACTGGCTGGCAGCATTGTGATCCAATTTAGTGTAACAAGCTATTCATGCTGGGAATCGTATAAGCCAGGTGTGCAAAGTAGTGCTCACGATGATGGTGAAAAGAGACCTGCCTAGCCATTAAGCTGCCTGTACCTTAAACACTAGTATCTAGGTACAGTTAATGAGTGAGTCACTACTGTGTATATAAAGATAACCAGCATGGACAGCTCAAAAATGTGCAAATAGGGTGGTGGAGTAGATTTGGTGGTGCATGGTATTATGCAGCTCTTTGTCTGTTTGCCAGTGCATGAGCAAAAGGCAAACTGGTTGGCCAGTTCAGCATTGTGATGTAATGTGCACAACTGCAGCTGCACATCTGTACATTTTTGGTATTTATTTTAAAAAGCATGCCATTAGCAATGAAAGAGAACTGGCTGATGAGTCTGATTATTCTTGTTCAGCCTCCATGGAACTGTAGAGCACCCCCCCCCCAAAAAAAAAATACATTAAGTTGAAATGTATATTCCTTAATTTTCCTTTTTTTTTGCTGCCATTCAAATAACCCTACAGTCAAAGACAAGTTCCAGCAATCTTACATAACAACTGCAATACATATAGTAATGAAACGATCAGTAGATGGAGGAGGACATAATGTTGCTGGGTGTGCTAAGCCATGTTAATCAGGCGGCAGTGTGACATAAATAAAATAACCCTAGATTTGAGATTCTCTTCATAATTTGTTCCATATCCTGATTTTTCTATGGGTTATTTTTATTCCTCTGTCCAGAGTCTAAATGAACCAAACTTCAGCACAACAAAAAAAGGACATGGGCAATGTGTCAGCATGTGTATTTAGGGACAAGTGGGAATGCTAGTTTGTGTCTGCAACAAATAGTTGCATAATTTTACAGCTACCTACAGTAGTAAGCCTGTCTTGCATTTTCTTATAAAAAAAAACAAAAAAAAAACAGAAAAGTAGTTATATATAACTGGGCATTAGTGCTGCAAAACCCGGGATTGTACAATTTTACATCTAACTTGTAAGATGTTCTTGCATTTTCCTACAAAAAAAAATAAATACAATTTAAAAAAACACAGAAAAGTAGCTGCAGGTAACTGGGCATTAGTGTTGCAGAAATTGGGATTGTACAATTTTACGGTAACCTAGTAAGTTGTTCTTGCATTTTCCTACAAAAAAAAAGGAAAATACAGAAGAGTAGCTACAGGTAACTGGGTTTGCAAAAAAGAGATGCTATTTAGGTGCACTAAAATGATATACGTGCCTGTATTACAATGAGACATGATACCCTTTTTGTAATTTATCATTTTACATGACAATGACATTATTTTCCATGAAAAGGGCAGGAATTTGAAACTAGTTTCTCAGTGAGTATAAATTCAGATGTAGTTTTTATTTATTTACTTTTCTTTGCATTACATTGTCCTAAATCCTGTTACCAGATCCTGCCATGCAGATGTAGCATCTGACTCTGCTGTGTTGCCACTGGGGAGTTGCAGTCATGTTTCCATCAGTTACTCCTGACTAGTGATAGCAGCAATGATTCGATGAACTGAACCAACTGTATTGAGAGTTCCAGATACGTACCAGTATAGATCACACACAGGCAGCATTGTAGCACCTGGTATTCTTTGGTAACCATGAAAGGCCCACTAGGCATGAGTGCCTGTTTTCAGGGATGACTGGGGAGCATTGGGGGGGTTAAGTGACTTGTTAAGGATCACACAGTATGCAAGTGGAAGTCATGGGAATCAAACTCGCGCAAACTGATCAAATTGCAGATCTGGTTTTAAAGATGCCAGCATATTATAATTATATCATATAGTACCTAATATTTTTTTGGCTTGGAAGTCAGTGCATTTTAGAGTTGCTGCTGTATTTTAGTGAGCACTGGTCCCAATAAGGATAGAAAAAGGAGACAAATTTTAACATTTTTACAAATGTGTGCAATATAGTTTTTCTCTCTAATTTTACTAATATAGATGTATTATTTTCAATGCATGCTTTGTTTCCTGGTCAGCACAGTGTTAATTCTGTAATGTGCAATCTGGGGCTCTAGCCCTTTGTGGCTAATGAACTTCCCATTACCCCTATTTCATGTATTCCGCATTTTCTGCCTGTGATTCACAAACTCATTTGAAATATTGAGAAAAAAAAGAAAAGAACTGAGGCCATTCTTTCCAGTGGAGGCAGACATAACACAGGATACTTGGCAAACATCTAGTAGTAATGTATGAGAAAGACAAGAGAGCTCTTGTTGTAAATCTGTCATGCTATTTTATTTCCCTCTCCTTTTCTCTCACATGATGGAGAGTGTATGATGCTGTCAAGAGAGCTCGAGAAATGCAGAATAAAATGCAAAGAAGGATTTCATTTGTTTGCCTTCAGATGTAACTAACTTTATGATAAAAGCAATGTACACATGCAGTTATTTTTTTGTCTTTTCTTTTAACTCCTGAGTTTGGGGGGGGGGCCATTAATGAAGATCCAAATACTGCCCTGTATCACATCATATAAAAAAACATATGTACCCTAAACAACACTACACATGCCCATTGGTGTTGGAATGGTTTGAAAAGTGGTAGGGTCAAGGATGTAAGAGGTAAATTCTCCCCTATTAAATACATTAACATAATTGCAAAAAGTGATAGGGCCACTTATGAAAGTAGTAGGGACATGGCCCTAGTGGCCCCCCGTTCCAGCACGTAAGCACAGGCCACCCCATTTTGCACATTTAGTTATTCTGTGTAAGTCTACTTTCATATATGGGATCCACTCCAAGAAATGCGCACTTACAAATTTCAAATTATAGTTACAGTGAAAAAATTGTCATCTTGGAGATTGTTGGTGAAAGTACCTGTTTATATGTATTTACAGTGTTTTGAATGAGCCATCAGTACATATTACATTGGTTCTACCGTATGACCTCTTGTAACACTGATTGATCACCACTTATTGAAATTTCTGGATTGAAGTTGTATGTTACCAACCCTTCTGATTAAGGAAGTGTAGGCAAAATCAAACTGAAAGAGATATTTATGTAGTTTTCCGGTGACCTCAGCCTTTTGTCAGTGGCTACAGATGCATGTTACCCCATTGTTTGATCAGCTCCTGCACCTAAATTAGCTCTCCTATAAATAGATGGCTAACTGGTTCATTTGTATTTATAAACAAAACAGAAAAAATTAAAAATGTAACTTTCAGAAGGTTTAAAAGGGCAAAATATGAAAACATGATCAATGTTAATTATGATATTACTCTAGGAGGGATATGCGACTCATATATTTAATTGGTTTGAGAGCCAAAAATACCTTTTGAAGCCCTTACACAGATCATACTCAAATGAGAAATATCTGTCTGTGACTTCTCTATTTATGGTTCATTTATAGATAATTTATAAATCAACTGCAAAAGTAATAACGTTTTTGCTTTACCTTTTAATTTCTTATGTGCCATTGGAATAAAAGATGCATACTGATATCACAATACATGTCACTTGTTTTTTTAGCTATTCACTCATTAAAGCATGTTAAAGGTCAGTCTGATCCTAGTCCCAACCTTTTCTTTTTTTTTCCTCTCTCAAAATAAGGAGTGATCCCTAAAGTAAACCAGTATCTCAGAAAGTGACTGTAATTACTACAGGATTTGGAATTTCTGAATGATCCTTCTGAAACTCCAAAACAGTCTGAAACAGTCTGCCACAGCTGCTTGTGCTACAGTCACTATTTCTCATCCACCACTTCTGTATTTTGGTACAAAACTGCACATGCATCTGTATTGCACATGCGCAGTTCTGTTGGCACTGCCATCTTGGGAGTGGCATTATGCCACTCAACAGTACAATGCATGCGTGACTGTCATGTATGTGCTGTTCTCTCTGATGGTGCTCGTTCCCCAATGCTCTTACAAGCTCACTGCAGCCATATCGGCTCTGGCTAGAATTTGTTCCCAGGGTTCACAACCAGGAAATGGACTTTTTGAGCAGCTTTCCACAGTTAAGAAATTCTAATAACAGTCTTTTGTCATACAACACAGAAGTTCTCTTGATGGTGGTGATGTTGGGGGAGGGGGTCCAAAACACTGTAATCCTGAATAACCAGGTAGTGTGTGGCTCAAAAATTAAAAACCTTGTCTGGGGGTTGTTGGGACTTCCACACCTGAGATCTTCTTAAAGGTGATAGGAAACACTTTTAACACCTCTAGAAGCCCTCTGATTGTTCTTTTGTCAATGGCTACCAAGTATTCTGACATGTTTTTGACATTTTTGTCTTAAATTAATAATCTAATTTTGCTGCCTTTTTAAGGACCCTGAATCCCTCTCTCCTCAGCAGTTGCTGCTCTCTCTTTTGATACTGCCTGAACATTCTGTGACATCACAAACACTTTTCCAGGCAATTCAGATGAAAAGCATGGAATGGGAGTTTCTTATGTCACAGAATGTCTTAGAAATATGAAAATCAAGAACAGTAGCTGATGAGATGAGATGAGTGGAACTCAATGTAGGTCTGAGGACACCCTATAGCTAGATTATTTATTTATCAAATAATCATTAAAGCTTATCAAAATACATAACTGGCTTGGAAAGGAAGCTGGAAGGGAAGTTAACAATGTAAAAATCATTTCCTATCTTCTTTAATATATAAGGGGGTTTGGGCCACCACCTGGATTTATTTATTTATTTTTGAGGAGGAAGAGGCCTTCAACAGTTACAAATTTCTCAGCCTCTAGACTATATCTTTCATTTGCCTCAAATCATGTACAGTTTTACCAAGATATTCTGAAGGGAGCAGTACTTAAGTGATTTCTTTTAAAAGTGACATTATAACTGGACAGATGTAACAGGTCAACTAATTCAGCACACTTGAAACAAACATTACACACTTACATTGGAAGAAGGGGAGGTAATCAAGAAACATTCTGCAGAGTTTCTGCTCCTGCATATAGAACTAACCCTATCAACAGCACTGAAAGGGTCACTTGCATTGTGACATACATACTAATGCAGAATAAAAAGTCATTCTATCTTAGTATGACTCTCACTACTGCAGCAGAATGACTTTCTACATTTTATGGATCTCCATACACAATCACATTCTACCATACACTATAATGACAAATCTAATATCTGTGTTATCTAACTTTCAGGCAGCTTTTTCATGAAATAACCTTACTTTTAATATGAGTACAGCTATATCTCATGCAAAGTTTGTTATTGACTTGAAAAATTGCTACCAAATAAAATGTAATTGTTAGCAAAAACTTTGTAAATAATTTGACTAATTTAAATTGTATGCTTGTACTTAGACCTGAGTTTGTGTATGTGATATGCATGCCATACTGTACTTTTCTTGCATGTTTTCTCCTGTAGTCATATGTAACTTTGAAACCTTTTTAACAGAACTGTCTTGTAAACAGGGATTTTTATTCCTAATGACATGAACTATCTTGTACAAAAATAAATGATCTATCTAGCTATCTGTCTTTAAAAAACATGATTTGCCATCCATCTCCACACACCCGTGTGTACACACTCATGCTGATTTATAATCTTTATTTATTTAGTTTTTGTTGACCAGGAAAGTGCACTCTAAATTCTGCCTATTTTCAGGCACAACCTGGGGGAGTGGGATACAGATGAATGCCAACTGACCTTGAACCAGATTAAGCTGTTGGTGGTATTTTTAGTGACTGTGAGAATGGTTTCACAACTTCCTAGTTACTGTATGGTAAACTAATACCCTCCTTCCCCTCAACCCTCTGCAGTGCTTGTGGGTATAAAGGGCAGCTCATGGCGTGTATGGCTGTCATCCCCTTTATATCTTATCTATGAACAAGTAACTGTCCTCCATTGTTGCAATGAACTTTCTTGAACAGTTAGTTAACTTCCCTATTTGTATATCAGTTTGGAACTAGCACTTACAGAATGTACCCAAGTGGTCTGCCTTATAAACTAAGCTCTTTTTGCACCCTGCTATGCCAAGGGATCCATGTGAGAGCATGATACCATGTCTCATTGGTTCATCCTTCCATCTACTTGATGCAAATTTTAAATAAATAAATCCTGGAGACAAGTGCCTTGCAGTAATATGCTATGTACAGAATGTAGTCAAAGCTAAAACAGATGTTTTTCTTCCATTTCAGAATGGGGTGTATTAAAAAACTGTTACTTCAGAAACATGGGATAAAGAATGACACAAATAAGAACAGCAGACCATAGGTTACCAGCATATTATGAACATGCTTTGGACTGGGATGCTTTCTTCTGAGACAGCTGTTCTTTTTTTGGTGTTGGGGGGCAGAGAACTGGAGACCGTTGGTCATGTCAGGTCCATATACATGCTTTGGCCCAGAATGCCATAGGAACACTGACTTCAACAAGGTTCTCGACATCCCAGAAGATCTAATGCTTACTGGCCCAAAACCACAGAAAGGGACTCTATGGAGCAAGATATCCTTGAAGATGATACCTTAACCTGTAATAGAGTAGACTCTCAGCAAGGTTCGAGAGAATGCACAGGGATCTTGAAAAACTCAAGGAGTAGTCAAGAGCATGGCAGTGGGGAATGGAACTCAATGTCAAAAAGTGCAAACTCATTTGCCTAAGGCATAGGAACCCACAAGCTGAGTATAGGATGTAAGGAGGGGGTACTGACTCTTACCAATCATGAAAGGGCTCTTGTAGTTAATATAACCAATGACCTCAAATCTCTAGAGTAGTTGACAAAGCAGTGGGTAGGGCTAGTGGATTCTGGAGTTCATAGGGAGTGGTACATCAAGTAGGAAGAGGAAGGTGGTGTTGCAACTGTATTGTTCACTGGTTAAGACCTCACCTGCAGTATTGTGTCCAGCTTTAGAGGCCACACCTCAGAAATGATATGGACAGGGCAGAGGCAGTCCAGATGTGGCAACTAAAATGATTCAGGGGTTGCACAAAAAACCCTATGGGAAGAGGCTGAGGGATCTCAACATGTACACCTTGGAAGAGAGGACAGTAACATGGGACTTGGTAGAGACCTACAAGTACCTCACATGGGTGAACATGGTGTGGGAAGGGAGTCTTTTCAAATGAGAAAAAACACCTAGACCAGGGGGTAAATGAGGAAGCTGGAGGTGAGTTTAAGAGGGATGTGACAAAGTATTACTTCACTAAAAAGGGTAGCAAATGTCACTGAAAGGGTAACAGATGTCTAGAACAGACTACCTGTGGAAGGGGTAAAGGTGAAAACAGTGGGGGGGCTTCATGCAAGCATGGGGAAGACATAGAGGAATATTAGTAAATAGGTGGGGTGTGTTGTTGAAGACCAGTTAGAGTCTGTTGGGACAGATTAGATAGAGAACATCTGGGCAGACTGAGTGGGCTAAGCAGTCCTTTCCTGTGACAAATTCTGTGTTTCTATCCACTTGCTATCTCAATATAATATATTTGGAACCCCAAAACTCAGTATCTGAAACCCCACAAAACCAAGTTTGGGATACTGAGACTCAAAATCCCAACAAGTAGTTAAATGTAATGCACGGACTTTGTCCCCAGCATCCCCATATCTAAAATAATCAACTCTGAAGGGGAGCGGACCCTAGAGTAAAAAATGAATGTTACGGGGGGAGGGCAGAACAGCAGGGAGCAAAAGTTGCTGCCACTGGGAACAGAACCCGAATCTATGAGGCCATGCTATCCAAATTGCTAGTGGCTTAGCCCTCCATGCCATGGGAGCAGCTCAGCCAGCTTTTGCATTTTCCATTGAGTTGTGATGCCTGGCTAGGGGTAGGGTAGAAGTCTATCACATCCACTTCTGTACCCCCCATCAGCATCGGTTTCCTTCATGTCAGATGTCCATGTGTTGGGATACTGAACTCAGTCTGTGAGTTTTGGGATTCTGAGTTTCAATGTCCAAAATGTATACCATCTCAACAGGTCCACACAGGAAAGAGGTATGCCCCTGCGAAAATAAAAATTTTTAATAAAATAATACATTTAAAACAAAAATTCTCCCCATCTCCCAACCTGCCAGTTGGGATTCCCATGGCTGAAGCCATCCCTCAGCCAGAGGGGAGGTGGGCAGGTGAACTGCATTTCATTCTCTGTATGCACGTGTGACATACCTGCCATTCCTTAGTTGGCCAATGCAGGGTGTGAAAATTAAGCTATAAGGCACAACAAGGTGTGCATTGTTATGGGATAATAGCATGCCTCAGGAAGTGAGGCATGAGGCAGAGTACCCTACCATCCCAAGAAGTGTTTTTATCCCTCAATTATGCACATTCTGAAGTCACCATGTTTTTGAAATGGGTCCTCCAATTCTTTTTTAAGCACAGTAATCAGGTTCTGATTTCTGTGCTGTTGAGCTGGAAAATGAATAGTCATGATTGCATCTGACCAGTCAGAGGTCTTGGGTTCTTTTACCTATTTTATAACACCAGGTGGTCCATGTCCTCCACCACCTGCAAGCCTAGCACCTTGATGCTGCAGTGTGTTCAGCCCCCTGTGTGGGATTCTGGGCTTGCATATAAACACAGACGTGTTTAACATGAACAGTTCCAAATGGTGTCAGTGTGCTCCACTGATACACAGGGGTGCACACAAGGGATGGCCAGTCCTGGTTAAATATACCAATCCAAAATTAGAAGCACTCCAAGAAAATGTTTAAATCAACTGATAAAATTAAATAATTTATTCTCTAAAACATCTGATTTGGTCTTGCCCTAAAATTCTAAATTTTTGGCAACAAATCAAAAATTTTTGAATCCCTTGTTCAAAGGGACATGTAATTTCAATACTGAAACATGTGTATTAGCAACCTCTCAACTATATCCTTGCAGGCACATAAGTACTATATGGCTCTTCCCTCCACAGTAGCCTTGCTCCTTATTATGAGATACTGGACTAAAGGCATAATACACCCATTTAGAGAATGGTTACAGGAAGTACATACAGCCTTCTATGCAGAACAGTTGATAGCTTTACAATTCCATGTGTTACATAATTTTAACAGGAGATGGAAACAATTTTCCCTTTTTCTAGCTGATAGATCTAAGGGTCTTTAGGATATCAATGGTCCAACTTCCATAAAAGGGGATGATATGGATAGACCAGCTTCAAATAAGTCATCGTAATGTGCCCTTAACCAGTGGCATGTGATATATACTATTTAGCCCTATGATAAAGGGAGGTGAGAATGGGGGTAAATAGTCTGGGGGAAGGGGTCATGGACTGTTGTAATAGTGCTTATGGTGGATGAGGGAGACCAGGGTGGGGGGAGAATATGTGAAGGGGAAGGAGACTTTATGAGTTTACAGTTTGACATGTTAAATGCTACAATGTGATGTACTGTATGTACTGAATGTTTTGAAAATGTTAATAAAGTATATTAAATCAAAACAAATTCAATAATTCAAATATTTATTATGCTAGTGCATTCCTCTGCTAACTAGCAAAAATGCATTAATACATTTTATATGTTTAACATTTGCTTATACAGTATAATATAACTACACTCCAGGTGGACAGCTACAACCACTGAGGTGACTGGCTGGCAGAAGAATTCACTAGCCTAATAAATATTTGAATTTTTGATTTTAATCAGTTGATTCCTTTTTTCTTTTTTCTTTATTTATAAAGTCTTGGATTACAATACCTCTGAGCAAAAAACAGCTGTTTTACAAAGGTTCCATGTCAATGGGGAAGGATAACAAACAAAGGTTATCATTATATTGGTTCTGAAAATAGACTAGAAAAATGGCAGTACAATGTATCTAGAAATGTAACATTGGAATGAACAAATGTAGCACTAGGAAGAATAAAAAGCTAAATAATTCCAAGTTGGAGGCAGCCTAGTAGGCCTTATCAGGAGCAATGATAGAGATAAGGGGCACAAGGTAATGATAGGGAGTGGTAAGGAGCATAAAACAGTGGTGGGGAAAGTGGAGGAGAGTGGAGTGGGGAGAACTGAAGGGAAAGGGGATAAGGGAATAGGCGAGGGAAATAGATGGGAGAGGCAGTAGAAGGGGGATGGGATCAAGGCTTACATGTTGGGGAAGATAAGAGCATTAGGGTGGAAAATCAGAGCGAGGCATTACCTAATAGGTGAAACAGTCACAATTACTTTTTGCCATGAGATGCTGACAAAGCATTAATTTAAAGGAACCCAAATTTGGTAGACGACATATCTCTGTGCAGGGCGTTATACCAAAGAGGTGCTCTATAAGTGAATGACCTTTGCCCTTAGGTGGTCCAGCATCTTGGAACAAGGAAAGTTTGATTTTATGAGGTTTGAGCATGTTGAGAGCTGCAGAAGGGGGTTAGAAGCTTTTCAATGGCAGGTCGAGTAAGCCTGAGAAATGCCCTTTTAGTTAATAGGCAGGTTTGGTATTGAATCCTATCTTTTAATTGAAGCCATCCAGTTTGAGCCTACAGTTCACATGTGTGCGTAAGGCATGTTGCATCAGTTAGGAGTCTGCATGTTTTGTTGAGTGCCACAGATATCCTATAAAAGGCCATAGAAGTGGCTAAGCTGTAAATGACCAGCCCGTAATCAATAAGAGACATGATGGAACTATATATTGCAAGTCTTAGGGCCTCTGGCATCAGACTGTCCTTATGCCTGTGGAGTAGCCCAATTCTTATAATGACAGCTCTGGCAACATCATCAATGTGTTGTGCATAGGATAGGGAACTAACCACGGTTACTCCAAGATATTTGAATTGTTGGATCTGTTCAAGCAGGACACCAGAGGAGTTTCTGGTGGTGAGAGTTTCAGATTTGTGGTTGTATGCAACTGCAAAAACATGACTTTGGATTTTTTGTAGTTCAGTACCAGCTTGTGACTACTGAACCACTCTTCCATGTCCTCAAAACCGAGTTGAAGTTGGTGCTCCAGGAGTTTAGGGTCGCAGTTACTAGTGAAAATGAAAGTGTTGTCCATATAGAGGAGTATTTGTTGATGACAGGCATGAAGGAGGTTGTTCAGAAAAAGGCTAAAAAGGAGGGGCTCCAAAACTGAACCTTGTGGCACTACACAAGGACAGGAAGCCATTCAGATGACATTGGTGATCTTCACCTGTTGGAAATGGTCTTCTAAATAACTTTTGAAACAGTTTGTTGTATCCTTGGATAGTCCAATGGAGGACAGCTGCTGGTGCAGGAGTCTGTGGTTGACAGTATCAAAGACCTTTGTTAGGTCAATGAAGGCTGCACCCACTAAATTACCTTGATCCAGTGAGTTATGGATGTAACCCATGAATTCCAACAGACCTGTTGTGGTGCTATGCCCGTTTCTGAATCCATGTTGCTGCAGGCATTGGATTGTGTACTTTTCAAGATATTCCACCAACGGATCTGCTACTATGCACTCAAGTGCTTTGGAGATGTGGTTAGTATAGAGATAGGCCTAAAATTAGCATGCAGAGATGGTCACCATTTTTATGCACAGGGGTTACTAGGGCAGATTTCCAAATTTGGGGAAATTATGCCAGTCTTAGTGACAGGTTCAAAATCTTTGTAATGGATATAAATATTTCCTCCTAAGATCAACTAGTTTGAGTTCCAAGGAGTCTCCACTATGCCTTGATTTCCCTAAAACCATTTTTTTAGGTATTTTCTAGCCAAATACAGAGCGACCTCTTTAAAGTAGAATGGGAGTGGGGGCGGGTACATTTCATCATGCCCAAGAGTACCATTTATTATGATATCATCAGAAAAGTCTGCCGGGAGGACACTACCCAGGTTTTTAAAGGCGATATTGAATGTATTTGATATGGTCACTGGGTCAAGAGTCAGGACTCCATCTTTTCCTGTGATGTCTTTTCGGTTACTCCAAAAATTTTTACAGTCTCCCAATGAGTTAGAGAGTACCTCCCTGTGGTATTATTATTTTTTTTTTTTTGCTAGGCGGATGGCCCAGGTGCATTCATTCCTGGCTTTCCTGTATTCTTGCACATCTGCGAGCCTACCAGAGGCTATTGCTTGATGCAAGAGGTGATCTCTGATTTTCTTCTTTTTTAAATTAAATATACTTTATTCATTATTTATTATTTACAGTCAGCCTCAATGCAGTACTTAATACAGGAGACCAAAGAAGGATGTGAGTACATTACATTGGATGCAAATTTCTGTATCACCCCCTTCCCTCTCCTCCCAACCCGCCCCTCTTTTAACCCCCCCATATATGTACAATCATTAATACAAGAAAAAACAGAAACACATATAGATACATTACCTAGGGTACAAATCTATATGTCAATCCCTATCCCTACCTCCCACCTATCTATCTTTTACCCCCATATAGCCCTTGAACAGGCCCCTTCTTCCCATTACCTACCCCCAGCCAGTACTCACCTTGTAGTGTTACCCAATATTACTCCGCATCTACTGGACTTAAGATTAAAGTCAATCAGCTAAGGGAAGCGAGAAGGTAGGAATGACAGCTACTTCCTTTAATGGGCTAATAATCTACCACCAGCATACCTTGGATCTATATCTTGGCCACTGACCATAGGTCGTGGAATTTCTCCCACCAAGCATTAAACTTAGGCATTGTATTCCTAAGACTAGCAATAGTTTTTTTGATCCTTAAATTATATAATAACCTTGCCAACCATTCTTGGTAAGAAATAGCCATCTGGTCTTTCCAATGTTTTAATATCAGGGTTTTCACCGTAAGTGAGATTAAATTTATATAATATCTCCTCTCCATCACATCAATTTTTGTGTAATCTCCTAACAAACAAACTTCAGGGGTGAAAAGATCTTGTAACCCCAACAAGAGGTCCACCTTGGCCTTAATTTCAGACCATAATGGACTCACTAAAGGGACTCCCAGAAAATGTGTATCAGGGAGTCCTGAGCATGACCACATCTAAAATACTCGTCTTTTGGTAATTTACCCATCTTATACAGCTTCACTGGAGTCAAATGCATAGTGTGTAATATACAGTACTGTGTCAATCTAAGTCTATCATTGGCACTATATTTGTAGATTCCCTTTCAGATATATGCCCAGTTGGCACTGCTATTTGTAAGGGTGACTGTCCAATATTGTGAGCAGTCTACTGTATTAGAGTACATCTTCTCATAAAGAGTCATGACTAGCCCAGATACTGCATGTGGCGAATTCACTTTATTTTTAAATTCAGCCATCATCTCACTGTAATTAATGTTCCACTGGTCAACGCCAAAAATAGTAAAAAGCAGGTGTCTAACTTGATAAATATGAAAGGCATATTTAAAGGTTAAATGAAACTTCTCCATTATGTCCTGGACTGAAAGTATCCTCCACAAGTCAGTTACATCACTGACTCTTGTGTTTGGTGGCATACCCAGCCTATGCGGTAAGAGAAAAGTTTTCTCAGTTTGGAAGTTAGGGTTACCAAATAGCGGTAGGGAAACATCCCTAATATTGACTATGCCTAAGGTTTTACACACCTGATTATGAACCCTAACCGAAGTGTAAACAACCATAGATCTAAGTGATTTAGGCAAATCCTTAGGGAGTATATACCAAAGGCTATCCAGTGTTATTTTGGTCCCTGTTATCAGATTCCTCTCTATTTGCAGCCATAGGGGGGCAATACTGGGAATGCCCATCCTTAAAAGGTGCCTTCACCCACTGCATATACTTGGTCATATGACTTCCTAAGTAGTAATAACAATTTGGGAGCTTCAGCCCTCCTAATTCTTTCAGAGCACTTAGGTATTTATAGGATTTCCGTTGGGGTTTATTTTGCCACAAAAATGTTGTAATTATACTTTGAAGTTTCCAGAACCATGACAAAGGGAGACAGGTGATCTTTGATTTTCATGCAACTAATAAGCTCAGATGTTATCCAAGGATTCAAGGTGCCTTTGATTTTCATTTTTTTAAGGGGGCATGGATATCGCAGGCAGCATTAAAGTGTTCGATGAAATGATCCAGTGCTATGTTAATATCGTTGGTGGAATCAAGTAGGGCCCAGTCCAAGCTACGAAGGTGTGTTTTTAAGAGCTCAAGGTGACCCCATTTTTGCACCCTACTGTATACTTTTTTGGGAGGAGTCCTGTTGAATTTATTAGTCCAGTTACAGATTATAGGGGAATGGTCACTTAAAGAATCAGGGAGCACAGTCACGCTGGTGCTACATTCAGGGTGACTGGAAAGTATCCAGTCCAGCAGGATGCTTGTTCCCATCCTGTAGTCTCATCTGGTAGGAGAAGTAATGAGGTGGGTTAGGTGGAGCTCTGAGGTAGCATCCTTGAAAGCAGCTACATCAGGAGAAAGCCATCTGACTTTGAAGTCACCAATAATTATGGTTTCAGAGTTCTGATACAAACTTTGTATGCATTCCATTATACTGTACTCTTAAAGCCAGCAACATGTTTCTATGGTGGTACATACACAGATACTACTGGTAAGGCTTTGTATGCATCCCAAGTAGTACTTTGACAGCTAGAGCCTGTATAGAGCTACCTATGCTAGATATCAGTAGGGCATGTCCCTTTAGTGTTTCCTTAAGGTAGATAGCACAGCCACCACCTCTTTTTGCTAACCTATCCTGTCTAAATAAGGCATATTCATGTATGGTGACTGCAGTGTCAGGGAACTTTGGTGAGAGCCACATTTCAACTACAGAGAGGAAATTCAGTTTATGCTGTGTGACCCAAACTTGGAGGCTTCCCAGTTTACTTAGCAGGCTGCAGATGATGCCTGATGCCAGTGTTATAGCCCCAGACTTATTTGGGCTGCTGGGTGAGGCAGAATATACTGGGTCAGAGTTGGGGTGAACATTGCCAGACAATCGGAGAAGCATAAGTATGAGTTTTAGAAGGAAGGCTTTCAGTTGCTTTCTGTTTAATTTGTTTGATTGATGTGAAGTCAGACTCTTGGTTCACTTAAGGTGTAGTGAGGTGAAGCTAAGGGGAATTGTCTGTGGGGGTATGCTGATTTGTAGCTTGAAAGTAGCCACTCATGATGATCTATCGGGTGCCAACCAGGAGTATAGGAGGACAATGTTTTGTAGATAGAGTACCAGGTGGCAAAGCCAGGGTCATAATGTATGTTGCTTAGTAATGTATACTCTAAGTGAGGTTGTTGTGGGGAGCTATGCAGGCCAATATGGCTGATGACTACCATCAGAAAGAATATTCAGTGGATAGTATGAGGGTAATCCATAGCTACAGGTACCTGAGGAGCTATGGCTGTATGTATGAAAGGCAAGGCATTCCAAAGGTGCTTATAATGCATTATAATGAAGGCTTAAGTATAAACGGAGACTTGACCCTCTAGTGGCAGCAGAGTATAAACAGCCAAGAAGGAACTTACTTAATATCTGCTAGGTCATGTGACATGCAGAGACTATATAAATAATTACCCAGATATGGTGGGTGTGAAGGGGTGGGTGGGGAGCAGGCACAAAGTGCCAGTTGGCATGATTGCTGAAATGGTGGGGAGCTGGTATCTGGATGTCAGCCACTCTCCAAGCAGCTTGCTGTGGGCAGAGGTCCTGGGGGGCACATAGCAGCTGGAAGAATGAGCCACATCACCAGAGAGGTGAGCTCCTGGTTAGGGGCCTCACACTAGGAGGGAAGAAACAAGGAGAGAGAGAGATAATTAAATTGGGGCAGGAGTCAGTGGACACGGAAGACAAGGGCAGCAGGAGAAAGGGAGACATTAGGGGGTCAGGGAGAACAAAAACCATACACAAAAGCAGGGCTTGATCAGTGGGCATTTAGGCAGCAGAGATAAGGGAGAAAACAACACAATAAGCAGGACAGGAAGGGGAGAAAAGATTAACTATACAGCTGTAATACAGTTCAATGTAATTATCAAAACAGTTCTAACAGTCTTTCAGCAGTTTACAACAGACAAAACATTTCCACAAAACGCTATATTACTAAAATCTACAGAAAGTGGGTAAAGGGTTGAGAAAAGTGCCACAGCTAATAAGCAGCTTCACCTGAAAAGAGCAGGCCAATCAGGGAGAGGCAAAAAGGAGTGCCCAAAGCCAAATGGTAGTGTGGCCAGCTACCATACCTGTTTCGGCTGCTGGAATAGCAGGAAGCCAGTGTCCGGATGTCGGCCACTCTCCATGCAGCTTGCTGTGGGTAGAGATCCTGGGGATTGGGCAGTGCCTGGAAGAATGAGCAGCACCACTGGAGGGATGAAACATAGAAACATAGACTTTGATGGCAGATAACAACTGCTTGGCCCACCTAATCTGCCCATTAGCAGTGCCCGGTCAGGGGGTTCATACTAGAATGGAAGAAGCTAGGAGACAAAGCAATAGAGAATTAAATTTGGGCAGGAATCAGTAGGCATGGGAGATAAGGGCAACAAGAGACAGGGAGACAGCAAGGGGTCAGGGAAAACAAAAATCGTACACAAAAGCAGGGCTTGATCGGTGGGCATGTAGGCAGCAGAGATAAGGGAGAAAGCAACAGAATAAGTAGGAGATGGAGGGGAGGAAAGATTAACTATACAGCTCTAATACAGGTCAGTGCAATTATCAGAACAGTTCTTACAGTCTTTCAGTAATTTAGAACGTACTGTATAAAACATTTCCAGAAAGGGCTATATCATTAAAAATCTACAGAAAGCCAGCAAAGTCTTGAGAAAAGTGCTGTAGCCAATGATCAGCTTAGGCTGAAAAGGGCAGGCCACTCAGGGAGAGGCAAAAAGAAGCACCCAAAGTCATATGGTAGCATGGTAAGCTATCATACTCGTTTCTGCTGCTGGAATGGCAGGGAACCAGTGTTTGGATGTTGCCCGCTCTCGCAGCAGCTTACTGTGGGCAGAAGTGCTCAGGGAGGGCAGTGGCTGGAAGAATGAGCTGTACTAATGGAGGAGTGAGTGCCTGGTCAGGGGCATCACAATGTTTCAGATGCTAGAACAGAGGGGAGCCAGTGTCCAGATGTCAGCCACTCTCCAAGCAGCTTGCTACGGGCAAAGGTCCTGGGGGGAGTGGGCAATGGCTGGAAGAATGAGCCGCACCTCTGGAGGGGTGAGTGCCTGGTCAGGGGCATCACACTGTTTTGGATACTGGAGTGGTGGGGAGATGGTGTCTGGATGTCAGTCACTTTCCAAGCTACTTGCTGTGGGCAGAGGTCCTGGGGTGCTGGTGGCAACTGGAAAAATGAGCCACCCCCCCCTGGAGGGATGAGCTCCCGTCAGGGGCCTCACACTGTTTTGGCTGCTAGAACAGCGAGGAGCCAGTGTCTGGATGTCGGCCACTCTCCAAGTGGCTTGCTATGGGTAGATGTTCAGGGGGTGGGCAGCAGCTGGAAGAATGAGCTGCACTGCTAGAGGGGCGAGTGCCCGGTCAAGGGCCTCACACCAGAGCCATGCTTTTGCAATAAGGAGAGGCCACCTGTTAAGCATTTTCTTGGAGTGCTTCTAATTTTGGATTGGTGTTTTACATGATGCCATTGTTTAACATCCATATCTGCAGAGGGGATGGCCTGCTTCCACAAGCACATTTCTAAACACTGTAATAACCCCGCCCCCCAAGGCAATGCACACACCTTTCTGCATTACTGTCCATAAATGAGAGTGGGCAAGACATGGCCCAGTGAAACTCCTTTGTCTAGCAGTATCTTTGCTCACCGAAAGCTCCCTTGGACTCCCAATGTTTCAGTTGCTGCTGTTTTAGGATTAGAGGACTTTTGGGGCACTCTTGAGACCCTGATATACTGTTTTAAATAAGCACACACTCTCAAATGTCCAAGTGCTAGACATTTACTGTAAGGTTTTGTCAATGTACATTTGAAAGGGTAATCATGGATCCAGGAATCCTAGTTTATTTGCTCTCAACTGATAACTGGCACAGTATGCCACGGGGTACCAGGCTGTCAATGATGAACCGCTCCACTTTGCAGCCTCCCATTGGAATGGACATTAAACAGCCACTGGCACCTTGAGAAGAACTTTGAAAAACATAATATTTTGACACAAATCAGTTTATATTTTTCTTTAGCTCTGTATTTCTTATCCCCATTATTTATTACTGAGGTCATATCCATGAAAACAGGAGAGTTGTTCCCTGAGAGTTAATTAGCTTAAATTGCTGCTTCCCTGCCTGATGTCATAATACACTGCTTGTGACAACACAGGTTATCCCCAGATTATGATGTCACAACCATGCATTATGATTTCAAGTAGGCAGTAATCTATAGAGGCAGATAAACCCAAAGGGATAGAGGTCTTGTTTTTGTGGGAATTCCTTCAGTAATAAGTAAGAGAGATGAGAAATCTATAGAAGATATATGTTATACAAGCTGAACTGTGTCCAATTATTATGTTTTTCATAGTTTTCGTAAAGGCGTCAGCTGCTCTTTAACCCTATTTTGTCTCCAGTAGATCCCAGTTTATTTCTGCAATTTATTGTGAACTTTCTTTGTCCTTTCTTTATTGTGTGCTGTATGCTTCCCAGGAGGCCTCTCCTTGACTGCCAAAGCATGACTCTACAAGGTGATTCCCATGTTCCCCTCTGTTTCATCTTAGGATATCTACAATTGAACTTAATAAAGCAGGGCAGCCCATTGGCAAAGTAGCAGTGATGCTGCTTGAGATGCCGGTGACCCAATTTTGGGAACAAACCTGGGTTGCTGGAGAACTGGCTGGGGAAGAGTGATTGAGCATCACAGCAGATGCTTTTTTCTGTGAGGTAGCAATCCTGGTCTCCACCACAGTACCACCAGCTAGGTGAAAACCGGTAGTGATGCAGGCTGCAGCCAGTGATAAGGGTGAGGGACATGCGATGCACCACCTCTACAACAACTGCAGGTGGGGGGAAAAGAAAAAAAAATGACCACTTGGTATGCAATCCACCACAGGACCCATACTGGGGACCATGTTCTTGCACCAAACCGCAACCTCTGCTAGGGGTAAAGGGTAGCCTCTGGAAACCATTTCCATGAGACTCATCCATAGGAGAACATGGAGCATAAGGTTGGTCCTGAAGATGACAGGTGATGGGGCTGGGCAGAATGGCGGACCTATGTGGGCCAGTCAAATGATAGGGACAAAGGGGCAATAAATTCAAAGAGTAATTTAATACAGCAGGGACTCTGCTTTGAGGTTGCTTAAGCTGCATACAGAATGCAATAATTCAGAAGAAGCCAGGCTCACTGAAAATAAGCACAGACTCCAGGGCTTAGAGAAAGGTTAAAGCATGTTATTAAATGCAACTGCAGAGATAGCTTCCCACCACCTCCAATGTTTCACACAAATTAGTGCTTTGTTAAGACATACAGAATGCCAACACATCTCTTTGAATGTGAGTGCTCTTCTGTTCCCAAGGGTAACAATGGAGGCTGGCACTTCCCTTGCCAGCAAAACCACTGACCCTCCTAGTGTCCCAATCTCATTGGGGGCCCACTAGATCTGATCACAACTGTCTGTGCCAATGGAGAAAATCCCGATCTGCTCACATGGATTCCTTCCTGGGTGGTTCTTACTGTGGGCAACACTCTATGAGGGATTCAGATTCTTCTTCCCTTCTGTCCTGGAAACATATCTCCTGTCTTATCCTGTGGCTTTAAATTGCACCATACTACACCTATCATCAGGTACAATGACTCTACATGGGCCTTTCTCCTAGGTCACCACCCACCACCACAATTTCTCTCCATGTCACTGAGGAACACACCACAGGCCCAAGAGCCAACAGCTGATTTCCTTTAAAGGGATCTCCCTTGTTCTTGTACCCTTCAGGTGTTCCCCTGATGTGCCTTCTATGAACAGCACTTTCAGAGTGACTGACAGATTCCTCAACAGCTTGGGATCTGTTCCTGGAGCCTGATGTATTTCCCTTGTAGCCACCTGGATTTGGTTCACTGTTGACACAAAGGCCTTAAAGCCTCAAAATGTCCTGGACCTCTGCCACTGTCAATGCCCAGAGAATATCTAGTACCCAGCACCTGCCCATGTTGTGTGGTGGAAGCCTTCCATCCCAGCACCTCCTGTGCCACTGCTCTGCATCCTGCAGTCAGCCACCACCCAGGCTAAAACACAGGCACCAGCTCTCCCTGTGACAGTGAGGCTTGGTGAACACTAGCCAGTGCCTATCCTCCTAGGTACTCCATATTGCACCCATGCTACTCAAAGGCACCCTGGCACTACCAGATTTCTTGCGGGCCATGCCTGCTGCTCCCAGACTGACACCTCAGCTGAGAGTGCCCAAGTCTGCCCACCACCTGGCAGCCCAAAGCACCTGCCAGATGAGGGCAACTAATGGACAGCCCAGATGTCATGAAGGTACCCTAATGCCTAATGTCCCTGGTGCCATGAGGCACCACTTTTATCTGCACTATAGCTCCTCCCTCATCTGCTCTGTATCCTTGGGGGCTAATGATGGAGTTTAAATCCCTATGGGCTGATACTGGTGAACCACCACCTCCCCCTCTCTCCTGCAATGGTAGATGACATTACATACCAAAATCTTGTTTCAGTGATCTAATCAATGTAGAAAATCACTGGGGGGAAGGGCTTTGCCCTCCATACCCCCCACAACCTCTCATGAATCATGAGGGTGCTTCACCCTCCTACCACTCAGGTTCAGCACTACTTCCCCAGTCTCCCCAAAAAACAAACTGTTTATTTTGGTGGTCCTGGTTGTCAGTTAACTGCAAGTGAGTGTAAGGTATGGATTTCGTGTGTCTGTGATATCTCCTCAAAATCCCCACTGCCATTACAGGAGAGGTGCAATCAGCACTTATCCTATAGGAGATTGTTACAGTTGCAGTCCTGATGAAGATAAATTAGAGATGAAAATGCACAGATATGTGCTTGGCGGAGTTGTCTACTCCACCTGCAATAATATCAGTGGCCTTTTGTTGGATAGACGGTGATTTTGTAGCACATCAGACCACTGCTATTAGCGTAGCACAAAGCAATGTATATAGCACATGCTTCCTATTGATTTTGGTTCTGTTCATTTTTTAACAGGGGGTGTGGGGAGCAAAGCCCCCCAAATCAAATAAAAGATTTAAAAAACCTACAGGCTACATTACTTTCATTGTGTACTAGCTGCTAATTTTGGTTTTGTCAGTTTATTTGAGTTGGGAGACTCTGCCCCCCACACCCCTCTGTTCTTTAAACACAGGGGTGTGTGGGGGTGAAACCCACCAAACAAACAAATAAACAAAACCTACAGGCTGACATGGCATAGAGCATGCCGTAAACAGGCAAGTAGCTAACTTGGTCTGATGTTCTACACAATCGCTGGATAGGCTAGGATTTTTATTTATACAGCACCTTCCAGGGACTCCAAGTGATTTCATTGACACTAGAAGTGTTTCCTTACTGGACATTTCAGCACCAGTTTCATTGATGTTCCTAAGCTTTCTACATCACCCATCATTTCCCGAGCTTCTTCAGACTCAGAAAGCTCAAAATAATTAGAACACGGTTGACTCAAGTTAACAACAGTTTGACAACTCTGAAAAACAGAGAGCACAACTCACAACAACCTCAAAGGTAGTCTTTAAGAGAAGTGCCAATGATACATGTTGTGACACTCAAACAAGAAGCATGAGAAAGGTTTTAACACTTTTGTTATCTGTCATTTAAAGTAATGACTAAACCTTCCTATGTCAGGAAACAAACTTGCTAGTGAGACAAACAAAGAATATGCCCAGATCTGTACCACCTTGTATAAGTGGAGATGTTTCAGTAAAATGAGTCAGACACTTCAGTAATTAGTCAGAGTGAACAGTTTTATTTTAAAGCCCATCCCACTCTTCACCCTCCCAAAAACTTGTCATCTGTCATTAAAAGTAATGGCTGAACCTTCCTATGTCAGGAAAGGAACTTGCTAGTGAGACAAACAAAGAATATGCCCAGACCTGTTCCACCTTGTATAAGTGGAGAAGTTTCAGTAAAATGAGTCAGATACTAGTTAATCTGAGTGAACAGTTTTATTTTAAAGCCCATCTCACTCTTCACCCTCCCAAAAATGTGTAATTTGTCATTAAAAGTAATGACTGAACCTTCCTAAATCAGGAAAGGAACTTGCTAGTGAGGTACACAAAGAATACGCCCAGACTGGTTCTGCCTCAGATAAGTGGAGATGCTTTAGTAAAATGAGGCAGACACTAGTCAGCGAGAGTAACAGTTTTATTTTAAAGCCCATTTCACTCTTCACCCTCCCAAGAAGGAAAGAGCAGCTCTTATTTGAGGCTTTGTGGAAAACAGCCTTGACAGCAAAAGAGCTTGGAAGAGAAGGACCACTTTCAACACCTGTTTCAACTGGTCCATTCTTTCTTTCTTTCTTTCTTCCTGTTTCCCACTGTCTGTTGGCATCCCCACTCTCTGTCTGTCTCATATTTCTTGTATTTCAGAGCTCCAGAGACTAACAGACACCAAAACCCTATATTACCCAAAGGAGCTTTCTTTAGTTTAATGTGGGGCATCCAAACTTGCAGATGAGAAGCACCAGTCAGTTCCACCCCTCTGCTCCTGATTGGATGACAAGGAATTGATTGTTTTCAATCAGAGCAGTAGCAGGTTCATCATTGTTTGTATGGCCATCTATCAGGTGGGGCCACATTAAGCTAGCAGGATAGGATGCCTGGCTATGTCGGATCATGCCTTCAGCAGCCTTCTTTCATGCCTTTTCTAATTAAATCAGCTGGTAGGGGTTACCAGAGGAAGTCGAGGGCCAATTTAACTCTCCTGTGGCTGTAACTTTGAAAACCAGGAATTAGAGAAGCAAAGCTTTGTAGGAACTCCAGCAGCACAGTTTGCTGTGCTCAGGATGACTGCTGGAGTTCATTGCACATGCTCAGGACACCGCACATGCACGGAAAACTCCGGTGGCCATCTTGGCCATAGCAGACAGTGCAGTTTGCCACCTATACCTATGGACAAAATAATGCTGGTGAATGTGCAGTGATTACCCTTCACCTCCACTATTTTAAAAAGTCCATTTGGTATCCAGTATGCTCCATTTTCTCTATGGTGATTCCAAGACATCTGCAAGGCTACACCCACCACAACCATACAAATGAAGGCCATGTGCATTCAGCAAACAGATCTTTAACAAATATTAACAAACAGGTAGGTTCTTACTACCATTTCTTTTAAGATATTGTTTCTAAATATCTACACAGATATATAGAAGTATTAGCTTAAAATAAAAGAGGTGGGACATATTTATGAACATACTGTCCTTACAATGTAAAGTTTATATTTAGAATGTGATTAAAAATAGCTGTCAAACATGCAGTTTTCAGTAAATAAATACAAATATTAGATAGCCTTTCATTCAGATATGGCGTGCTTTTGTGTTACTAAGAATACAGATACACAAACACACACACACACACACACACTCACTCACACACACACGCATTCACTCACACAAACACATAAAAATGTTGGGATGTCTGCCTGCAGACAAGTTTGTAGTTCTGATTTATTTTTCTTCACTTAATGCAAAATCTTCATGCAGCCTGCTGTGAGGAAGCTGGTGTTTCCAAAATGAAATCCCTTCAAAATATTTGCCTACCATGTGCATCACATGTGTACTGACACTTCCTAGAGTGAAACATCTGTGATTGGCATTTCTATGTTTTGTTAGTTTGTTTCTTTGTGATGTACTATATATAAAAAACATATTTTTGATGCATGCACACAGTATGTTTCACAGTGGAAGGCATGTAGCTTGAGATTTACCACAGACTTTTTTTGTTGTCATATGTTGGAATGCAGATTTTGCAAGTGCCTCAATTAGTGTTTTTCAACAAATGGACCACACTGAACCTGGAAATCATTAGTAATGAATATAGGCGATTAAAACAAATAATAATTTTCACCTTCCAAGTGTATCCTGTGCATCAAGACAGTTTTAGACATCTTTTACACTTTTTCTTGAAGAGAATGTATCCACAGTAATTTACCTGCCACATTTGTTTTGCAAATTAATATACTTTATTGATTTTTTCAGTCAACCAGGAAAATAACAAGAGACCAATACAACAAGACAAATAGCAAAAAATACAAACACTACATAAGACAGAAGACAATGAAGCACAACCCTCCCACCCTACCTTCCTCCCCGACCTGGCCCCTCCCCCGGTGCATCTACCTCAGCAACCCTTAGAATGCAACAGTAAAAAAACAAAAAGTAGAAAAGGTTAAAGAGTACTAAGTAGGGATGCATCAAGCTCTGTCCGGCATGCTCTGGCTCTAGACAGAGTAGAATTATAAGTATCTATTGTTTTTTCAGCTAAATTGGCTGTCAAGCACTCCTGTACCCACTCCGAAAGAGAAGGAGCCAACAAGCCCAACCAGTGCCTCGTTATAACAAGCTTGGTCACTGACGAGATAAGGGCTATATGATATTTATGGAGAGGGGTAACAAGCATGGAATAATCCCAAGGAGACATACTTCTGGAGTAAAATTATTATTGTGGCCAAACAAAGGGGACATCTTTGCATAAACCACGGACCATAAGCGTTTGACAGTTGGACACTCCTACAATTTATGAAATAACATGCCATCAGCCATTGCACAGCTGGAATGTAGTGGAGAAGATAGTTTTTTTATTTCTGAAAAGGGCATAAGGTGTAAAATAAAGGTTGTATAATACATTAAATTGCACCACTTTGAGTCTGTCTTGTTTGATGTAGGTATAGATATTATTCCACACCAAATGCCATTACGAGTTAGACCAGCTGAGTCCAAGAAGGTTTTGCCAATAATAGGCAACAGGGGAAACTGATGCACTGTCATGGAGGAGCACAGCTTTATATACACCTGATATTGCCTTTTACTTACCAGCACATTGGCTATATTCTTGAAAAGGGGAGCAAAATTCTTTAACCCAAAGCAGAGGCCCCAGAAAATGTTGGACACAATTACTCAGTTGCACATATTTAAAAAAGCGGCTTGATGAGATCTCAAAATACCTTATCATATATTGAAAGGGCTGCACTTTATCATCCAAAACCATATCATCCACATTGAGGGTAGATAACCAAGGCCAAAGAGAGGATGGAATGGGATTACCAGCTATACAAATATTGAGATGGTTAAATACAGGCTGAGCTAATATTTTGGTTGGGGCAACCTTCAAACATCTACAAAATTGAAAATGAGCTCTAACGCTCCAGCCAATGGGGGAGGAATGAAGATTTCCAAGGAGCCTAGAGTAGGGAACATAAAGTAATGATTCCAGGGAAATATTGTGCTTTTTGGTCAATAATTGCTCTATGATCTGCCAGCTAGAAAGGGAAGTGGATGAAGAAAAAGGGTTTCTCCCCATCTAAAATATTTGGTGACATGCAAGACGAGATAATATTTAAAGAAATCTGGCAGCTGTAAACCACCATACTAGTAAAATCAGCACAATTTTTGATATGCTCTCCATGGAGGTTTGTCTAACCATAAAAATGCAGTACAGGCTGAGGATAACTTCAGAAACCACTGCTTTGGTAAATAGAGGTTCAACATACCAAGGGGATAGAGCAGTTTAGAGAGAACACACATTTTAATTAGGTTTTCCCTGCACCAGAAAGAAAGTGGCAGATATCACCATCTAGCGAGATCTTTTTTCTATGTGTTGGACCACTGGGTACAAATTTAAAACTTTAAGTTTTGAGATATCTTTAGAGAGTTTAATGCCCGAATAGTTCAATGTCATGGTCTCATACTGAAAACCTAGCTGGAGGCACAAAGGTTTGGGATTGCAAGCCGAGATAGGATAAACTACTGTTTTAGAAGGGTTTAATTTGTGACCCGAAAAGCTACCAAAATTAGAAATAATATTTAGAGCATCTGGCAAAGAGGTAGTCCAGTCTGAAAGATGAAACAAAATATCATCCACAAATGATGATAATTTAAACAAATCTTGTCCTACTGTATATTTATACCTTTGACAAACAGGGATATATGTATTCTTCTGGTTAATGGCTCAAGGTATAAGTTATAAAGGTAAGAGGATAAGGGACCTTGGCAAGTGCCTCTAGATAAAGGAAAAGTATTGGATAACTGATTAATATACAAGATATGTGCCGAGGGGCATACAAATAGTACATTTATCATGAATTCCTCTGGAAAACCATATGCTTCTGGAACTCTGAAGAGATACAACCAGGACACTGTATGAAATGCTTTTTCTGCATCCAGGGAGACCAACACAGCTTCACAAGAGGTCTATGTAGATGCAGAAAAAAGATGGAATAGTTAACGAAAATGCTCGCTTGAGTTCCTGCCTGCAATGATCCCGGCCTACTCTGGTCTGAGGAGGAAGTCCCGCACCAATGACAAACTGGATGCCAGAATTTTAGGATATGCAGTAATTTAAAGTCATTGTTGATCAAGGAGATGGGGTGATAACTTTCTGGTTTCGTAAGGTCTTTCCCCAGTTTGGGCAATAACACTATATCAGCCTCAAATAGCAGCTTATCTGCAGGGGTATGAGTGCCTCAATAGTTAAAGAAAGTGGTAAGAAGAGGTGTTAAAAGATCTTTGTAAGTTTTATAGAAAAACACAATGAATCCATCAGGGCCTGGTGCCTTATTGAGGGGCAGAGAACCAATTGCAGAGGCTAGCTCAGATGCCTTTATAGGGCCTAGCAAAGACTGGATTTAGGTTTTTGTGAGTTGGGGTAAGTGAACTGAAGTAAGAAAGAAAACCTGGGCTGCCATATTGATAGAATTACATGGGTGGTGGTATAGGGTGTCTGACAGAATTTAGAAAATATTGAAGCCATCTGTTGGGAATCCATTGCTGGCAAATCTGTATTTGAGTGAATCAAGGAGGGTACCAATTTTCAGCTAGAGTGCTGCTTGATTCTATGGGTTAAGATTTTACTGGCTTTATTACCCTGACCGATGTATGTAGCTCTTAATCTGGCTGTCGCTTTATCAACTTTATGTAAAAGATAGTCTGAGTACTGGGCCCTTTATTGTTCCAGGTTTTCCCTTATAGAGTCCGTAGAGGAACTGGAGAGGGTTTGCTCGATAGATTTGATTTGTTAGAGACAGCTATGGACTTGGGCATCTTATTTCTTTTTTCTGAGGGACTCCAAGTGGACAAGTTCCCCCATCCTCGTGGCTTTAAGACTGCCCCAAATAATGTCTTGAGGTAGGGAGGCAGCTTGATTATGACTAATATTTGTGCCCATATACTGTCAAAAATAAGCCATGATTTCTGAGTCTTATAATAACAGGTTGTCTAATGACCAGGTATGGGGGCATTGAGGAAATAAAGGGGCATCTAAAGCCAATATAACTGGAGAGTAGTCTGAGACAACCCTGGCTTGTATTTGACTATATAAAATACCAGGTGTCAGTTTTTTACTAACCAGAAAAAAGTTTGTTCTGGATAGGATCTTGAGGGGCACTGAAAAGAAAGTAAAGTCCTTGACAGAAATATAGAGAGTTCTCCAGGTGTCAATCAGACCCTACATATCAATAAATTCCCATAGAGCTCTCTGTCCAGGGCACAATCCAGCTTTGGTGCACTATGTTCTTTCTAAATCATTAGCCTGCACAAGGTTGCCCCCCCAAGACAATGGGTAAGTGGATAAACAGGTCTATAGCTGTAGCCAATGCAGGAAAAAACTAAGAATGTCTAGGTTAGGGCCATATGCTGAACCTAATAGAAGTTCAGATTCCCCAAAAGACCATGCAAAAACAAATACCGCCCCTCCAGGTCCTTAATCTCTGTTAATAAAGTAAAGGTACCAGTTTTAGAAAAAAATAATTGCCATCCCTTGCTGGAGTGGACTATTGCCAGCCCCAAAAGTCCAACCCTCCTAAGACTTGGTTAGGCAGGACACCGGAGAGTCAAACAAGTGAGTACTATGTGGGTAGGACATCTTTTTTCCTAATATCTCTTCCCCTCTTAATACTCCATGTAGAAAATAATGCATTAGCCATGATATCTAAGCATCTTAACATTAGCATATAATAAAGCATTTCCGATGTCAATACACAACCCCCCTCCAAAACCTAACTAAGTTAAATAAGATAGCAAACATCTTAGAACAGTGAAATAGTATATCTATACTACTAAACTACTAAACAAAAGAGTAACTATATTCACAATAATTCCTATCTAATACAGGCCTACTGCCTACACCTAATAAGTAAAACTCTGGGATGAGGCAGGGCTAGCCCCCCTACATTGCTCTTAATTACAACCAGTAAAATGAACTCCAAACATGTTTAATATAACAATGTACCCATCAAATAAACAAAGAGCTAGGCATTATATGGATCTCTAGGCTGTGTCTGAATACATAAAAAGACAGAATAGTAATTACATTTATAGATATTGTAGGAAGAAGAAAAAATATATATAGGCAGTTAAATAAGACAGGGCAGCAACTAACTTCTCATATCAGCTATGTGATAAAAGAAAATTGTTATCCTCACGAGTTGTCCAGTAGTGTCCAGATACAATCAGCTGCCAAGTTTCTAGGGGCAAGATGGATTTTTCTTGGTGCTTCAATTAAGTCGAGTAGCTCAAGTGCCTTGGGGATCATATAATCAGCATTCAAACAAGCCAGTCTCAACAATGATCCAGCAGAACTGACCAGAAGGAAATATACAAAGGAGGTTGATATGAGGATGGGTGGCATAGTCATGAAGCTAACATAAAACTGCCCATATAGGTCAACGTTGCAGGGCATTGTCGAATCACCATACAATGACAGACCTCTGTATTTTAGCCCTGCAGGCAACTCGTCTAAAATTTCCATCCAGATGGCAAAAGTAAAGGGTACCACCACAGCAACTGATGGGAGCTCACATGAAAAAAATCCTGGAGACAATGAAGGTATACTGTTGGCATAAAGCAGAACATAACTGCAGGCAGACTAGAAATTTTTGACAGTACCTGTAAAGTCTCTGTCACAGCTTCTGCTCTGAAATAGAAATCCAGGAGCTGTAAATAACCGGACCACCAGGTATAATAACTTAAAGGAAGCCCCTTCCTTGGGGAAATAATGAGAAATACATCCATGTCCTCTTACATGTGCTATCAGGAACACATAGCAGCATACAAAAAAAAATGTTTCTCCTTTTTTCAATCCTGAATAAGCTGCTCACAACATCTGAACACCAGTCAGGCATAACAAAATTTCTCAAGTTTTAAGATCTGAGGAGTTAGGGAAAAGGTTTAGCAAGCTCAGTCCTCATTGTTGAAGCGCTTCCTACCTGACTCCATGGTAACTTCAGATGTGAGGGATAGAGCAGTGTATGTTTCACCTGCGCTGCCCACAGCTTGCTTAACAGGGGGAGATAAGCTGCCCTAGCCTGGTGAACTCTGGCAGTAAGATCTTATACAATGCACAATCATCACCCAGTCCATGGAATTACATCCAGATGCTTGGCTTTTTTAAAATATGATCGCTGTCCAACTAGTTTAACAATTTAACTATAACCAGTTGAGGAGGGTCCTTAGGTGGGAGTTTAACTTGAAGAGCTCAATAGGCACACTCCACCACATAGCTGGGGCCATTAGATGTGCCAGCAATATTTGTACAGAACTTTTGTAAAAATTCTAGCATGTTTGGCCCCTCTTCTCCTACAGGTGGTCCAAGGTTCACCAGATTTTTGAGCCTATTCTTCCCCTCAAAGTCATCTACCTTGGATTCTAAAGCTGTGAGGGAGTGATGCAACTGCACAATTTCAGGATCTTGCTGGGCATGATGATCCTCGAGTGAAGAAATGCTGACTTCTGTATCTGACACACGTGAGTATGCCACCTAACAGTGACATTTCTATGGTGACATGTGTCGATATCGACTACAGCTCCATGTCACCACAGAAGTGCTGCTGGAAGGGGGCAACCACTTCCCCCGATCTACACCCCCTTCCTGAACTAACTCCAACCTGGTGTTAGAATTCTTCGGTTTGGGGATTCGGGGGTTTGGGGGTGAAGCCCCCCGATGTAAAAATAAATCCAAACTGTGCAGCTCCATGCTGACTGCAACTTGTTGTCAACAAAGAGCCCATCACTGAAATACTGGTCATGATCATTTTTGTAGTGCCGGCATATATAACCCACACACATGTAGAGAGCTCTCAAAGGGATGATTTTATATCCTTCATCTCCCTGACTAATGTAAACACAGCTTGCGTTATGACAGAGACATCATTGTATGTTTGGGCTGGGGACAACTCTTCTGACACAGGAGGGGAGGAGTAAAGTAGGGAGGTACTCTGCTGAGGGCACTTGGCCTCTAGGGCCTCAGCTTGATCATCCTCTCTGTCAGATGAGAGCAACAGATTTTGCTGTGCAGACTCCTCCATTGGAGTTTTTGTCACTGCCATGGTGTGCTAGAGCAATATCCCCAGATATCTATGAGGGAAGACATTGTGGAAGGTATCAAAATTAGGGGGTTTTGAAATGATATTTAGAGTGAAGTGAGGGAGCTTGGAAAAAGCACTTCTAACACATTGCCAGTGTCACACATCTTACCTTCTACCATTTAATGTAAGTGGGTTTCTAGGAAGTGTTATGCCTATTTTTTATCTACTATAAAAAGAAACATGGAATCTCAGTTAAAAAAGACAATTGCATGTGGATTGCATAAGTGCCTCGATAAGTGTTTTTCAACAAAAGGACTACCTTGAACCTGGATGTCATGGGTAAGGCATACTGTACATGTGATTAAAAAATCTTTAATTTTCATCTTCCAACTGTATCCTATTTATCACGACAATTTTAGGCATCTTTTTTCACTTTTTCTTGAAGAGAATGTGTCCATAGTAATTTTACCTGTTGCAATTTAATATAAGTGGATTTTTAGGAAGTGTTATGCCTGTTTCTTTTACTATAAGGAGAAAAAGGGTATCTCAGTTAAAAAAAGACAAATGAACACAGAGCTAGTAAGTTCCTCAATAAGTGCTTTTCAGCAAATAGACCACATTGAACCTAGGTATCATAAGTAAGGCATATGGGCGATTAAAAAAAACATAATTTTCACCTCCAAGTGTGTCCTACACCAAGACAGTTTTAGACATCTTTTTCACTTCTTCTTGAAGATAAAATGTGTCCATAGTAATTTTACCTGCTGCAGTTTAATGTAAGTGGAGTTCTAGGAGAGTTCTGTCTATTTTTTTTTTTACTATAAGGAGAAACAGGGAATGTCAGTTTAAGAAAAAGACAATTGAACAAGGATCTTGTAAATGTCTCAATAAGTGTTTTTCAACAAATGGACCACATTGAACATGGATGTCATAAGTAAGGCATATGGATGATTAAAACAAATCATCATTTTCATCATCAAAGTGCGTCTCACACATTAAAACATTTTAGGCATATTTAACAATTTTTCTTGAAGAAAATGTATACGTAACAATTTTACCTGCTGCAATTTAAAGTAATTGGCTTTCTAGGAACAGTTATGCCTATTCACTTTTACTATAAAGAGAAACAGAGAATGGCAGTTAGAAACACAATTTGGCCAGAGCCAATAGGGCTGGAGATGAGGAATTTGGGGCAAAATTATTGTAAATGTGTTTCATAATATTTTTACACCAAATTTTCAACACAGCCTTGTTATGACCCTGTCTCATGAAGACCGACAGAAAAAAATTTCAACTCTTGCCCAAAAACATTTTGCCAGGATTTGAAAAATGACATTTGCCCCATTCATGAGATGCTGGAAAGGTATGGCTATGTTGTAAATTTGAATTAAACATATTGACAATTACTTTACGAGGCTGCATTCGCAAAATTCAATGTAGGGTTCTAATTTTGTTATTTTTTAATATTTTTACATTAGATTGTCAACATAGCCAACTCATGAACAAAGACAGAGAAAACTGTTAACTCCTGCCCAAATAGTGATTTTGTGCAAGGAACGCAAAATCACCTTTTGGGATGTAAAAAAAAAAACACTTTGGCAAGGATTTGAAAAATGACAGCTACCACATTCATGGGGTAGTATAAAGATATTGCTATGTTGTAAATTTGTGGTAAAAATATTGACAATTATCAAAGCTACAAGGCTGCATTTGCAAAATTCAGTGTAGGTTCATAACTTTGTTGTTTCTTTAATATTTTTACACCATATTTTCAACACACCCTTCTTATGACCCCACCCCATGAACAGGGGCAGAGACATTTTTCAACTGCTGCCCAAAAGGTGGTTTTGTGCAGGGACTGGACAGTCACATTTTGGGACAGATTTGCTTAATGACAGTAACATTGTTCATGAGGCAGGGTCCCAAAAAAGGTATGTTGAAAATTTGGGCCAAATATATGCATAAATGTGCAAGTTATGTCTCTAAGTTCAAAACCAATTTGAAATACATTGAATGGCATACCTGTTTCTTCAGTTAGCAGTCTGGTATTTAAGACTGAAGATGTGTCTGTGGTTCAGAGAGGATTATGGCTTTGGACTCCCTATCAGTAAGTAAGGGCTTGGGGTGTGGGGGTGCTCAGTGGGAGGGTCAGGTGGGGGGCATAGAAAGTACAAAAGACATTAATGGACAGGTGAAGAAAAAACTGGACCGATGCTGATCTTGACACTGGGGAATTGGGCACTGCCCAGTGTCCTTGTTAGATTTCTTGGGGAGGAGAGGTGGTGGCTACTGAGAGGGAGGATCAGGTGGGGTGAGGAAAGAAAAAATAATATAAGAAATAACCGCATATGCATGGTATTGGTAACAGGATTGAGATGCCGATTTCAACACTGAAGGGACTGGGCACCCCCAGTGTCACTGTTATGCTTCTGAGGGGTGTGTGGGGTGGTGGGTGCTGAGAAGGAGGGTTTGGTTGGATGGGAAGTACAAAAAAATACATATATATATATATATATATATATATATATATATATATATATATATATATATTATAGTGGCAAGGTAGTGCCACTATAGTTAGGGTTGAGTACCCCATTCAAGGTTAAATCAGAAATTTTGCAGCTTAATAACTTTGCCACCATATGACAGATGTACCTGAAATTTAGCACGTATGGTCTGGTACCATAGATCTCTGCATCTGCCTAGTTTTCTTACAGTCAGATGTACAGCTGTGGAGCTACAGAGCACCAAAAAATTCACAAATTATGCATTTTTGCACATTCTTTGCTCATGCCTACAGACCGCATGGTTTGCGTGACAGGTCTGAAACCTTCAGGGAACATGCAGCCAGGATCCCTGATGTGCCTTGCAAAGATTTCATGGAAACATATGAAACGGTTCAAAAGTTATTCAAAACACAAGTTTCCCATTATAGTTACTGGGAAAAGTTAAAATATGCAAAAGTGTCGCAAATGCACTTTTTACTTTTGCAAATGACCTTTGTAGTGTCGCAAATTGGCCATCTTGTTTTCAGTTGGTGGTCACAGAACTGCTTGGCATTTAAATGTGGGACCCTCTAGGGACACAATTATTGTCGTGTTCACCTAGTCAAGCCCTGAGGATGCTAGCCATGAATTTTTTGGGGGATAAAACACCCCAAAAATATGTTTTTTAAATTTTTGTAAAAAGTACTGTCACAAAGTACTTTCACATATGTGACAGATTCATGATTTAATTTGCGAAAGTGTCGTGATTTGTGAAAGTACTTTGCGACACTATGGCCAAAACAATAGGGAATCTTTGCCACCCTGCTGCAATAGAATGGTTTGGTCTTTTGGGCTGAAATTTGGAGGGAAGAAAGCCAGGATCCCACAGATGTGCCTTTTGGTGGTTTGGTTTGGGCTGCAAAGTCATGGCACTCTGAAATTTGATGATTTGTCCCATAGGATAACATTATGGTGTCCGCCAGCACCTATTGGGACCCGTATCTCGAAAGCAGTTTGAGATAAGGACTTTTTGTCCAAAGAATGCTAAGTCCCCCACTAGGGGGCTAAGTACAAAACTAGCCTGGAAAGTCATAAATAGTATGAGATCTAAAAATGTTTTCTATGTCATACGGTTCCTGAGATATAAGGAATTTAGTATTACAAGTGCTCATGTTCTGCTCCGAGGGCCATTCTTATGCATACAATCTTTGTATTCACTGTGCTTCTGAATGCACCTTTTTGGGAAAAATAGGGTGTGCGTTTGCATTACTGTTACCGTTAACATTTCCATTACCGATTACCTTAGCATGTTTATTTATGCCACCATGTACATTACCCTTTACGTTTGCATTTGTGCTTGCGTTTGCATTACTGGTACCGTTTGCGTTTCCATTACCATTTTTGTTTGCGTTTACTTTTGCATCACCATGAGCATTACCATTTGTGTTTGTGTATGCGCTACTGTTTCCTTTGGCTTCATCGTTGGTGTTACCGTAACCGTTTACATTTCCAATTGTGTTACCATTAATGTTTGTGTGTTCATTACCATTTGTATTTCCATTGACTTTAGCATTTGCATTTTTGGTAGCATTTCCATCGTTGAGTATGTAACTGTTTCCTTCTTCATTGCTGCTGCCATTACCATTTGTGTTTCTGTTTGCATTTCTGTTACCATTTGCATTTTCATTACTGTTTTCATAATTGTTTGCATTTCTGTTGCCATTACTATTCAGCACCTTGAGTAAGGGCTGACGACCTCAATGCTCAACCTGATGCCTGTTGGTGGGGCGGGTGGGTGTGGGGTGCAAGAGGTGGCAACCCTAATGCCAAATTTCTTCACTTTTGTCACAGTGGAACAACCGTAACTGATGCATTAAATGGATTTTTCACCATGAATAAATATATATATATATATATATATATATATATATATATATATATATATATATGTGTGTGTTGATATATATATATACTGTACAGTATAGATATACATATATATATATATATATACACACACATATATATATATATATATATATATATATATATTTATATTCAATGGGGCAATGGGGTCGGTTGCATCGTTGACAATAAAAATAAATATTCTCACCCCAGTGGATAAATGGCTGATGGCATAGCTACAATGGAAATATTTACATTTACACATATAGTAGCTATGTCATCAGCCAATATTCTCACTCTAGCTACGTCACTACAAGCACTATGCTCACCACAGTACCTTTGTGCCTAAACATTTTCCAAACATGACCCAGTATAAAAAGCATCCACACAAAATGTTCACATCACTGCAATACACACAAAACAGCAAATTTCAACATGTTTGAAACATACGCATATTGTATTTAACCAAACTACAGCTCTCCAGAAATCATACATGACCTGACTGAACCCGAAGCTGAATCTGTGCCAGAAAACAAATGTTGAACCAATGTAACACATCCCCAAACTATCTACAATACCTTGTTGCAGCTTTTCCCACAATGTTCAAAATGTCTTCAGTACCTCAGTTCCTCAGTCCTCATCGCAGATCAAAAGGTCAAAAAAAGTGCTCCATGAAAACGAAAGTCCTGCACCCACACCACCCGTAACAAAATGTACGACAACTCAGAAATAAAACAGAAACCCTCCAGAGTGCACTGCACAGTGGATGCCAAATAAGCATCACAGGGGAAAAATGTATACCAGATTAACAATAAACCATAAAACAAAAAAAAATACAACAAAAACACCCTCCACAAAGATAGCAATCAAACTCCCACCCACTCAATGTAGTAAACCAATCATAACATAGACAGATTCAAAAGTTAACCAATCATAAACAACAACATAAAATACCAACCAATAACAGGACATAACTACTTTCCATTCACACCTACAACCAATCACATAGCAGCAATCACCTCCATTCAAAACACAAACCAAAATCCCACAGAACAAAGCACACTAAACAGATTACAAGCAAGCAATAAGACACAATGAGGTGTAGGTTATCTCCTGATAAGAGCACGCCGAGGTGTGTTGGTAGGCATGAGGTGCTTGCCCTGAGTGCCTTATGCACCTGGTCATGTTCTTATCAGGAGATAACCCACACCTCAGAGTGTCTTATTGTGCTTATAAAATGAGCATAACAGGAAATTACTGTAAGAAGAAAAATAAAGAAAAAATGTTTAAAAGATATGTATGAAAAATGGTTTTAATAGGTCAAATAGTGAAAAATAGTTCCCTTTTATAAGTGTTTGAGCCCCCCGAACAGTAGAGATAGGCTATTTTATTTTGTTGTAGATTCTTTTTTCTTAAATTCATATTGTATTTTGTGCTTTTAAGAAGGCTGCTTTGTTAGGGAGTGAGCTTGTCCTACATGTGTATTACAGCAGACTTGAGTGAGAGCAAGCATATCACTCAATGACCACTGTAGCAGTAGACACTTGCTTCCTGGTTTCGTGGGCAGGTCTCAGTTTTAACACTGCAATGATTCTAAAATAAAAAAGTGTCTCTGTGTTGAGATTGATAAAAACAACTTCTTTTTACAGGTCATAAGAGTGGAAGATGCTGGAGGCACAAATCTCTATTATGGGATCGAGTGAATGAGCTAGCAGGGAAAGCTGTTATGTTTGCAGCACGTGGGATAATCAATGGATCCCAGGCAGCTGTTGGGATGATGGCAATTTCAACCGAAGGCTGTGAGGTTACAGTGTGTTTTTTTTATTTATTGTGTGATTTACTGTAGTTGGACCTTGGTTATGGGGACGGGGTGGATAATAAAGATTTCTTTCTCAGACAGATGCTACTGTTTCCTCACTGTGAGCTGTGCCAGCCTGTGTTTTTATTTAGGGTTGGCACAGCTCAGTGATTTGTTCTTGTAGTGCTGCTCCAGATTGCAGGGTAGTGCCGGTTGACTATAATCTCTTCTGATAAGGACATGGTTCAGAGGATGTTGTAGCCAATCAGGTTACAGGATTTCTTAAGCCCATTTTATAAACACAAATAAAGCTAACATTAATATGTCCCCTATTGTATAAATCACACACATGATGTGCAGATCATGGGATATGGAAAATATTCTCACGCCTGCATCATGAGGCATGAATATCTCACTCTGCAGGAGTGAGAATATTTTACAATCCCACTCCTGCCCATCATGTATCATATATATATATATATATATATATATATATATACTGTAGAACTATTAATGACCGTGCAAAGTTTTTATCGCGCACTTGCGTTTGATTCTGCGATTGCGTAAATTAAATATCGCGCACTGCTACTGGTTGTCATGTAGGAATGCCATCTACAAATGCAGTACCATTCCAGTCCTCTAACAGCATCTGCTGTATCTGCAATTGAATTATTAACTGCAATGATGTCACTCGTTAAATGACTGAAAACACCACAAAAAACAGCAAAACGGGATTTTTCTTCACTTCGAGCTACCGATATTGACACCGAACTACTTAGTGTCACTGCAGGTGTATCTAAATTGATGGCTGAAAATGTTGCACTCGAGGTTGCTTTTGCATCTCCTCTAAGTAAAAAAAAAGAAGCTTTTCCGTGCAATCTGTTCACTAGAGGTCAGGTTTGAGATTGGATAGTATGCCATTCAACACGGCGTAATGAATGCAACCCGATTTTATGAATCAAAGTACCACTCAAAAATTAATGAAAGTACAGTCTGCACTTTAAAACGAGATTACATGGACAAGTTAAAACTTAATCTTGATCCACAAGCGATTGAAAAAAGTCTTCCTGTTAAACCAAGGGGCAGGCCACCTCTCTTTTTGGAAGATATTGAGAGTGAATTGCGGGCTGTCATTAAAGCTTTATGAGCTGAGGGTGCTGTTGTCAATGGC
This sequence comes from Neoceratodus forsteri, assembly GCA_016271365.2. Classification (NCBI taxonomy): domain Eukaryota; kingdom Metazoa; phylum Chordata; order Ceratodontiformes; family Ceratodontidae; genus Neoceratodus; species Neoceratodus forsteri. The sequence goes on from CM057453.1 coordinate 1,032,627,516, forward strand.
CCTGTTCTTGCAGCTATCGCCACAGGCATTGTTAAAACAACCCACCCTCAAATGTTGGCAGAAAATGGTGGAACCTTCTCCTTCTCTCGACAGTGGTCATGGCTATTCCTGAATCGTATGGGATTCAGTAAGAGAAAGGGTACTAAAGCTGCTAGAAAGACTCCTGATGATTTTCAGGAGCTGAAAGCCAGTTTTTGTACCATATTGCTACAGCTGCTAAGCAGGAGCTAGTGCCTCTGGAGTTGGTTCTTAACCTGGATGAAACAGGAGTAAATTTACTGCCATGCTCTCAGTGGACAATGGATAGCACAGGAAAAAACAAATTGAGGTGGCTGGTCTGGGTGACAAAAGGCAGGTGACCATGATGTTATGCTGTTCCTTGTCTGGGCATTACCTCCCCCAACAAGTCATCTATCAAGGTAAAACATCACAGTGCCATCCAAAGTTTAAATTCCCTGCTGACTGGCTGATCTCCCATAGTGAGAACCACTGGGATAACTCACTGACCACCATCAAATACATCAACACTGTACTTGTTCCATACATCAACAACATTAAAGTACAAATGGATCTGCCAGAGGAGCAGCGAGCTATCCTTATACTGGATCTATTCAAAGGCCATACAACACCTGAAGTTATTGAGAACTTAGAGAAGCATAACATTATTCCTGTCTTTGTTCCGGCATCCTGCACAGACATGCTGCAGCCACTGGACATTTCCATCAACAAGATCTTTAGGATCTACTTAAGATGGAATTCACAGTGGTATGCTGAGCAGATTTCAGAGCAGCTAAAGGTGAGTGACAGCAGCTCTGTTAAAGTGGATCTGAAATCAGCTTTACTGAAAGCACAACATGCACAATGGCTTGTGACAAGCATAGCAAAGCTTTCTATCCATAAGGATGACTGTGTACTGGGTTTTTGCAAGGCAGGGATACTGGAAGCACACAGTCACTGTTTGGATGGTAACTCAACTTACAGTATTCTGCTATCCTTGTTGTTGCCTGTCTGTCAGTTAAATGAATACCATCCTTTACTTTTCAGAGTGAATGGCAGATTACTCACCGAGTTGAAAGTGAAGACAAGAAGAGCATGGGAAAGTTGGCTTCTCGACATCGTCGCCGAGAAAATAAATCGACTGTAGTATATTACTATAATAGTAATCTCTGTGTGTTGCATGTGAAAAACAAAAGAAATAAATAAATAGCTCCAGAGAATGAAACCCTGTCTCACTATGTCTGTGTTGTGGATGCCGACTTTTGCGATCGCCGTTTCCCTGGAAACAGTACCACGTGGTATCCTGAAAAAAGAAATTAATGACTGCTGTAAAACTAATGTCATGCTTAAAGGGACAGTGTGATTATAGTGATATTTATTTTACAGCGATCATTAATAGTTCTACAGTATATATATCTCTATATATCTATATATATATAGATATATAGATATAGATATAGGCATGAATACAGTGTTCAAGAGGCACATGCCTACTGCACATTGACACCCTGTAACTTTCTGTGAATTGTTAAAAGGTTCACATCACACCCCTAATTTGTAGTGCCACAGTAGGAAAAATATTAAACACAACATGAACCAGTCTGGTTCCACTGTGTTCTTTCAGTTTTATCACAAATATCTATTTACCCTTTCAAATAGGGCTCCATTTTGTGACATTGCTTCCAGTCCCAATTTGAGCATTTAAATACAGATCTTTATTGTGCCCTAGAAACCCAACTGTTGTTAATGTATTATCTAATTACTTCATTTTAGCCTCCCTCATGAACTCCCTGCACAGAATCAAAGTTTTTGCCTTTTATTAAATCACTTTATACAGCTGCAACATTCATAACATGTGGTGTCCATCTAGTACCTCATCCTAAGCAGACTGTGCCTTTAATTTGCATGGACTGTGGTCCAAATGCATTACTGTATTTGGTGACCTTTGTTTTGTTAATGACATGCTGCCCAAACCTTGCAGTTTGTTATAATTCATTTATTTAGAAAATTCACTTTTTCCATGGCATGTTATTTTCATTTCCTTTTGTGACCCACATTACTATTGGTTCCTCCACCGGCCCAGAATGTTCAGAACCAGAAATGCTTGCTGACACCTTCAGTCATCACCCCATGGCTCTTTAAAGCCATTGAGCTGGTGGTTCTGCATTCTTTTTACTGCCACCTACATTCTAGACAAGACATGTTGTCCTCCTGAAGTTTGGAGTTATGCACATTACGGACACTACAGTGGGCTATTCTTTGTGCACCTCAGCTGCTCTTTTGTACCCCAGTGTGTCAAACATCTGCAGATTGGAAAGGTACACATTTGTTTTTTGGGAAACACAGAGACATGTAGTTGGACCTTGCCTCATAGTCCCAAGATGCTGGACTCAGGGGTTGAAGGGTGGGGTAGGGGCAGAGAGAGTTGATTATAAAGCATTTTAAAGTTGAAGAACTGCAGGTTTCCTAGATTAAATGGTTATGCATGTTTACCTATTCTACAGAAAAAGTCTCTACTTGGGGATCATTTTGTGTAGCCTGGTCCCTGCAGGGAGGCATTTTGTGTGATCCTATTCTCTATCAGGGTCTCTGTTAATGTTACTGCTGCTAACTAGTTGGTTCTGTTCTGGGCAAAAAAAATGCAGTTTTGGGGAGTATATCAATTGGACCTGGTTAGTGCTGGGGCTCATTTTGTATTAGGCATCAGAACACCAAAACTACTGTTTGGAGAATTCTGTAATGAGAAATAAAACACATGCAGCATTGGGGGAGTAAATGAATAGGACCTGGTTTCTGCAGGTGCTCAGTTTGTGTAAACCTGATCTCTTTAGGGGCTTATGTTGTGTGGGAGGCATCAGAACACGATAACTACTTTTAAACTGCCTGCTTATCTGCTGAACTTCAGAAGGAATCCTGGTTAACATATTTTTTTTCTTTGTGCAGTCCTCTATGGTCCTGCAGGGAGGGGGGGTCTTATAATTAGGGTTGCCACCTGTTAGTTTTTTTACCTGGTGATCAGGTTTTCAGGGTTCCAATCAGCTAATCTGGTTTTACTCTGTGCTGGTCAGGTTATTGAGCCATTTTGAGTGCTCACATACTTTTGAAACAAATTAATTCATTGTTTCAGCTACATGTCCAGGTTACAAACAAGTTCTGCTGTCAATGTAGCCTTTTGTTTGTGAATGCAGTCACCCTGGGAGGTGCAAAGTATGGCCATTAACACCATTAGCACATATTTAGCCTAATCTTTCCACTGCATCTTAAAGTGGCATAGCAACACAGCTGCCTCCACCTTTTGTAACAGTAACAGAGCCAGTTGTCCTCCATTTTCATTTGCTGGTAAACATTTTCATCTCTAACAGAATTTAGACATTTTTAAATGTTTTAAATTATTTTTTTTTCTCAAGAAAAAGGTATGGTCACTTCTTTGGCTTTGAAATGATACTGTGGACAAAAACAGGAAATGGAGCCAAAAAAAGATATAAAGTACGTATACTATTGAATGCCATTTACAGTATTTTCCTTGTCGCCCCCCAGATCATATCTGTAAATGAGATTTCTTTTCTCTCTGTATGTTTATATGGTTAACCAATGTCAATAAATAAATAAATACATAAGTAAATAAATAACTAGGAAGAACCTGGGAAAGTAACATTAACAGGTGCAGTACAGTATCTTAACATTTTTATTTAACTGCTGCTTTGAGTGTTGTTTTTTATTGATATAACAAATGGACTTCTAGGAGGAACAATGCATGATGAGTCATGAAAAGGTGTGGGGCTAGGGGCGGAGCTTAGCATCCGGTTTTTGCCTCATCCAAAGGTGGCTACCCTACTAATAATACAATACATTGTTTTTTTTCTGTCCTTTATACAGTATAGTACCATTTAATGATAAGAAACTGACATGAATCTGAAATAGGACATGTTATGCAGTACACTTAAAATATTGCTTATGAGTAAAGTCTGGTGGTGGTGTTGAGGGGGGCCATGGACTTAAAACAAAAATGTGCTTACAAGGGGCTTAAATAGAAAGGCAGTAGGAGCATAATGGCACAAAGATGAAATAGAGCTTAAAGAAGAAAAAAGGAAAAAAGAAACAAAATAAAAATCACATTGTATTCCATGATTCTGAGTTTCAGTGTGTGTTAATGTCTACTAGGGAATGTAAAATGTGGGAAGTAAAAGTAATTGTTTGGTATGTCCTGTGGCCTAGGATGGCATATGTGGTAGTGAATGTGATGTAAAGAAATGTTCTCTTACTAGGAGAGATACACGTGGTGCTGCCGCCCAGTCTCCCTCTAGTGCAGTAATTTTACATAATTTTCATTGTTTTGTGTATGTTTAGGCTTGTTTAGCTGTTGCAGTGTATTTCAGTAATTGTTTGGGCCATGTATTGCATGTAGACTTAACATGGCTTCAGTGGTAGTACAAGTGATGTAAAATATTGTTTTTTTTTCCACTGGAGAGTTTTCTGGCAGTGACTGCCAAAGTGGCATCATTGTTTCTAGTAATTCTGCATCACTTGTGTCTGTTTGCACACTTTTGGCTCCTTTTGCTGTTGCAGTGAGTCTCAGTAATCATGAAGTGTGCCACGTGCTAAGGCTGAGAGTCTAGCAGGGCACATTAAACAATTACTGAGATTCACCGCAGCAACAAAACGAGCCTCAAAGGGCACAAACACCAAAAATGGATGTAAAATGACTGTAACTGATGGTAACCGGGTTGCAGTCACCATCAGCATCAACCCTGTTCATTGTTTTTGTGCACTTTTAGGCTCATCAGCGTATCTCAGTAACTGGGCCAAGTGCCACATGGTATGCCTAAAATGGCTTCCATGACAGAACACATGAAGTAAAATACTGTTTTTCCTTACTGGGATGATTGCTGACAGTGACTGCCAAAATGTTACCCTTAGTTCTGTTTTTTTTTTTTTTCAGGTTTTGGTGTGTACTTGTAGGCTTACTTTGCTGTTGCAGTGAATCACAGTAATTATTTGGTATGCCATGTGCTGCATGATAGGCTGAGGGCCTAGTATGGCATACCAAACAATTACTGACATTCGTTATAGTAGCCGAAGAAGCCTAAAAGTGCACCACCCCAAAATGTGCTGCTTGCCATATGCACCTGTGGGACCATGCTGTGGACACAGTGAGTGAGGGGACCACGGATGGGACCATTTGACAACAGGAAGGGGTTGTGTCTTCAGTTGTGGCTGTGATCAGGGGATGGCACCATTAGTAACAGGGATAATTGTGTATACCTACACCATACAAGGGGATCATGCAATATGATCTGGCACACTGTGATTACAGAATATCACCAGATTTCAGGTCCCTGAACTTTTATTTGCATTGTGCCAACCTCAGAAAATCTCCTTGGCACAAACTTCATTTGACCATGATGAAAGGGCTTTGGAATATGGACATTTGCGCAAATCTGGGTTTGGGCACAAAAACTAGGCTTTTCACACGGGCAAGCTTTTGAAGATCTTGCCCCTGAAATCAGTTTTTCATTTCCTTTTCATTTCTTAAAATACATTTTAAGATTGAAGCAACCCACTCAAGAGTATAGTTCTATTAGTAGTAACCCACCTAGGTTCTGCAAGATTAGGACATCACCCTGAGTGTATTGTGAGGCACAAGACTGCTGGCTGAGTGTCCTCTCAACACCCAGGGTATTGATTAATCCCCAATAACTGCACATCCTGGAGTGGGCTAGTACACTTATAACAGAGGGTGCACTACAAAACAAGGAGAAAGCAACATAAATGTTTTTTCTCCTTTTACAAAAGGAAAACAAATTATTGTATTCTGCTGCCTAGAAGAATAGTCCCCAACAAAACTGCTGTCATGCACATACAAATGTCAGAAAGAATGTGTTGCTATGCTTTCTCTGACATTTGTTGTGCATGATATGCTTTCTAAGGCAGTGCAGTAGCTCTGAAGTGCAAATCATGAAGCTGCCTCTTTTGGTACATACAAGGTGTCTGTACCTACACTGGCTTAACTGATCTATCTCTCTGTCTGTGGTTGCATTAATGCATGGCAAATAAGTAAACATTTTCCCCAGCAGTGCAGTCACACAGTCTACCAGACTGTATTCTACCAATTAAAAAATCGCAACTAATGGGACTCAGAGCCTTGAGGTCTTGCTGGCACTCTGTTTCTCTGTTTACCAGCATAAAGCTCACTTTCAGATCATGACATTGTTGGGGGGTCTCCCTCTCTTTACACTGTTCCATCTTACTTTATGCCACAGCTATGGGATTTACCTGTCAATCTGGCTGTGCGACAGAAAAATGACCATGGGGACCACACACTTCACACTGGGGACAAGCTTATCACATTGGCAATTGAATCTCACTGGCACAGAGACAGCAAAAGAGACAAGTTCATTAAGTCAAGTTTCATTTAATGCTGTCCCTGGCTCCTCCTCTCTCCCCTTGCTGTGCATCTCTCTCTCTCTCTCCCAATGGCACAGAGTTAAGATAGAAACAGTCAGCAGTGGAACCAGAGGACTGCTGGCAATTTGCTGCTCACTGTCACGGATGATGTTTGCTGTTCCTGCATTGCAGTGGGTCTCTCACTATCTCTATCACTGACATCATGTAAAGTGACACCGACAGTGGCAGAGCAGCAGAAACACATGCTGTAGATGTTCCTTTTGTCCGTGAGGAGTGAATGTTGCTGTGTGGTATTTTTGTGTACTGCACATGGGATACAGAGGAAAAACAAGCCACAGGCTGAACCCATCTGGCAAACTGAGCACTTGTCTCATAGTCTGGTGTTTGTGAGATCATGGACAGAGTAATGCATGGACAAGAACTGTTTGCTGTCTGATTCCTTGGTACCATACACAGACACGCACTTCCAAAATTCCTGCTATCTTTCTGTGATCTAATGGGGGGGTCACAGTGAAGCAACCATTGTGGCACAGGACATGTTCACAGAGAACAGAGGTACTGCTGTTGAATAAAATGTTATGGTGCAGCTCCCTCTGCCCCTTGGGAAGTCCCACATAGAACAAGAAAATGCCATATACCACACTCCCGATCACTCACGCTGATTGTTTTAATGGCTGTCAGGCTGGCACCTGTTCTCTGTGCAGTCCTCATCATAGAGAGATGGAGACAGACAAGAAATGTAATTTTGCTGCAATGATCCCTAGGATGTGCGGGTGGGTAAGAAGCAAGACTACAAACTTTGAATACTGCAGCCACTGTTGCTGCACTGCCTGAGACTACACGACACACCTTGACTCTTACTCACTAAGCAGGGATAGTAATGGCTGCTCCACAGACTGCAATTTTGGCAATATAGCAAGATCAGAAGAGAAACACAGCCTGATCTCTCAATGGGGTGGTTCACCACTAGCTGTTGTATATTATGGCATACTCAATGGTCACCTGATGACTGTTTGCCTCTCACCTGTCTTTATCTACCACATGTTATAAGTCATTAATACACTTCCAGTGTTTTGTCTTGAATATCACCGGCAGCAAAGGAATGCATTACTCCCAAATACCCATTCATCTCATAGAGGTCGGTTGGTTTCCCTCTCTCTTATTGCAGGCTTGGGTCCACCTGGTATATGGAATAGACAGAGCAGGTGAGATTCAGTCCATACTACATTGTACTACACTACGTAACATAAAACATTTGTGAATATTTTAAGTCAATATAATGTTGTGACTACGGTACAATCTTCAAAATGTTCAAAACATTTTATACCAAATATCCATAGTGAGACAATAATGTTTCAGTTGAACATTAGCAATAACTTTTGGTATGACTTAGTGAGACACTTGGTATGATACTAATACTACTGTTGTTCCGGTGTCCATGTTACTGATGTGACCATTGTATCATGTCTGTGTTACTTATGTGACATTCTGTGGAGTCTGTGTTATTCACGTGACATCCTGTGGAAAAATCCCTTGTAAATAAAGTATAATTCACTTTCTGAAAATTCAGTGATGTCTGTCATTTCATATGAGGGTAATATAGTTGTGCAAAAAAACAATGGACTTAAAAATCAAGGACATGACTGTGGTAGCTAAACGTGAACATGCCGAGATTTGGGCATAGTGCGATCAGTAAACATAGTGTGGCATAATTACCAACAAGTTAAGTTTATGATAAAAAAATGAAAAGTTAAATATTACGCTACCTAAATAGATACCATAGACATAGTAATATCAAAAAAAAATATGTTTGATAATATGACAAATTTGCTGTCAATGACATGATCTTACTCAAATTACGTTGGCCTTGAGAGAACTTTTAATCTCATTTTTTAGGACCTCTGAATTATAAACTATCTTTATGTTGGAGACTGCAATACTACCTCATGGACGCAATGTAAATATGACATGGTTATGACAATTGGCCCAAACAAATTTTGGAACTTGAATGTCACACTTTGTCTGTCGAGTAGCATATCGATATATATATATATATATATATATATATATATATATATATATATATATATATTAGAGGCAACAACTCATTTAATGCATCAATTGTTATCCCCAGCGACTAGTGAGAATTGATTGTTGAGCTCAGTTTCATTTCCATTGACCAGGCATTGGGTCATCGGCCCTAACAGTCACCCCATCACATGTGGAAAGAAGCTGAGGGATAGGAGAATGGGTGACAGTTAGGACCGATGACCCCAATGCACACCCCAATTCCAGTTGGGGGTGGGCTGAGGTCAAAGGGGTTTCAACCCTAACATCGAATTTCTCGCTTTTGTCACTGTGGAACAACCCTAACTGATGCATTAAACTGATTTTTTTGCCTCTAATTTCCCTTCTTTTTGAGAATGATAATGAGAAATAGTGAATGTAATGCAGTGGAGGGAGCACGGGGCTGCTCCCGCTACGTGATGTCTTGTCACATAGTAACATTGTGCCCGCAAACGCAAATTGTAATGCGCATGGTGATGCAAAGCAAAACAGAAAAAGAAATAGTACTGTAGACAGAAATGTTAAAAACAATGCAACCGCAAATGAAAACGCAAAGGGTAACGCACATGGTGGCGTAAACGTGAACGGTAAGTGAAACGGGTATGGAACCACAAGCAGAAACGGTAATGGTAACAGTAATGCAAGCGCACAGGCTGGTTTTACCCAAAAGCTGTATAGATAAAGACAGTGAGTACAAAGAATGTATGCAAAATAATGACTGTCGGAACACAAAAATGAGGACTTGGAATAGTAAATTGCTTATATCTCAGTAACTGTACGACATAGAAAAAAAATTTAAAAGTCATATGAATTATCACTTTCCTGGCTAGTTTTTTACTTAGCCCCCATTGGGGAGCTAAGGATTTTTTTGACGAAAAGTCCGTGTCTCGCACCATTTTCGAGATACAGGCCCTGAAAGGCACGGCGAACGCCCTAATGTTATCCTATGGGAAAAAAATAGAAGTTCGGAGTGCCATAACTTTGCCTCCTTGTAATATCTTTTCACCAAACCACTGAAAGGCAAATCTGTGGGATGTTGACTGTGTTCCTTGCAAATATCAGCCCAAAAGATCAAACCGTTATTTTGCAGCAGGGCGCCAAAAGATTGCTGCAATGCATCGTCCGCCGTAATGTTATCCTATGGGAAAAAGTGTCAAATTTGGAGTATCGTAACTTTGCTGCCATGTAATATTTTTTCAACTAAATACTGAAAGGCACATCTGTGAGATGTTGACTTCGTTCCCTCCAAATTTCAGCCCAAAACTCCAAACCGTTCTTTTGCAGCAGGATGCCAAAGAATTACTGTTATTTTCGGCATAGTGTCGCAAAGTAGCGTCGTGATTTGCTAAAGCTTTCACAAAAATTTGCAACACTTTCATGAGTGTGACACTACTTTGCAAAAGTACTTTTTCCAGAAATCTGAAAAACATATTTCTGAGGTGTTTTACCCCAAAATAAAGACATGGCTAGCATCCTCAGGGCCCGACTAGGTAAATACAGAAAGAATTAGGTTGCTAGAGGGTCTCAATTTTAAATGCCAAGCATTTTTCTGCTCACTAACTGAAAACAAAATGGCGGATTTGCGACAGTAAAAGGGCCATTTGCGACAGTAAAAAGTGCATTTGCGACACTGTCGAACTTTTTGTTAACTTTTCCCATTGACTTATAATGGGAAATTGTTTCTTGCATAACTTTTGAGCCGTTTAATATTTTTTCACAAAATCTTTGAAAGGCACATCGGGGACCCTAGCCGCACATTCCCTGAAGATTTTGGGCCAGTCGTGCAAACCATGCGACCTGTAGATGCGACTGTAGAATTCCAGAAAAAGTGTTATCGCACTCGCAGATCACACTTAATAACTCCACAGCTGTGTATCCGACCAGTACGAAACTTGGCAGATCCCAAGGTGTATGGGTTTTGATCATGAATTCCAAATTTCAGGAAAATCCATCAAACAGTTGAAAAGTTATTAATTTGCAAAATTTGGGGTTTAACATGTAAATGGCTCCTCAACCCTAACTATGGTAGCACTACTGTGCTACCATAATAGATATATATTGCAAAAAACTCAGTTTAATGCATCAGTTAGGGTTGCTCCCACAGCAACAAAAGTGAGGCAATTTGACATTAGAGTTTTCAACCCTAACTCCAAATCCCCCACACACACACACTCAACACACATACAAGCAGGGGCTGGTCCAAGGCAACACAACCAATCAGAAACAGACACCATAAGGTAACAGAAAGAATATACAACTCTGTAAACATACCACAAGAGGCATCCATCATCATTTTTCTGCAACTGTATCACTCATGCTGCCATCCCAGTGTCTTGTGGGGGTACACCCACATGCTGTACAACCATGTAGGAGGGCCACTGCTTGAAATTTATGGCTCCAAGCAGATAGTACAACAGTATTCATAAGTCACTGTAGGACTGCACGGTGTATTGAACCCTGTTCTTCCATCCTTCCATTGAGGTAAAACAACACTCTACATATGTCACAGATGGACTGCAGGATGCTATGTACCCTGCCCTACCATCCCTGCATTAGCATACTATAACACTATGTGTTACTGTGTCCTTATGTCACAGTGTCACCTCATGGTTGTTCAGATACTGCACTCCATTCCCTCCATCAATATATAAGTACTTTACAATCTATATGTCACACTATCCACATGTTACAGTGAGAGTACAGGATGCTTCATATTCTGCTGTACCATTCCTCCACAGTCATACTACAACACAATACATGTGTCACACTACCTATATGTCACGATGAGAAAAGTGCTACATATGGATAGCGTAGCACATGGATTGTGTTATACTGTTTCAATAGAGGTATGGTAATGCACAGTCCAAACTACCCTGTGTTCTCACCATGACGTATGTACAATGTGATATATGGATCGTGTTGCACTATCCTGATGTAGGACTAGAAGGGCAGGGTGCCATAGTTACATATGAACACTGTGTTGTATGTATTCTGACATGCTATGTCAATGCACAGATGACAGTGAATGGTCCAAAAGATGGTGCATTCCCAGCCCCACATTGATGTAATAGAACAGTGTATTTATGAAATGTTGAGAGCACTATGCCTCCATGTAGGTACTACAACAGTCTGCATAGATCAGGTTTGGGGTGTGAAGTTATTCACCATACAGTCGGATCCCTACATGCAGTCACATCCCTACATGCAGGCAGTAGAAGAGTGTACATAGCTAAGAGCAGAACCACATGATACTTCACATCCTGCACTTCTACACCTCCTTCCACTCAAAATACAGTATATATAAGCTACAGTCACACAGTAGGTTGCTTTACACCCTGTGTTCCTATCCCTCCACAAGGGGACATACAGTATATGTAAATTTGTGGAACTATAGTAGAGTGTGGCCCATATAGGTCAACTCATTAAGTTACGAGCAGGTGTAGCAAAATAGTATGAAACAGTCATAACCATCTCATATTAAAGAACTTTCATCTACATAGCTTTCTTAACACCTACCCGCATGATTGCACATTTGTGGGTGTACCGACCCCAAGACACTGGGAAGGCAGCAGAAGTGATACAGCAAGCTGCCCATGTGAGCATAACAATATGTGTCTGTGGGAGTGTGGGCCCTCCAAGCCCTGTGTTTCCACTTACACATAACTATGGAGCTATACAGCAGCTCTATAGGGCAAATGACCCTTGTAACAGTAATTTGACAATATCTCAGAAACTGTAGCAGCTAGGAAAAAAATTCAAGTGCTGTTGTAATCATGACAGCGAGATGTGTACACAAGATAGATTGACCAGATCTGTATCTTGCATCATTTATGAGACATGGGCGCAGAAAAATGCTGAAAAGGGATCCTTGGAAACCTTGTGACACTAATTTAACAATATCTCAGTAACCATAGAACCTTGGTAAAAATTCCACTGGAGGTGTAATTTGTGATTTCCAAATGTGATTCTATAGCTTAGTTCACCTCAAGGTGATCTAAGCCATAAGTAGTGAAAATTCCATAACTCACTTTGTTTCTGAGATACAGGCACTGAAAGTCACTATGGGTGCGACAGTGGTATCCTATGCAAAAAAAAAAAATGTCAGCTTTGTGATGGCATATCTATGGAACTGATTAACTTTCTAACATGTAAGTAGCATAATTTAGATCTCTAGGGCATCCGCTTAATATCCTGAAAATTGCAAGTCAAAAGCCCAAACCAATAATTTACAATGCAGTTGGAAAGTTTTTAAAAGTTTGAAAATTCCTAGTTCATGAGGTAGCAAAATCCCCAACCGTCAGATCAATCCCCGTTCATGAGCTGTCAAAATCGCCATCCGCAAGAAATCCTTGACCTTCAGATTTTGGTCATCTGGTCTGTAAGTGACGGTCAAGGATTTTGTTACCTGACAAAAGATGATCGGGTGGCAGACTAGGATTTTGACAGCTTGCGGACTGCAATTTTGTGAACTCACAAAAGAGGATTCAAAAAACCAATCCCTTTTCGTGAGCTGACAAAATCCCAGTCCACGAGCAGATCCTCTTTCATGAGGCATCAAAATCCTTAACCGTCAGTCAAACTTTGTCTGCGAGAAGGGTCATCTGGTCCCTAAGTGATGGCCAAGGATATTGCTACCTTGATAAGAGGATCGGCTCATGGACTGGGATTTTGTCAGCTCATGAAAGAGGATCGTATGTGAGACACCGACAAAGAATTTCTAATTTTGAAATGGCCATTTTTTTGACAAAACAAAGCAAACCAAAGGTGTAGGTTTGTAGAGGGTGTCACCCTGAATAAAACCCATACCTTATTACAACAAGAGGTCACCCATGTAAGCAGCTATGACATTTTGTTTGGCAGAAAAAATGAAAACAAGATGGTGGCTAGCAGACAAGAAATTCTTCTAATGAGAAAGGATTTTTTGAAATCCTCATTCATGAGCTGACAAAATCCTTAACAGTGAGCCCAATCCTCTTTTGCAAAACATACATATTAACTATATTAAATCACAAGCTGCAAGACATGGTAATCCAGAAATTCTTGTGACTGCTAATGGACCAAAATTTGCCTGCACTGAGTTCATAGACTTTCATAAAAATACGACTTTAAACATGTAACATGTTCCCAAAAATACCCACAGAGTAACGGGATGATAAAGTGAGCCATTCAAACATTAACAAGATGATTTAAAAAACACCAAGAGACCACCAAGACCCTTATGTAGCACTCTTAGAGCTGAGAAATACACCACTAGAGGGGCTGTGATTGCCAGCCCAGCTACTTATGGGCTGCAGAACCAGCTGTTTAATGCCTAACAGAGCTGAACTCCTTAAACCAAAAGTGTCAGAGGTTAATGTATAACCTACTGTACATTTCAAGAAAACCAAAGAAAATAGCAATCCAATTACAATTTGCACACCAGACCACTCCCAATCTTGCAGCCAGGACAGCCTGTTTACTTGCGAACGCCTGAAAATACCTGGACCCCTGCAATTGTGGGGCATCATGCCGAAGAGCCATGATCCGATGTGGGAAATTGTATCGGAGAAACAGAAGAGTTCTCTTGTTATCCCCAGTGCCGCCCCACTCATATGAACCCGAGACTCACACACACCTGAGAAGAGGAAGAGAGGAGAGATCAGGATGACATGATGGAGGATAATGGGATTCCAGAGGTACCTGTAATGGAGGACCTGCCACAAGTGATGCCGAGGCAGTCTTAGAGAAATACTGTGTGGTCAGACCAACTCCCCAGCAGTCAGGACCAATTGCCTGGCACTTGCTCCAGCCCAAGAGTAAGCCGAGGCAGTGGGTGGGAGATCTGAAGACCAGCCTGGCATTGTGATTATACAGACATGCAAAAACTTTGAACTGCACAGGACTTTAATTATTTCTTATACTGTGGTGGGGGAGAGTTCAACTTGAGAAGGGAGATGTAATGATGTGAATTAGCATACACAACTTACGTATGCTGCTTTACTGTGCATGTGGTAATCTATGTATAAAAGCGCTTGTTTGGCAGGCTGTAGCCCATGTTTTGCCAGTGTTAATACTTGTGCCATACAGTACAGTACCCTAACCAGAGCACTCCACTTATGTGGCTGCATTATTATTACAGTATTCACTTTTTCTTTTTTTTCCCCTTAGGTACTGAACTACCCAATGTAATAAAAATGTTATCCTACCTCACTTTGTGTGTTTTTTTTCAGCTGTCCTTCAGATATTCCCTTGTCCTGTGCTTCCTTACTTTATTTTTTACGTTCACTTGTGCGCATGTGCGAGGAACATTTTGGGAGAGTAGCACACTTTGGAGGTGTGCCTCTCCCATCCAATGCACTGCTCCCTTGAGCAAGCATGGCAGTCCTGCACCAATGGGTGTGGGAGCTCTGTATGACAGTGGTGGTCTTCTGCTTCAAAGAAAATCACCGCTGCCACACCGAGCACTGCGTCATGCCGCCTCGCATCATGCGCTCCTCCTGCACGCGTCACGCCACCCCCAAAGCTTTGGTGCCATGCTGGGAGCCCACCCCAGCATGGCAAATGCTGTTTGCTGATGGGGGTGCCCAATCCCCCGTTGGCTTCATGGCCCCCCCAAGCCATCCTGCTGCCATGTTGAGAGCCCACCCTAGAGTTGCAAACATCCACTTTGTTTTGCCGACGGGGGGTGCCCAATCCCCCGTCAGCTCCTCGGCCCCCCAGCCATCTTCTGCCATGCTGGGAGCCCACCCCAGCATGGCTAATGTCCCATGTCGTTGTTTTTTGTTTTACCTGTAAAGAAAAACGGTCCTATAGCGCCACACCCAGTCCCCCCTCCCACAACCCGCACTCCACCCACTGTGCACCCAGCCTCCACACCCCCTCACCCCATACTTACTCCGGACTCTGCACAGTGATCTTTGTGGACCGGAACACGTCTGCACTCTTCAAAGGCGACCGCCAACTGAGGAAATGCCGGTAAGCTGTATAATGGGCTAGATGGGGGTTCAACTTTATTGCATATCTCAGGCATTTTTGGGAATTTTTGCACCAAATTTTCAACATGGGGTTTTTGGGACCCCTTCTCATGAATGATGTCACTGTCATGGAGTTATTCAGGCCCGAAGGGTGATTTTGCAGTCACTGTGCAGTCACTGTGCGAAATCACCCTTCAGGCCTGAATAGCACCATGACAGTGACATTATTCATGAGAAGGGGTCCCAAAAACCCCATGTTAAAAATTTGGTACAAAAATTCCAAAATGACTGTTTTATGAGTGTGCGTTGCACAGTTCCTACACACGCTCGTAGGTTTGTGAATTTTCAATATTTCTACTCCAGATTCTCAACATTGCCATTTTACCACACCTTCTTATGAGTAGTACAGCTGTCATTTTTCACATCTCACCCAAAGCATGTTTCTGCCCATGTAGTGCACAATGGCGCAGTCGGCGTGCGAAATCAATGTATGGGACACAGTAAGAAAATCACAGTGACAGTGTTCATTAGCAGAGGTTTTAAAATGGCAATGTTGAAAATTTGGTGAAAAAATTCCTAACAATGACTGTTTTACTAGCGTGCATTGCACAGTTCCCATGCACGCTCCTAGCTTTGCGAATTTTCAATATTTCCACTCCAGATTTCCAACATTGCCATTTTACCACACTTCCTTATGATCAGTACAGCTGTCATTTTTCACATCCTGCCCAAAACGTGTTTCCGCCTATGTAGTGCACAATGGGGGTAACAAAAAGGTCATGCTGACAATTTATTGTGCAAATACCAGCAATCACACAGGGCATTAGGGTACAGCACCATACATGCCAAACACCACTGCAAATACCTGCAAGCGAACGTTCGGCATTGACAAATGCTTGTTGTTTTAGTGAGTGCCATTAAAAGAATAAAACAACCCATGCCATGGAACACTGGAGCTTGAGACAAAGTGACATCAGTTAAAGACTGCAGACTTTCTAATGTGTGCCTGTTCCTGTTGATATTATAGGTGCAAATTGATGTGTTGTTTAAAATAAATGTGTTGCCTCCTCTGCAATATTCCATTGTATTTTTTAAAAAGTATTACTAGCCATCACGTGACTTTGTATTGTAAAAAAAAACAGATAACAATATGCCTATAGTGAGTATTTAACCCAGTGTCCTTAGTAGCAGGGTCCCACAAGTAACTTATAATCCAAGAGCTCTTTATTCTTCAATTGCTGCAGTATTTCATTTTACAATAGTACTGGCCATGTGAATTCACATGAATAAAGATGTAGATATTCTGTAGTCTGACATTGGGGGCATAAGACAATCCACAATTTTTTATGACAGAGTCATTGACGGAGCTAGATCTGTCATGCAAGGTAAAAATGTTATCTAATTTACTGTTACAGTATATTCAAGATGAGAATTAAAATGCATTATTGGGAGTACAGTAATCACGTGATATATATATATATTTAAAAAATTATATTTTCCCTGGTATCCAGTGATACCCCCCACCAATCCCTTTGTGCCTCTGTAACCATACATTTGATCTTTATAGCCCTTATGACTAGTGCATCATTCTTCACATCCTTCAATTAATATGCTCTGTTCTGATTATGTCAAAAAATATTTATAGTTGAATATTCACTTCTTGATGTGTTTGAAAAAAAAAAGAAAAACCTGTGACATACATATGTCAGTTAACAAGGCAAAAAAAAATGTCAAGCTGTCCTAGCCCCTACATCAGGCTGCAGTTATTCGCCTCTGATACCAGAGGCCATGAGTTCAGTTTTCTATGGGGACAAATTGAAAAAAGAAAAAGACACAAATGTTCTCCCATAGGAAACTGAACCTCACAGCCTTTGGCATCAGAGGCAAATAACTGGAGGCTGATGTGAGGGGAATAGGACAGCTTGACTTTTTTAGTGTTGTTGACTGAGATATATCAGGCAAGAAAATAATACCATCTTAATTTTTTTTGCAATAATGTATGGGAAAAGGATAAGTAACAAATATTCTCCGAGAGAACTGAACACAGAGCATATAGGAATACTGTAGTGCCAGAAGCACAAACACAAAATCTATCATCTCAGTAGTAAACAAGTAAAAAAAAGGTCTAGCTGTTCTGTACCCTTTTATCAGAATTCCTTCTATTTGAATCTCAATTCACTGGAAGCAGCAAAGATAGGAATAAGAAGAAAAACTGAAGTTACTTTTCTGAGCAGAGTTGGTGCGTCAAGACATATTATTTGGTTGTGATTCTTAAGGTAAAGTGTTCATTTCTTTGTGGGGGAACATTTCTGTCATTTTTGTTTTTGTTTTTCTTTTTAAAACACATCAAGAAGTAAAGATTTAAATATAAATATTTTTTACATAATCAGGAGATAGAATTTTAAGGGGGGGGCTTTATACCAATGTATACTCCCTAAGAGCAGAGCATATTAACTGGAGGATGTGAAGAAGGATGCACTAGTCATAAGGGCTATAAAGATCAAATGTATGGTTACAGAGGTATAAAAGGATGGGGGGGATATCACATGACACCAGGGAAAATATGATTTTTTTTAATAATACATTAAAAAAATCACACATGATTACTCCCAGTAATGCATTTTAATTCTCATCTTCAATACACTGTAACAATAAGAAGTTAGATATAATGTTTTCCTCACATGACAGATCTAGCTAAGTCAGCAACTCCATCATGAAAAAACTGTGAATTACAGTATCATATGCTCCCATGTCAGAATACAAAATATTTACATCTCAATTCCTGTGAATATGCAAGGACAGAAGTAAGAAGAAATACTGCAGCAATTATCACATGTAGAACAAGTAGATTGTTTATTGGACCCTGATACAGAAGGCACTGGGTTTGATTCTCACTGTGGACACCATTTTTTCTAAACAATAGAAAGTTACATGCTGACTATCAATATTTGTTAAATAATCAGATGAAATACTGCAAAAGTGGGAGCACATTTATTTTAAACAATACATTGATTTGGATCCCTGATTTGTGCCTGCAATATCAGCATGCACAGGCATGCATTAAAAACTTGATTACCGTGCATAGCAAAGTCACAAATAAGGCAGCCATTTTTTGGGGGGGCGGGGTGCATGTATAAAGCCTGTAGCTGAAGTATGATGGACTGATGGTTAGCCCCCCCAAAATGTGCATTCACCACCATAGGTTCTAATCCTGCCACCCAAATATTGACATTTTCACATGCTCCAAAGTTAATGCAGAGAAATATTTTGCATTTCATGACAATAGCTGATATTACTAGACATGTAACATCCTGCATTGCTGTGAGTCAATGAGGGAAAGTAACAAACAAACAAACAAAAAAAGAATACATGGAAAAGGCTCATTCACTGTGCTGTGAAATTGAGATAGCACTGCCCTCCACAAACTTCCCATTTGCAGCTTGCCAGAGACATTTCTATTTGCCATGAAAAAAGGCACTGAATGATGTCAGGAAAACATAACTGAAAACATGAGCTTGATTTTCTAAAGCAAGCTGCAACATTGATACTCACTGCCTACCTACCAACCTTGGTTCATGCTTCCTGCAGCTCATGACCCATGGTGGAGATTCTGTGAAATATTTGGTGTCCAGGAACCTTGGAATGTGTAAAAAAATGAAACCCTACCCTCAGATGGCAACTCAAGCCAAGAGTTTTACACATACTAAGCTTTTTTCAATTTCATTTTATTTGATTTATTTTCCTATGTTGCAGAGAGTCCAGAAGAGATCATGAGAGGCAATAGTTAAAAACTGTGCCACATTGGAATCAAGTCAGATATTTAAAAAATAAGCACTCTGCCACCAGGGAGGTACCAACACCTCTAGAAAGGGAGAATACATGTTCAGTCTCCCTATGACCACATCTATATGGTGGCTAACTGACCAACACAGGCAGGCTGCTTTGAAGGGACTGAATATGAGGAAGACAATCAATTAGGAAGACAATCAATTAGTAAACATCAGTACTTGTACTGCCTCACAGTCTATTAACCCTTATGCAATTTAACTGATGTAACCAGTAAAATAAACTTATATAACATGAAGGTCACACTGCTATTTATCTCACATCTGAGGTACTTATAAATGGGACCCCAATTAATACAGAACTAAGTACGGAAATTCAAGGAGACACCTTTGTTTTCTTTAAAGACTGAAACAAGGCTTATTTCAACAGTCTGCATTCTCAAAAATGGAAATCAATGTCAAAAAATAGCTTGCCTTCCACAGGTTTTATAGCCAACACTTATTGAAAATAGCTGCTAGAAGGAAAGCTGTGACTTGCTCTGAGCTGCACAGAGTGGCAAGAGTAACAGCTGTTTTTCGGAAGGACAGCTAAAAAAAAAAAACACCGCACAAAGTGAGGTAGGATAACATTCTTTATTACAATGGACAGTACAGTACTTAGGGAAAAAAAGTGAATACCTGCTCTAAAAAAAATGCAATGCAGAGTGCGTCTGGTTCTTAGGCTTGCAGGTGACTATTGACACCTTATCAAGTTGTTTGGTTACAAGGAGTGATGTAGTCATTTTCTGAATGCAATAGGTCTGCAGAGCTATGCCCACTGCAGCCCTAAAAGACAATTGAATGCAGATGTAGTAAGTGCCTCCATAAGTGCTTTTCAATAAATGGACCACATTGAACCTGGATATCAGAAGTAAGGCAGATGGGTGATTAAATTAAATAAAATCATAGTTTTTACCTTCCAAATGTGTCCCACACATCAACACATTTCAGGCATCTTTTAAAGTTTTTCTTGAAAAGAATTTGTCCATAATTATTTTACCTGCTGCAATTAATGTAAGAGGGTTTCTAGGAAGGGTTATGCCTATTTTTTATTTACTAAAAATGGAAACTGACAACATCAGTATAAAAAAAAAGACAATTGAACGAGTAAGTGCCTTGATAAGTGTTTTTCAGCAAATGGACTAAATTGAACATGGATGTTAATAGTAAGGAATACTGGATGAGCGATTATAAAAATCATAATTTTCAACTTCCAGATGTGTCCTACGCATCTTGAAGAGAATGTGTCCATAATAATTTTACCTACTGCTACTTAATATAAGTAGGTTTCTACAAAGGGTTATGCCTATTTCTTTTTCTATAAGGAGAAACAGGGAATGTCAGTTAAAAAAAAGACAACTGAACACAGATCTAGTAAGCTGCATGATAAGTTCTTTTCAACAAATGGACAAAATTGAACCTGGACATCATAAGTAAGATATATGGGTTATTTAAAAAAATCATAATTTTCACCTTCCAAGTGTGTCTTATGCATCAAGACAGTTTTAGGCATCTTTTACATTTTTTTCTTCAGGAGAATTTGAAAATAATAATTTTACCTGCTGCAGCTTAATATAAGTGGGTTTCTACGAAGGGTTATACCTATTTATTTTTTACTTTAAGGAGAAACAGGGAATGTTAGTTAAAAAAGACAAATGAGCATGAATCTAATACAGTAAGAGCCCCAATAAGTGCTTTTCAGCAAATGGATCACATTGACCTGGATGTCATAAGTAAGACATATGGGCGATTAAAAAAAATCTCAAGTTTCACCTCCAAGTGTGTCCTACAAACCAAGACAGTTTTAGGATTCTTTTTCACTTTTTCTTGAAGATAATGTGCCCACTGTAATTTTACCTGCATCAATTTAAGGTAGGTGGATCTCTAGGAAGGGTTCTGCCTATCTTTTTTTACTCTAGCAAGAAAAAGGGAATGTCAGTTTAAGAAAAATACAATTGAACATGGATCTAGTAAATGCCTCAATAAGTGTTTTTCAGCAAATTAACCACAGTGAACCTGGATGTCATAAGAAAGGCATATGGGTGATAACAAAAATCATAATTTTTACCATCCAAGTTTGTCCCATGCATCAATAAAGTATTATTAGGCATCTTTAACACTTGTTCTTGAAGAGAATATGACCATGGCAATTTTACCTGCTGCAATTTAAAGTAAGTGGCTTTCTAGGAAGGGTTATGCCTGTTCAATTTTTACTATAAGGACAAACAGGGAATGTCAGTTAAAAAATGACAAATGAATACATATATAGTAAGTGACTCCATAAGTATTCTTCTATAATTGGACCACATTGAACCTGGATGCCATAAGTAAGGCATATGGGTGATTTAAAAAAATCATAATTTTCACCATCCAAGAGTGTCCCACAGATCAACATATTTTTAGGCATCTTTTGCACTTTTACTTGAACATAATGTGCCCATTGTAATTTTACCTGCAGCAATTTAATGTAAGTGGGGTTTGAGTAAGTGTTATGCCTTCTTTATTTTACTATGAGGAGAAACAGGAAATCTCAGTTAAAAAAAATTTCAACAAGAATCTAGTAAGTAACTTCATAAGTGCTTTTCAACAAATGGACCACATTGACCCTGGATGTCATGAGTAAGGCACATGGGCGATTAAAATCATCACAATTTCCACCTTCAGGTATGTCCCACACATTAACACATTTTTAGACATCATTCAAACTTTTTTTTGAAGAGAATGTGTCCATAGTAATTTTTCCTGCTGCAATTTAATAGAAGGGGGTTTCAAGGAAGGGTTATGCCTATTTCTTTTACTATAAGGAGAAACGGAATGCCAGTTAAAAAAGACAATTGAACACAGATCTAGTATGTGCTATGATAAGTGTTTATCAACAAATGGAACACATTGAACCTGGAAGTAATAAGTAAGGCATATGGATGACTAACAAAATATCTAAATTTTCACCTTTCATGTGTGTTGCATGAATCAAGACAGTTTTAAGCATCTTTTACACTTTTTCTTCAGGAGAATATGTCCATAGTAATTTTACCTGCTGCAATTTAATGTAATTGGGTTTCTAGGAAGGTTTATGCCTATTTATTTTTTACTATTAGGAGAAACAGGGAATGTCAGTTAAAAAAGACAAATGAACATTAATCTTCCATGTAAGTGCCTTGATAAGTGCTTTTCATCAAATGGACCACACTGATCCTGGATGTCATAAGTAAGTATATGAGTGATTTAAAAGAAATCATAATTTTCACCTCCAACAGTGTCCTACATACCACGACAGTTTTAAGCATCTTTATCACTTTTTATTGAAGAGAATGTGTCCAAAGTCATTTTACCTGATGCAAAACAATGTCTGTGGGTCTCTAGGAAGAGTAATGCCTATCTTTTCAAACACAAGGAGAAACAGTGAATGTCAGTTTAATAAAAAGACAGTTGAACATGGATGTAGTAAGTGCCTCAATATGTGTTTTTCAACAAATAGACCACATTGAACCTGAATGCCGTAAGTAAGGCACATGTGCGATGAAAAAAAATCATGATTTTCACCATCCAAGTTTGTCCCATGCATCAAGAAAGTTTTAAGCATCTTTAACACTTTTTCTTGAAGATAATGTGTCCATAACAACTTTACCTGCTGCAATTTAAAGTTAGTGGCTTTCTAGGAAGGGTTATGCCTATTCATTTTTTACCATATGGACAAACAGGTAATGTCAGTTAAAAAAAAGGCAATTTAATGCAGATATAATAAGTGACTCCATAAGTATTTTTCAATAAATGGAGCACATTGAACCTGGATGTCATATGTAAGGCACATGGATGATTAAAATACATAATAATTTTCACCATCCAAGTGTGTCCCACACATCAGCAATTTATTATGCATCTTTTAAACTTTTTCTTGAACAGAATGTGTCCAAAGTAATTTTACCTGCTGCAATTTAATGTAAGTGGATTTCAAGTAAGGGTTATGCCTACTTTATTTTTTACTATAAAGAGAAACAGGAAATGTCAGTTAAAAAAAATAATTGAGCAAGGATATAGTAAGTAACTCGACAAGTGCTTTTCAACAAATGGACCACATTGACCGTAAATGTCATAAGTAAAGCAAATGGGTGATTAAATAAATCATAATTTTCACTTTCAAGGTGTGTCACACACATCAGCACATTTTTAGGCATCTTTTAAACTTTTTCTTGAAGAGAATGGGACAGATTTTCAAAGGGCCCTTAGATCTATACAAGCTGTGTCAAACAACCAGCTTGAGTCAGAGTTAGGTGCACCAAATACTGTGCACCAGATTTTGCAAGAAAAGCATTCATTGCGACAAAGTCCCACAAACCGACACAAGAGGTCCACTGCATCAACAAAATGATATAAGGAATGAGAATGACACAAGCCGCGCCAAAATAAATGGTGCAAGCTGAGTCAAACATGATACAAGTTGAGTCAAAAAAATGACTCAAGGAATGAAAATGAAGCAAACTGAGTATACAAATTGTGCAGAGAGAAACTGGTTCAAGCTGAGTAACAAAAATTGTGCAAGTTGAGTCACAAAAATGACTCAAGCAATGAAAATGATGCAAACTGAGTGCAAAAATGGTGCACGCTGAGTAAAAATGGTGCAAGCTAAGTAACAAAAATGGTGCAAACTACCCAAAAAAGGTGCAAATTGAGCAAAAAAAATGACACAAAGGATGAGAATTATGCAAGCTAAGTAAAACAAAACAGCAGATGAAATATCCAAATCTAAGCCCTCAAAATGTTCTAAACTAGTCCTGCAGGAGAATACTGGCCCTTAATACCAGCATAGTCAGGTATGATAACCTGCTTTGGGTCTCTTTATATGCTCTAGTGTCCCTTAGACCAGCTCTGGCTGGTCTAACGGTGACAGGCATCTTAAGCATACAGACAGGACCTGCATTTTTTGAAAATCCGAAATGAGGGGAGGATGCATCATATCAATGCTGCAGGCATCCCTTCCAACACAGTGCAGGCATTTTCTTGGTGCAAGACTGCAGCAAGCCACTCTGGTGCATGCAGACCTGTTTCTGACTCAAGCACCATTTGAAAATCAGAATTGGTGCAAGGTTTGACACATCCTGCTGCTTGCTTCAGTTGTTTTTTGATGCAAGCACCCTGCATCATTCTCTGGCCTTTGAAATCTGGCCCAATGTGTCCATAGTAATTTTACCTGCTGCAATTTAATGTAAATGGGTTTCTGGTAAGGGTAGTGCCTACTTTTTATGCCGTAAGGAGAAACAGGAAATGACAGTTAAAAAAGACAATTGAACACAGATCTAGCATGTACATTCATGAGTGTTTTTCAATAAATGGACCACATTGAACTTGGATGTCATAAATAAGGCATTTGGGTGATTAAAAAAATAATAATTTTCAACTACAGAGTGTGTCCTACACATCAGGACAGTTTTAGGAATCTTTAAAAAAATTTTTTTGAAAATAATGTGTCCATATAAATTATAACTGCTGCAATTTAATGTAAATGGGTTTCTAGGAAGGGTTATGCTTATTTTTATTACTACAAAGAGAAACAGGCAATGTCAGTTAAAAAAACAACAACAAAGGGGTGCTTATCCAGTAAATGCCACCACAAGTGTTTTACTAATAAATGGACCACCTTGAACCTGGATGTCAGAAATAAGGCATATGGGTGATTAAAAAAATATATAATTGACCTTCCAAGTGAGTCCAACACAGCAACAAATTTTTAGTATCTTTTAAAGATTTTCTTGAAGAGAATGTGTCCATAGTATTTTTACCTGCTTCAATATAATGTAAGTGGGTTTCTAGGAAGGGTTATGCCCATTTTTATATACTTTAAGGAAAAACAAGAAACATCAGTTAGAAATAGGCAATTGAACATGGATCGAGAAAGTGCCTTGATAAGTGTTTTTCTACACATAGACTACAATGAAACTGGGTGTCATGCATAAGGCATACTGTATGGCGATTAAATAAAAATTCTTAATTTTTACCTTTCAAGTGTGTCCTATGCATCAATATAATTTTAGACATCTTTTACACTTTTTCTTACAGAGAATGTGTTCATAGTAATTTTACCTGCTGCAATGTAATATAAGTGGGTTTCTAGTAAGGGTTATGCCTTCTTTTTTTACTATAAGGAAAACAGGAAATGTCAGTTAAAAAAGAACAATTGAACACTGATCTAGTCAGTATATCAATAAGTGCTGTTCAACAGATCAACCACATTGACTCTGGATGTCATAAGAAAGGCATATGGATAATGACAAAACTTCCAGGTGTTCTTATGCATCAAGACAGTTTTAGGCATCTTCAAAACTTTTTCTTGAAGAGAATGTGTCCATAGAAATTTTACTTTCTGCTGTATCAAGGGATACTGTCAACCCCCTTAGGTCTCAAAGTGTCCCTAGTTTAAAGAACACATTTTGTGATTGCCAGCATTCTGTAAAGATTGCTGATGTAGCTGATAGTTTGATTCTGACTCTTGTTTTCTTTAAAAAAGTGACAAACAGACTGCCCACCATACTGGTGCTACCACATAAACACAGGTTTGTTTACATTCCTTGATCAGCTCCAACTGCATCTTTCCTGTACTTGGGAACACCTACAACACAGTCTTACCAATCATGATGCAGTGGGAGTTTAGGAGGCTACTGCATCATGAGTGACTGCACTATTTGGGTGTGTTTCTAATGCTTAGGAAGTATGTAGTTAGAACAGATCCAGGATTGTAAACAAAACAAGGTTCTTTATAAACATACATTAGCATGCATTTCAGTTCTATTAAAGAAGGAGACAGACAAAACAAACAGTAACATCAATGAATTTTAGAGCAGATAAGCAATCATAAAATGTAGGTTTTTAACTAGAGATAATATGATGAGAAACAGGGTGACAGTGTCCCTTTAATATAAACGGGTTTCTAGAAAGGGTTATGCCTATTTCTTTTATTATAAGGAGAAAAAATGGAAGGTCCATTGAAAACAGACAACTGCACAAAGACCTAGTAAGTTCTTTGATAAGTACTTTTCAACACATGGACCACATCTAACCTGGATGTCATAAGTAATGCATTTGGGTTATTAAAAAAATCATACTTTTCACCTTCTAAGTATGTCCTGTGCATCAAGACAGTTTTAGGCATCTTTTACATTTTTTCTTCAAGAGAATATGTAGATAGTAATTTTACCTTCTGCAATTTAATGTAAGTGGGTTTCTAGGAGGGGTTATGCCTTTTTATTTGTAACTATAAGGAGAAACAGGGAATGAAATTTAAAACAAGACAAACGAACATGGGTCTACAATAGTAAGTGCCTCAATAAATGCTTTTCAGCAAATGGATGACATAGAACCTGGAACTCATAAGTACGGCATATTGATGATTAAAAAGAGTAATCATTTTCTCCTCTAAGTGTGTCCTGCCAAAAGAAAACAGTTTTAGGATTCTTTTTCATGTTTCCTTGTATAGAATGGGTCCATAGAAATGTTACCTCCTGCAATGTAATGTGAATGGGTTTCTAGAAAGAGCTATGCCTATTTTTTACAATATGGAGAAACAGGAATTGTGAGCTTAAAAAAAGACAACTGAATATGTATCTAATAAGTGTCTCCATAAGTGTTTTTCAACAAATGGACCACAGTGAATGTGGATGTCATAAGTGAGGTTTATGTGCGATTCAAAAAAAGCATAATTTTTTCCCATCCAAATGTGTGCTATGCATCAAAAAACTTTTAGGTATCGTTAACACTTTTTCTTTGGTACAATGTGTCCATAATAATTTTACCTGCTACAATTTAATGTAAGTGGATTTCTAGGAAGGGTTATTTCTAATTGTTAATTACTATAAGGATTAACAGGGAATGTAAGTTAAAAAAAACAGTTGAATGCGGATCTAGTAAGTGCCTCAATAAGTCTTTTTCAACAAATGGACTACATTGAAATGCATTGTCATGAGCAAGGCATATTGTATGGACAATTAAAAAAATCTTAATTTTCACCTTCCAAGTGTGTCCTACAGAAGAAGACAATTTTAAACATCTTTTACACTTTTTTTGAAGAAACTGTGCCTATAGTAATTTTACCTGCTGTAATTTAATTTAAGTGGGTTTCTAGTAAGGGTTATGCTTACTTTTTTACTATAAGGAGAAACAGAAAATGCCAGTTAAGAAAAAAACAATTGAATTCAGATCTAGTAAGTACCTCTATAATGCTTCTCAACAGATGGACCACACCGAACCTGGTTGTCATAAGTAAAGAATATGGGTTATTTTAAAGAAAATCATAATTTTCACCTTCCAAGTGTGTCATATGCATCAATTCAGTTTTAGTCATCTTTTACAATTTTTCTTCAGGATAATAAGGCAGACAAATAATGGAAAATACTAGACATACTATAAACCTATTGGAAAACAGAGATAATAGTGACTAAATAATTGTATCAGTCGATGCAGAAAAAGCATTTGATTGTGTGGAATGGGACTATATTATATAAATTTTGAATAAAACAAACTTTGGTGAAAATTTCATTACCTGGATAAAAACAATAGTTACTCAACAGCCCAAATAAAAATTAATAATTCACTCTCTACTACATTTAGCTTAGCACGTGGAACTCATAAGGGATGCCATATTTCTCCCCTGATTTTTGCTTTGTGTATAGAACCATGGGCAGATTCTATTAGACAGAATGAGAACACTAAAGGAATAGATATAGTAACACATACCATAAAATTAGTTTATATGCGGACGACATGTTACTGTACTTGGATAATGATCAAGAATCAATAATGGAGTTCATAAGGATTACAGAATATTTTGGTAAAGAATCAGGTTTTAAAATTAATTATGAAAAGTCTTCAGTCTCAAAAATGTATCTAAAAACAAAAATACTGCAGGGGATTTGAGGAGTTTAAATATTTAGGAATCAAAATAACCAGAAAATTAAACAATATAACAATAATAAATGATGAATCACTGTTACAAACAATAAAAATAGATCTTGAAAAATGGAAGAGATTACCATATACTTTAATAGGTACAGTAAATCTGATTAAAATGCAGATTTTACCCAAGGTGCTGTATACTTTCCAAGCTATACCAATAGATGTCACAATGACATTCTTTAAATCTTTAAAAAAGAATATTTCTAACTTTATATGGCAAAATAAAAACCCAAGGATAGTGTATAATAAACTAATACTCCCTGTAGTATGGGGGGGGGGGAGTTGGCGTTACCTGACTTTTACAAATATTACTTGGTTTCTCAGGCTACTATAATATGGAATTGGTTAAATGACCAGATAGAGAATTTAAATTAGGTTCTAATAGAAAAATCAATAATTAAGTTTCCTACTTTAATAAGGGCAAGAGATGGATAAATGTAAGTTAAAGTCTCTTCCAATTACATTGAGCACCAACCTTAAATGTTGGATACAACTACATAGAGTAATAAAAACTGATATAGGAATTACGAAATACACACATTACATAATAATCAGAAATATAACCCAATTATGAATGATCCAGTTACAAAATCATGGATAGCATATGGATTAACAGAAATGGCTCAACTATTTGAGCAGGAAGCTTTCCTGTCATTTGATGCACTGAGACAAAAGTACTCTCTTCCCATGACACATTATTTTAAATTCATACAAATCAAACATTATATAATAAAGATAAATGGGGAACTAAGATTAAGCTCCACACCAATATTAAATAAGTTAGAAGAACAGAAGGAAAATAAAAAAATGATCTCAATTTTGTATAATTCTTTGTTTATGCCCACTATAAAAAAAGATGGTAAAACTAAAACATAAATGGCAAGAGGAAATGGGAAAAGAGTTTTTGGACAAAAGATTTAATGAGTTATGGAATGAGATCCTAGCTTCAACATTTAGGGATATTAAATCCACCAACCTAAGACAAATCCAGTATGATATTGTACATAGAACATATTTAACACCATACAAAATACATAAAATGAATGCAGAAATAAATGTAAAATGCCTAAGATGTACTATAACAACAGGCACACTGATTCACTTGATTCATAGTTGTCCCTAGCTCACTAATTTCTGGTCAAAAATATATAATACTACTGAGAAAGTGATAAATAAAAAAATACATTTTAAAATCCTGTTTACAATGTTCAGTTTAGAGGGACAAGGTACAAGGAATGATCAAAATCAACAAGCATTTATTTCTAAAGCAATGACAATCGTGAAGAAATGTATATTAATAAAATGGAAAGATGTTATACCACCGACATTTAAAACATGGTTAAATTATATGGTGGATGCCATGAACCTAGAAAGGATCCAATTTATTAGAGAGAAACAAGAGGATAAATCTGAAAAGATCTGGCAGCCCTTCTTAGACATTATAGCCACTGGGATATAAATTAAATGTAAAAAGTATTTACGTAATAAAGAATAATATAAGTAAAGAATGTATTTACTTTAACAGTCTGGATCATTCCCTTAGGATAGAGAAGAGTAGGGGGTAATGATGAATATAACACTAAATGGGCAAAAGATAATCTGATATCAGAAACATTTATCTCCCATTTTTGATCAATCTGAGCCCCAAGAAAAAGAAAAAAAAAGAAAAAAAAAGGATAATATGTGCATAGTAATTTTACCTGCTGCAATTTAATGTAAGTGGGATTCTAGGAAGGGTTATGTGTATTTATTTTTTAACATCAAGAGAAACAGGGAATGTCAGTTAAAAAAAGACAAATGAACATGAATTTACAGTACTAAGTGACTCGATAAATAGGGTTGCCAATAACAGGCAGCCCACACTGTCAGAAGGACCCCTGAGGAAAGAATCAAAGACAGGGGGAGGAGGGAAAGGGGGAGGTGCTGAGGTCACCAGGTGTCATTTGACACAGGGATAGGCAAGCAAGCCATTGGCCTGGGTGAGGAGCTTGCATGAATCCTGGCTGAGGGTTCTGGAGTGGTATAAAAGATTGTGCATCCATCCAGTAGCCCTCTTTGCTGGGATTTTTCTTGGGAGATTCTCAGCACTTTCATTGGAAATTGATAAGGTAAGACACAGGCTGGGTCTACTGGGGCCTTTAGGCCATGGGGAGCCACATTTTTGTTTTAAAAAAATAAATAAAAGGGAAGTTGTCTTAAAATGAAGGAATTTTTGGCATGGCCTGAGTCTTTTGTTTTATTATTGTAAATATTGGTAGTGTGTTAACAGAAGGTACTGGATATTCTTGTAGAGAGGTGGGCTGTGAGCGGGAATAGGTGGGCCATTTGAACAAGCAGCTGGTGCTTGGTAGGTGCCCAGTGGAAGAATTTAGCAGAGGAAGTATGTTTAGAAGCAAAAGAAATTGGGGGGGTTAGCTGCATACAGGCAGTGTTTGGCGCATCGGGGGAGACCTCCTCTCTGGAGGCAGTGTTGTTCCTCACTTGAAAGAATTTGGAAATGGTAAACATTTGTGAGCACATTTGGTAAAGGGGGGCCTCATGTTACGGAGAGGGAGGCCCATCCAAGGTGTAGCAGGCTAGAGCATACAGCAAGGAGATGGCTTTAAGATGCAGGTCCAAACCTCCCCATCGCTTGGCCCATGGAGTTTGGTAAGAGGTGTACTTTTAGGTGTAATTGATGAATTTCAGGGGTTGTTGTGCAGGGGCCAAATAAACAGGTGTCAGCGGAGGCCCAGAGGGTGCAGCGAGGCCACATGGGACTGAGGGTGGGGCTTAGACAGGCTAGTGGGTGCAGCATGGCTGTAGGAGGGCCTAGGATGGGGAGTTGCTAAAGGACAGGGGGAGTGCTTGTCTGGCAGAGATTCTAGCAGAAGGAAGGGAGCAAGGGTGAGAGTGGTAGAGTAAGCCATGACTAGGATGGTGTTTTTTTGTGGAGAAGGCCTGGACATAGCCAAGGCACAGAGAAGGGGATGGAGTGAGCAGTTACCGGTGGAAGGCCTGAGAAGGCCAACACTCAGGAGCAATGGCAATTGGGGGGCTATTTTGGACTGGTGCAGAGTGACACGGGGGCAACCTACCTTATGGGCTGGTCTTGGTGCATTTGGTGTCGGCATGCAAAAAAACCCCAAAACAATTGAATGAGTTCAGTTGACTTTGACGATATGGGGGAGAATCACTCACAGAGGCATAAGTATGGGTCTAAGCATGCTCTTGTTGGGATATGTCATCATTATTGAGGCTGCAAGGAAGCCCTGTCACTCCTTGGTGTAGAAAAGCATGTGACCATTTGTGTTAAAAAAAAAGAGAAATATATAAAATAGAATGCATGGATGGGAGCATGGGGAGAGAGAATGGCCAGCAAGAGAGGTCTGGAATGAAGGGAGCGGGGACGTAGGGAAAGGTTTGTTGCAGGGGCTGAGGTTGGGATATGGGCACAATGGCCTTGGCACTGAGGGCATGACCTCACATAAATTTGCCATTGTCCAACACCCCTTTTCATGGAAGGGGTATGTTGGATTTGGAGAAAAGGGAAGGGATGGCTGTGGGCCCAGGATGCCCAGAGGTAAGGGCTGGCAATTGGGGGTTGGGGGTCAAGAGCTAAGGGATTACATGGCGTGCTGGAGGCCAAACACTGGGCACCATGGGCCTACGGGGGGGGCAGTGGATGGAACAGATAAAAACAAGAAAAAAGGAATGAAACAAGGAAACCAGGGGAAACAGACTGGAGTCAAGGAGGCACACACAAGGAGGTGCTGACTGGCAGAAGGGAGTGATGGGTGCTCTGGCAGGAGAGGCACTTGAGGGGTGCCAGAAGGGCATGCCAGGAGGTATGGAGGTCTGGTAATGGCTATTTTGGATGGAAGGGGGGGTGGATGGCAAGTCCCACTTACGGTTGTCATTTCCTCCTCTTAGTATTATAGCAGCGGGATGATGGTACCAAAGCATGCCCTGGGCATCCAAACTGATGAATAAGATGACAGAACTGGTTGAGGTAGCCAAACGGAGGGAGGAAGAAATGGAGGCATCAAAGAAAAGAAAGGAGAGAGAGAAGAATGGGCAGGCAGGGCACAACAGGGAAGAGACCTCACGGAGAATGGCCCGGCCCCTCACCTGTCCCTCCACCAGAGCTCACACCAGTTCCATCTACAAAAGTCCAGAACGGGGGTAAAGGCAACATAAATGTTACAAATGAGTGTAATCTGAAGGAGTACCTGGAAGGGCTGATAGGTGATATGGGGGACAAGGGTGTTGAAAAAATGAAACGGGTGCTGCAAGCAATAAAGAATGGAGGCAATGAGGGAGAAGGGGTCACTAGAAACCTACTAGGGAAGAAGAAACTGTACGACAGACCCCCGGGTTTCACACTGGGCAACCACGTACTGTCTTCACTAAAAGAAAAAATCTAGAAGAGAGAACACGTGGATATTTTTAGTTTAGTGGACGAGGACATGGCAAAAAATTCTGAACAGAATGAGTCAGTGGGAAAATCGGAGATTTATTTATTTTGTTTTTGTTGACTGGGTAAGTGTACTAGACAAATCCTACCTATTTTCAGGCACAACCCGTTGGAGGGGGATACAGATGCATGCCAACTGACCTTGAACCAGGTGAAGCTGTTGGTGGTATTTTTCATGAAAGGAGGACATTTTACCATTGCACTAGGGAAATTCCCCAGCCCTTTTCAAGAAGTGCCATGGGATCTTTAACATCCACCTGAACTACCACCAGAACAGGCAGATGGGACCTCGGTTTAATGTCTTATCCGAAAGACGGCACCTCAGGAGTGCAGCACCCCCATCATGCTCCACTACAGTGTCAGTATTGGGATATTAACCCAAGTGACTGGTGTGGGGATAGAACCCACAACCTGCTGATCTCCTGGTCTCAGAGGTGAGTGTGCTATCTGCTGAGCCACTGACACTGCTGGTGGTGGCGTTAGCAGTAGTGGGGTGCAAAGAAGAAGAAGCAAAATACAAGGGAAAAAAACAGACTCGTGGCAGGAAGGTTTCCTTACATACAGTCACTGATCCTGGAAAAGCAGCTGGAGTTGGCAATTCTCCTTTTGACTTACATTGCAATCATTAGGGAGGCATATAAGGCCAAGATGGGGCATGGATGGTTAAAGTATGATGAGGCATTTAGGAAATGGATGGCAGCAAAGGGGGATCCGAGATGGGATTGCACACATTCGGAACTGTGAGTACGAACTGTAACAGGCCTAGCTGGGGGACCCAGGGGGGAGCACGGTAAGAAGGGCACCCTTGCCCCAGTGGTGAAGACATGCTGGGGTTACAGCAGGGCCTCATGCATGTGGGCAAACCTTAAATTCCAGCATGTTTGCTCATGCTGCACAGGCCAGCACCCAGCAGCAAACTGCTGTTGGGGGGGAAGGAGTACACAACAGGGGGCAGTACCAGGACAAGTCCTTTTGGGGGGAAGGGGAAGATAAGTGGGCAGGGGGACACAACGAGGGTACACAACTCCAATAATGGTTGGAATTGACAGGAAAAAAGCAGAAGGGTGCTGGGGTTTTCCCTTAGCGTGTAACCCCATAGCATGGAGGGTGGTTTAGGCCTGGATGCAGGAATACCCAGATGTAGTCAGAGCAAAATTCCTGTGGAAAGGTTTCAAAGAGGGTTCCCAGTTGGGTTTTGAGGGTGGGTGCAGGGCAATGAGGGCAACGAATTTAGGGTCAGTAAAAGGGAAGGAAAACATTGTCTGAGCAAAAATTTGGAAGGAGGTGCTAGCAGGGAGGGTGGAGGGCTTTTTCACTGAGCCTCCCTGCCCCCATTTCAGGGTGTCACCTTTGGGGGTGGTTCCGAAGAACAAGAAAGAGGGGGAGTTTAGACTCATACACCATCTCTCTTACCCAGAGGGGGCCTCTGTAAATGAACGGATACCGGATGACTGATGGGCAGTCTCATATGCATCCCTGGACCAAGCAGTGGTGTTGATAAGGGCAGTGCAGGGGTTTGGCAAGTGAAAATGGACACTGAATCCACTTTCAGACTACTGCCAGTGAGGGTCAAGGATTGGGATCTGTTGGGTTTTCAGTCTGAGGGTGGGCTATATTTCAAAAAAGCCATGAAAATGGGATGCTCTGCAGCCTGTTTGACCTTTGAGGCTTTTAGTTCTTGGGTGCAATGGGTGTTCACTTGTAGATATGGGAACAGGAGAGTGGTCCACTATTTGGACAATGTCCTACTCATGGGGGAAGTGAGGCAGAGACAGAAAGGATGTTGTCAGACTTTAAGGAGTTGTGTAGATACATAGGCATCCCACTGGCAGAAGGGAAACTAAGGGCCCTAGCCCCCAGTTTGAATTCCTTTGGATTGAGGTTGACATGATGTAGGAGTACTTCTGTCTGCCAGGGAATAAAGTGGCCTGACTCGGGGGTTTGTTAACTCAAGTAAAAGGGAGGAGGAGGGTGCTGCTGGTATTAGTACAGCAGCTGCTGGGGCACCTTAATTTCACTTGTAAGGCCATAAACCCAGGCAAGGCCTTTACCAGGAGGCTGACGAGGTCTACAGGGAAGGCAAAAAAGCCTCATCACTGGGAAGACATCACAAAAGGGGTACAGGATGACATAGGAGGAGTTCCTCAATTGATATAACGGGGTTACATTTTGGCAGGAAGAATGGGCTTACAACACAGAACTGGAACTATACACTAATGCTTTGGGGGCTCTTGGGATGGGGGTCTACTTCAAAGGGGATTGGATCTCAAAGGCATGGCCGGGTTCCTGGAAGGAGGTGGGTTTTCTGAAGGACATTACCTTCTTGGAGATATTCCCCATCTTGGTGGCTCCAGAGGTTTCAGGGACAGGATGAGGGGTAAACACATACTGTTTTGGTGCAACAATAAAGGGGTGGTGGAAGTAATAATCAGGCAAGGGGAGTTTACTGACTTAGTAAGAGGAATTATGCATCGTTTGGTCCTGTTGGGACTGCAACTGAATTTGTCATTTAAAGCACAGCATATTAAAGGTATTCAGAATGACGTGGCTGACAGTCTTTCCCATTTGCAGTTGGACAGGTTCCAGGAATTGGTGCCAAATGCAGTAGTACACAGGACCAGGGTTCTAGTCCATCTATGGGAGGTTGGAGGTCAAAGGACAGATGGTTATACCGGAGCTCCTGGATACCCAACACACTGACAGCATACAAAGGGGCGTGGGAGGCATTTCAGGAGTTCTGGGATAGGAACAGCTGGGATACAGAGGAGCAGGTCTCAGAGGACCGGGTAAAGCAATACGTGGTGGGGAAATAGGAGTAGGGGATGGCCCATACCACAATGGGGGTGCAACTGGCTGGCATAGGGTGGGTGTGTAAAGACAGAGGTTGGCCAGATGCCATGGCAGGGAGGGCTGTGAGTTGGATGGTCACAGGTTGGCAGAGAGGGCATGGGGTGAGAAAGGATAGGAGGATGCCCATCATAAGGCAGCTGCTCCACAGAGTGATGGGTGCCCTACAGCATGTATGTGCCACAGCAAAGGATGCCTACCTATTTTGAGCAGTCTTTGCAGTCATGGCAAAGGGAACCTTTATGGCTGGGGAGATGGTATCCCCACAGAAGTCAGGGATAAACTAGGTTTTGCAGGTTGGGGAAGGTCGAGTTGAAGCAGGACAGGGTGCTCATTCATTTGTCATGGTCAAAAATGGATTGGTGGCAGTGGTGAAGCTGTGGTCTTGGTCAGACAGGGACTGGGTGAGGTATGCACTGTCACATAATTGGAGGCATATAGGAGAATGCGGGAAGCAGGGGGGATATGGTTCTGCCATGGGGATGGAATCCCGGTGACGGGTTTTCAGGTCGGGGGTGTCCTTAAGAACACCTGCACTCACATTTGTTGGGGAAGACCCCAATGAATTTTCCTCCATTCATTTCTTACAGGGGTGGCTTCAGAGGCTGCTGCCTGGGGGGGACAGAGGCAGAAGTGAAGCAGGTGGGGAGATGGAGATCCAACTGCTATAAGAAATATGTGAGGTATAGAATGTTTTTTCACCCTGGTGTTTTTCTTTTCCCCCTGCAGGAGAAAAATGACAGGTTTGGTTGGTGGGGCACTCCTTTATCTATTGGGCCACGAGATTTGCTGCATCGAGGAGTGGTGGGACATAGCTACAGATAGATGTTGAACACACAAGGATGCAATGGAAGGGAATAAAGGGCATGAGATGGGCTCAGTTGATGCCGTTATTGGAGGAGTTTTGGATACGGTGGAGCAGGCTGGACTTGCTCATCATAAATTTAGAGGGGAATGACCTGGAAGAAACACCATTATTACAGGCCATAACAGCGGACCTAGAAAGAGTGATGAGGCTGTGGCCAGGAGTGGTCATCAGATAGCCCAAAATCACATCCCGTAGGGTGTGGAGAGTGATCAAAGAAGTTTGGGCAGTCAAAAAGGGGAAACATGGCTTAATAGGAATGGGGCAAGAGCAGTGATTAAGATGGGGGTACATATACAACACAGAGACATCTCCTTCAAGAGGGCAAAAGTCTATAGGTCAGACAGGGTTCACCAGATGGAGTTTGGCATATGCCTATTCCTGAGACCCATGATAGATATGGTGAGGGAGATCAAAAAGAGGAGTCCTAGGTACTAGTCCACAAGGGGGGAGCCCCATCATCCATCATCAGTGGGAGATGGGTCAGTAGAAAAAAGGGGGAGAGAGAGGGAAAATGGGGGGTTAAGAAGAAAGGTGGAGGGGGCAGGGCAACATGTGCTGGAGGTAAATGGCACCCAGCCATAGAAGTAAAGGGGTTGGGGGAAAGGTAGAGACTACGAGTTGGATCATAGTGTCCGGACCTGGGGGGGGGGTCCTGGTAAGTCAGTACCTGGTACTGGTGTGGTGTAGAAGGTCAGATATGAATGTCCAGACCCCGAAGGTGAATCGAGGTAGAAGAAGAGGACAAGGAAGAAAGAAAGTTCTGGAAGAAATAATGGACCCCTGTATTTACTATTTGAAATGTAATTTTAATGCAAAGGAACTGGAATGTAAATATTAATTAGTGCCTAGAATAAATTGATGCAAACGAGCATCCAAGCTAGCAGTTGTGGATTGAGTTGTATTTCCAAGGGGGGGGGGGATCAGACGACAAGTGCTTTTCAGCAAATGGACCACATTGAACCTGGATGTCACATGTAAGGCATATGGGTGATTAAAAAAAACATAATTTTCACCTCCAATTATGTCCCATGCATCAACAATGTTTTAAGCATCTTTAACACTTTTTCTTGAAGAGAATCAGTCCATAGCAACTTTACCTGCTGCAATTTAAAGTAAGTGGCTTTCTGAGATGGGTTATACCTGTTCATTTTTTACTACACACCACAACAGATTTAGGCATATTTTTCACTTTTTATTGAAGAGAATGTTTCAATAGTCATTTCACCTGCTGCAAATTAACATAGATGGGTCTCTAGGAAGGGTTATGCCTATTTTTTTACTATAAGGAGAAACAGTGAATGTCAGTTAAAAAAATGACAATTTAATGCAGATGTAGTAAGTGCCTCCATAAGTGTTTTTCAATAAATGGACCACATTGAAACTGGATGTCATAAGTAAGGCACATAGGTGATTAAAACAAAGCACAATTTTCACCATCCAAGTGTGTCCCATGCATCAAGAAAGTTTTAGGCACCTTTAACACTTTTTCTTGAAGAGAATGTGTCCATAACAACTTTATTTGCTGCAATTTAAAGTAAGTGGCTTTCAAGAAAGGGTTATGCCTTTTCATTTTTTACTATAAGGACAAGGGGACTTGCCCTCCTTGAATGTGCAAGGCTATTTGTCCTTGGCAGCCCTCCCAAGGTGCCTGCAGTCAGGTAGTCAGGTTATCCTGTGGGGGTGAGGAAGAGGGGGGGCAAAGCAAGTGACAGTCAGGTAAGGGGAAAGGGACTCTTAAGGGATATGGGAGCCAGGGATTGGCTGAAAAGTAAAAGACAGAGGGAGGGAGGGAGGAGGAGAAGGACTAGTTGATGTTAGCCATCCAAAGGATGGCAGACAAGGGTGAGGTAGTGCTGGTTGGAGACCTCAGTATTCCAGACGTGGACTGGAGCATCCCAACAGCAGCATCAACTAGGAGCAGATTTATTCTAGACTCCCTTCAAGGTGCCTTCCTCAAGCAACTAGTCATGGAACCAACTCAGCAGAAGGCAATACTGGATTGTGTGTTCACAAACAGGGACAGTGTGATGGGGGTAACAGTAGGGGATCACCTGGGGAACAGTGACCACCAATCATTGTGCTTTAAAATCACAGAAGGAGCAGAACCAAACCACACAAAAACATGTATCCTGCATTTTAGGAGGGCAGACTTTGGGAAAATGGGGAGATGCTTGAAAGAAGCACTAAGGGAAATGGGGCAGGAATCAGGGGTTGAGGAACAGTGGGCAGTATTTAAAATGGGGATTACAAGAGCAACAGAATTATGCATTAAGCAGGTTAGCAAGGGGGAAAGGAAGAGGAGGCCATTATGGTTTTCCAAGGAGGTAGCAGAGAAAATGAAAGCCAAAAAGATTGCATTCAGACAGTACAAAAAGACACAGGCAGAAGGGGATAGGGAGAAGTACCAGGAGAAACAAAGGGAGGCAGGAGGTCAGTAAAGGAAGCCAAAGCTCTGACAGAAGAGCACATCACAAAATCAGTGTTTAGAGGGGACAAAACCTTTTACAGGTACATAAGTGAAAAAAGAAAGGCAAAGGAGGGATAGTGAGACTGAAGGGGGAGGATGGGGGCCACGTGGAGGATGACAACAGTAAAGCTGACATATTGAACAGGTATTTCTGCTCAGTCTTTACAGAGGAAGAGGAGGGTAATGGGTCTGAAGGGAGTAGAAGGGTGGGAAAGCTACGGAATGGACACAAGTCCCTTTACACAGAAAGAGTCTGAAGGAACTGGAAGTAATAAGAGTTGATAAAGCAATGGGGCCAGATGGGTGCACCCAGGGTCCTTAAAGAACTAAGAGAGGTGGTGGCTGAACCTCTGGCAATCCTGTTTAGCTGATCACTGGAAACAGGGGAGGTACCCAAAGACTGGAGGACAGCAGATATAGTCCCCTTATACAAAAGTGGGAAAAAAGAGGAAGCAGGGAACTACAGAACAGTCAGCCTCACCTCGGTAGTGGGGAAGATCATGGAAGCACTACTGAAGGAGAGATTGATGGAACATCTGGCTGTCAACGAACTACAGGACCTAAGGCAGCATGGTTTCACCAGGGGGAGGTCATGTCAGATCAACCTCATTGAATTTTTCGACTGGGTGACTAGGGAGGTAAATCAGGGGAGGGCAGTGGACATTACCTATCTGGACTTCAGCAAGGCCTTTGACACTGCCAAATAGAAGACTATTACACAAACTGGGGAATATGGGAGTGGATAGGACAGTAGTGTGGTGGGTAGGTTACTGTCTGGGTGGCAGGACACAGAAGGTGGTGGTAAATGGCTGTCACTCCACAGA
Organism: Neoceratodus forsteri; assembly: GCA_016271365.2. Taxonomy (NCBI): domain Eukaryota; kingdom Metazoa; phylum Chordata; order Ceratodontiformes; family Ceratodontidae; genus Neoceratodus; species Neoceratodus forsteri. The sequence continues at coordinate 1,032,667,167 of CM057453.1, forward strand.
GGGAAGAGAAACCAGTGGGGTACCACAGGGATCAGTGCTGGGACCGATCCTATTCAACATTTTCATCAGTGACATTGCGCAGGACCTAGAAGGCAGAATTTCCCTGTTTGCTGATGACACAAAGCTCTGTAACAGAGTAGACACACCAGAGGGTATAGACAGAATGAGGAGGGGCCTGCAGAAACTTGAAGAATGGTCTGGGGTTTGGCAGTTGAAATTCAATGCAAAGAAGTGCAAGATAATGCATATGGGGCACAAAAACCCTGACACAATATATCAGTTAGGGGGTGAAGATATAGCATGCACCAAGCAGGAAAGGGATCTTGGGGTTATCATCTCTGATGACCTCAAGGTAGGGAAACAGTGCGACAAGGCAGCAGGTAAAACAAATAGGACGCTGGGATGCATAGGCAGGGGCATCACCAGAAGGAAAAGGGAGGTCATAATTCCACTATACAAGACCCTAATGAGGCCCCACCTGTAGTATAGTGTACAGTTCTGGAGATTTTACTTACATAAGCACCTAGACAGGGTAGAGAAGTTTCAGAGGAGGGCAACAAAGATGGTACATGGATTGCATCACAAGTCCTATGAGGACTGGTTGAAGGACTTGAATATGTACTCCATGGAGGAGAGGAGGGAGAGAGGGGATATGATAGAGACATACAAGAATGTTACAGGGAAGAACAGAGTGTAGGAATACACTATTCTTCAGCGAAAAAGATGTTCCAGGACTAGAGAGCATGGGATGAAGTTGGAGGGAGGACGATTTAGAGGAAACATGAGGAAGAATTTCTTCACAGAACAGGTGATGGACAAGTGGAACACCCTGCCAGAGGAAGTGGTGGGGGCTGAAACAATCACGGGATTTAAGAATGCATGGGATAGACATAAAGGAATTCCGGGGGTCAGGGGTAAGGGGCAACAGACTTCTAGGAAAATATAAAGTGAACTTACAAGCTCAAATGGGCAGACTGGGTGGGCCATAGGCCCTTATCTGCTGACACTGTCTATGTATCTATATATCTATGCAAAAAGGGGCAGCCAGCCTCAACAAGCCCTCGTTTGCTGGTTTTTACATTGCAGGGTGCTTTGCAAGCAACACTCTGAGCCCCAGAGGCAGAACATTCCATCAGCAATATTTTTTCTGCAAAATTGCAATTTCTGTGCAAAAATTAGCATGGCCGTAGCGCAACAGTGCATTAAGTAGTCAGTTTGTTGGGCAAGTCTTCCAGCGCAGTTTTGGTGGAACACTTGCTGCAGGAGAAGTGACTTTATCAGTGTCTTGGTGAAGGATTTTTGCTGGTGAGTGTTTCAAAGAGTTTTTTAGTGCATTTGGGGAGAGTTTTCCTAGGGGGTACCCCCGGAGGATTTTCAGCACTTTTAGAGGTACGCACATCTGGCTGGTCTGCTCAAGGAGACCAGAAAAAATAAAGAGGCATCTTTGAGCCATATGCAGATGAGGGGGAGGGGCCTCTGAAACTCAGAGTTTTGGGACCTGGGTGTCTGGGGTGGGGATTGCCTCACACAGAAAAGTCTGTCTCTCTCACAAATTCAAGAAAAAAAGAGAGAGAGAGAGAGAGAGAGAGAAAACCCCAAGCAGTAGCAGTTTCTTGGCATCACGCTGGGTGAGCACTGGGGCAGGGGAAAGACTCAAGATGTACGGGGGTCAGCTACTTTGCAAGTCTGTTTTTTTTTCTCGGTTCTCTGCTCAATGGGGAGGCAGTTGTGGGGAGAGGGCTGCCTGGTGAGCAAGCAAAGAAAGTACTCGGGATTGTGAGTGGCAACAGGATGAAGGCCGATAGGATGTCATTTTGGGAATGCCATGTGGTGGTGGCCATTTTGAATGGAGGGCCTCCTTCTCAGGGACAAGAGGAGCTTGGCTTAATAACTGTCATGGCTTATGGCTTCTCCAATCTGTTGGGAAGCAGTCCCTTGGTGGAAATAAAAAAAGAAGGAAATTGAAGATCATGAATTATAAGCGATGCCTCTTGAGTTTTTAGTCAAAGTTTATTCGAATGTACGTCTAATATGATTGCTTGCTTCTTAAAACCCCTTTTTAGATACTGGAGTTTAACTATGGTAGCAGGGGAGTTTCTGCCTACTCAAGGTGGCAACCCACGTCCAAAACTGCATCCAGATATTGCAGATATTCTCACTTGCAGAATGCATACTACATATTGAAAGACCCTTCTCGATAAGGCTCCAATTAGAATACAACAGGTAGCCAAATATCAGGCCTGTTTTTGTACTGGGCAAGAAAAACAAAAAAAGGCAATACTATTAGGATGAAAACATATTCAGTCAGGCATACTCCTCACATTCAAAACAAAAACAAATAAAAAGGGCATATATCTGCCATTTTAATTTGGGTGCAGGGGGGCTAGGCCATGATACTACAATCCAAGGAAATCCCTCTTCAAATGGGGCACTAAAAGCTTAGCTCAAATATATCAATGGCAAGCATTTCTTATCAAATTAAAAAAAAAATTGAGGGGCCAGTGGAGGCCGCAGAATTAGTGGTGTGGGGGACCACTGACACTGAATAAGAGATACGTCCCTTTTAGCTGGATTTAATATTTCCCCTCTTGATTGGTTGAGGAAACAATAGTGCATCATGCACAGCACATGCACTAGCTGGGAAGGGCAAGCAGTTGTAGCAACTCTACCGGTCCTCCTAGCCTATGGTACTAACTGGATCTTTATGTTTCCACAGCATTTGTTTTACAGAAGTACAGGATGGCACCTCAAAAGAAGATGTCTAAAGAGGAAGCTATGGGGCAGTGGGCTCAAATGATGGAGCAGGCCAAGACACTTCTGGATGCCATGGGTGAAGGGCAGGGAGAGCTGGAACCAAGAAAGCAGGGAAGAAAAAGGAAGGCAGGGGTTACAGCTGGCTCTGAGAGTGGTGCTCAAGGTATTAAGCGACCAGCACATGGGGAGCCAGTACCAGAAACCCCCAAGTGAACCATGGCCTTCTCCCTTTCTGGGTATGGTCCCTCCACCAGCTGTCTCTCCATCCCATAGTCCACTCAAACTGGTACTCCAGGCTCCCCACCCGGCCCTGCCTGCAGCACAAGGGGGAACATGAGTGCTCCTCTTCAGCCCATTCCTCCTTCCGAACAGCCTTTGACAGTGACCACACCCACGCCTGATGCACCAGGCCCCTCCTGAACAGGTATGTCCAAAAAAAATGTTGAAGGGTGAATAAAGTATGTGGAACAGATGCTGGGGGCCATGAGGGATAGTGAGGTGGCACAGCTGGAGAAAGTGCTCAGGGAAAATTACAAAAGGAAAAGGCGGGGTAGGACAGGCTGAACAGACTGCACAGGACTCATTGGGTCTGAGCAGTTTGGACATAGGTACCACGGGGGTAAGACTGGGCAACCATGTCCCTCTGGCAACCAAAGAGAAGATCTGGATGGGAGAATATGTCAATATGTTTTCTTTGACTACCAAAGAGAACTTAAAAAGGCATGAAGAGAGGGAGTACATAGGGGAGAAGGGTATGACTGTGGCCGTCATGCTACTTGGTAAGAAAGAAGGGGACATGGTTGAGAAAGGGAGAATGTGGGATGCGTGGATGGTGGGCTTTACCCACTAGAGCCAGATAGTGCAGGAAAAGAGGCCAGAGTTAGCAAGGCCACTGCTGTTCTATTTCCTAATAGTTCACAGTGCCTACAAGATGCAGGGATGCACTAACTGAATCCAGTACGATGAGATGTTCTGAAAGTGTATGGCAATGGACGGGGATGTCCATTGGGATGCATGGCAGTCGAATATCTGGTTTGAGACCATGATGGTACCAGGGGGCGCTGAGGGGGACTCGGACACTAGAAGAGGGTTTCTGGAGAGGTTTCAGCCTCTGTTACAAGAGGCAACTGGTAATGACATGAGTGAAGAATCTGACATCAGTAAAGGGGTGGGAGGAGCGCCTATGCCAAAAGATTAACAAAGAGGTGGTGGTGGGGTGAGCTGAGGCCCCTTTCCCAGAATCACCATTACCCAACCTCAGGATCTCCCCATTAGGCCTGGTTCCTAAGAAGCAGCTGGGAAAATTCAGAGTGATTCACCACCTATCCTACCCCGGGGGGATGAGTCAGTTAACGACTACATCAGCGAGGACTATAGCAGAGTGTCGTATGGTACGCTGGATGAGGCAATAAGGTAGATCAGGGAGCTCGGTATGCCTTGGATGGCAAAAGCAGATATTGAGGCTGCTTTCCACCAGCTTCCCATAAAACCTGAAGATTAGGATTTGCTAGGCTTCCAGATCAGGAGCGAATACTATTTCAATACGGCCATGATGACTGGTTGCTGGTGGCATGTGCAGCTTTGAGATCTTCAGCACCTGGCTGCAATGGGTATTCCAGACCAAATTTCGCTCTGGGTCAGTCCTGTATTTCCTGAATGATTTCCTGTTGATTGAGGAGGGACGTCAAGGGGTGAAGACAATGTTGGAGCAATTCAGCTCCATGTGCCAGACCCTAGGGATGCCTCTAGCACCCGATAAGACAGAGGGGGCCCAGTCAATGCATTGAGTTCCTGGGGATTGAAATCGACACAACTCCAGGGGTGATCTGGTTGCCACATGACAATCTCCTATGCCAAAGGGAGCTGTTAAAGGTTGTCAGAGGATGCAGGAGGGTCCCTCTTCACAGGTGCAGCAGCTGCTGGGGCTCTTCTTTGCATGCCGGGCCATAGCTCTGGGATGGACATTTACACATCATCTAGCACAAGCCACTGGGGTGCTTCCAGACTGCACCACTGGGTGGATATCAAGAAGGGAATGAGGGATGACTTGTGGGTATGGGAACATTTTCTAGAGCATTACAATGGCATCACATATTGGCAAGACGACTGGGTCTTCAACACAGACCTGGAGCTCCACACAGACACAGTGGGGGAAATGGGGATTTGGGCATATTTCAAAGGAAAATGGATATCAGAACTCTGGTAGTAACAGTGGACTCACCAGGGCCTGGGGAAGGATATCACATTCCTAGATATATTCCCAACTTGGGTGGCCACCCTGATGTGGGGGGACATGCTGAGGAACTAAAAAGTCACCTTTTGGTGCGATAATCGGGCAGTAGTGGAGGTGATAAACAAGAAGGCAGTGATGTGAGAGAGGGTTATAATGGTGTTGCGGCAGTTGGTGCTACAAGGTTTGAGACTAAACCTATCTTTTAGGGCAAAGCACATTGAAGGGACAAGAAACACCATAACTGATATATTTCCCACCTACAGGTGCAATGCTTCTAGGCCGTCACCCCAGAGACAGAACTACAAAAAACCCAAGTCCCACAATTTTCATGGAAAATTGATTGGAAGTAGTCGAGCTCCTATTTCGAAGCTACTGGGTGTACCAAGGATCTTGAAAGCTGATAAGACATCCTGGCAGGCCTTTTAGGCCTTCTGAGTGAGAATGGGAGTTGAGGTAAGTAAGCCAGTAACTGAAGAACAGCTGGCTAGGTTCATTGTTGATGGCTGGAGGGGATGGCCTCCTCAACCATGGGGGTTCATCTGTCAGCAATAGGCACCATGTACACCCTAAAGGGCTGGAGGGACCTGGTATAGAGCAACCTAGTCAGACGAATGATGCAGGGGTGGCATCGGGTCCAGGGAAAGGAGCTTGACAGGAGGTAGCCTATACAGAGCCCCTTTTGGGGTGGCTGATTGAGGCCCTGCCCAAGGTAAGCTGTTCTTCACATGAGGCGATAGTGTTTACTGCAATTTTCATCACTATGTACCATGTAGCTTTCAGGGTAAGTGAGGTCATAGGGATGGGTTGGGGCATGGAAGTGGGATTTCACTGGTATGATCTCCAGTGGCTGAAAGATGCAGTCAGCCTGACAATCAGATGTTGAAAGATGGATCAGGTGGGTAAGGGAGAGGCCATGAGATTGCACAGGTGGGTGCAGATGCAAGTATGCCCAGTTAGAGCATTGTGGACATACGCAGTGGTCTGCCTGATTGGCAGTGGCCCTTTGTTTTTCCTATGGGGACAGGTCATGAGTCACCAGTGCTCAAATGGTGGCAATATTGCAGAAGTGCTTGCTCTTAATGGGAGAGGACCTATTGGGGTACTTGTCACACTCATTTAGAATTGGAGCAGCCTCACAGGCTGCGGCCTGTGGGGGTTTGCTGATGACATCAGGAAGCTGGGCAGGTGGAGGTCTGCGTGCTACAAAACATATGTTAGGCAGCTGTCTGACTAATGCTAATGCTCTTTTCCTTATTACCCTGCTGGTGGAGTGATTGTTTTTCCTTTTTCCAAAGCAGGGAAGGAAGTCAAAAAAAAGGGGGAGAAGGGGTTCTCTTGTTTTCTTCCAGATGGGGAGGTAGAGCCAATATATGTATCTTACACACTCTGCTTTGTTGCCTAGGCAAAGATAGCAAGTTAGAAGTATGGATCTGTGGCCACTCATTCATTTACTGGGCCAAGCGGAGAGCGGCATTGAGAGCAGGGGGGGTCGCCATCTGTATCAGGGCTGGAACAAAGTGTGGCAACAATGGAATGGCATAAAATGAATGCTGTGGGAGCAGCTGTTACCTTTGCTGCAAGAAATGTGGAGAACAAAGCCTGCACTGGACTTGCTGATTATATATGTAGGGGGCAATGACCTTGGCACTAGACCTTGGCTGGATGTTTATTTGCAGATCAAATGGGACACTGACACCATAAAGGAGTTGTGGCCAGCATCCACCTAGGTGTGGTCAGAGATTCTTCCTAGTAGGGTGTGGAGGCAAGTCCGAGACCATAAGGCCCTGGACAAAGCCAGGAGGAGAAATAACCATAGGGTAGCAGGTCTGTTTGCCAAAGAGGGGGAAGGGAGTATAAGGCATGAGAGCATAAGGGAAACTGATGCGAAATATTATAGATCAGATGGGGTACACCTCTATGACATGGATTTGGATTTGTTTAAAATGGAAATTGGCCTAGCAATGGATGGGTAGAGATGTGCAGTTGGGCAGGACATACTAGAGACAGCCTATGGGGATAGGGAGTGGGGAGAAAAAGGGGGAAAGATAACCATCCAACACAAGCTGGAGGTGGTCTAGTGGGCCAACAGGGGGCTGGTCTAGGGTGTACACCAGGGTCAGAAGTGAGTAAGGGGGAGCTTTGGTGCACACCTGGAGGCTCTTGAAGAGGGCATGCTGTTTATACAGGTGCTCAGTTTCAGAGAAAGACAAAAGAAAGAGATGGGATCTACATCCAACACACAATGGTGGATAGAGGAGGACCCAGGTATACACCTAGAGTGAAGGAGATTTTGGAAATATGACCAAAGTATGCAAAATAAATGTATGTGATGATGATACATGTTATGGTTTGAATATCACAAGTTAAATGGAAAAATGGCTACACTGAAAAAAGGTTGATCTGTTCAATGAAACTGAGTTAACTGAACACCAAAACAGATGTTTGTGGTGTATTTATGGGGGTGGGGGGGGGAAATGATCAGAGGACAAACAGGAATGTTAGTTAAAAAGACAATTGAATGCCAATGTAGTAAGTGACTCTATAAGTGTTTTTCAATAAATGGACCACATTGAACATGGATGTCATAAGTAAGGCATATGGGTGAATAAAAAAAAACATAATTTTTACCATCCAAGTGTGTCTCACCCATTAACACATTTTTAGGCATCTTTTAAACTTTTTCTTGAACAGAATGTGTCCATAATAATGTTATCTGCTGCAATTTAATGTAAGTGGGTTTCAAGTAAGGGTTATGACTACTTTTTTTTACTCTAAGAAGAAACAGGAAATGCCAGTCAAAAAAAAAAACAACAATTGAACAAACATCTAGTAAGTAACTTGGTAAGTGCTTTTCATCAAATGGATCACATTGACCCTGGATGTCATGAGTAAGGCACATGGGCAATTACAAAAATCATAATATTCATCTTTCAGGTGCGTCCCACACATCAAAATATTTTTGGCATCTTTCAAACTTTTTCTTAAAGAGAATGTGTCCATAGTAATTTTACCGGCTGCAATTTAATGTAAGTGGGTTTCTAGTATGTGTAATGCCTACTTTTATTGTTATAAGGAGAAACAGGAAATGTCAGCTTAAAAAAACAACAACAATTCAATGCGGATCTACTGTAGTGAGTGCTTGATAAGTGCTTTTCAACAAATGGACCACATTGACCCTGGATGTTATGAGTAAGGTATCTGGGGAATTACAAAAATGACAATTTCACCTTCCAAGAATATCCTGCACATCAGGAAAATTTTAAGCATCTTCAGCACTTGTTCTTGAAGACAATGTGTCCATAGTAATTTTACCTGCTGAAATTTAATGTAAGTGTAGTTTATACAAAGTGTTATGCCTATTTATTTTACTATAAGGAGAAATAGGGAATGTCAGTTAAAAAAAAGACAATTGAACACAGATGTGGAATGTGTGGAATGTGTCTTGATAAGTGTTTTTCAACAAATTCACCGCATTGAACCAGGACATCATAAGAAAGGCATATGGGTGATTAAAAAAAATCTAAATTTTCACCTTTCAAGTGTGTCCCATGCATCAAGGCAGTTTTAGTTGTTTGTTTTTTTTTACTTCTTCAGGAGAATACGTCCATAGTAATTTCACCTGCTGCAGTTTAATATAATTGGGTTTCTAGGAATGAGTATGCTTATTTATTTTGTACTATAAGGAGAAACAGGGAATGTCAGTTAAAAAAGACAAATGACTGTGGATCTGTAGTAATAAGTGCCTTGATAAGTGCTTTTTCATCAAATTAACCACATTAAAACTGGATGTCTTAAGTAACGCATATGGACAATTAAAGAAAAACACAATTTTCATCTCCAAGTTTGTCCAGCAAAACAAGACAGTTGTAGGATTCTTTTGCAATTTTTCTTGTACAGAATGGGTCCATAGTAATTTTATCTGCTGTGATTTAATGTAAATGGGTTTCTAGGAAGGGTTATACCTATATTTTTAGTATATGGAGAAATAGGGAATGGTAGTTTTAGAAAAAAGACAACTGAACGTGAATCTAGTAAGTGCATCCATAAATGTTTTTCAATAAATAGAGCACATTGAACCTGGATGTCATAAGTAAGGCATATGTGTGATTCAAAACAATCATACTTTTCACCATCCATGTGTGTCCTATGCATCAGGAAACTTTTAGCCATTGTTAACACTTTCTCTTGAAGTGAATTTATCCATGGTAAATTAACCTTCAGCAATTTAATATCACTGGGTTTCTAGGAAGGGTTATGCCTATTCTTTTTTTACTATAAGGAGAAGTAGGGAATGTCAGTTAACAAAAAAACAATTGAATGTTAATTAACAGTAGTAAGCACCTTGATAAATACATTTCAAGAAATGGACCACATTGAACATGGCTGTCATAAGTAAGGCAAATGAACAATTAAAAAATAATAATTTTCAACTACCAACTGTGTCCTACACATCAGGACAGTTTTAGGAATCTTTCACAATGTTTCTTCAAGAGAATGTGTCCATAGTAATTATGAATGCTGCAATTTAATGTAAACGGGTTTCTAGGAAGGATTATGCATATTTTTTATTACTATAAGAAGAAACAGGGAATGTCAGTTTAAAAAAAAAAGACAAATGGACACATATCTAGTAAATGCCAACACAAGTATTTTATTAATAAATAGACACCCTTGAACCTGGATGTCAGAAATAAGGCATATGTGTGATTAAAAAAAATAATAATTTACCATCCAAGTGTGTCCTACATATCAACAAATTGTTAGCATATTTTAAACTTTTTCTTGAAGAGAACGTGTCCATAGTATCTTTACCTGTTTCAATATAATGTAAATGGCTTTCTAGGAAAAGTTATGCCTATTTTTATATACTTTAAGGAGAAATAGGGAATGTCAGTTAAAAAAGACAATTGAACAGGGATTGAGTAAGTGCCTCGATAAGTGTTTTTCAACTAATAGACAACATTGAACCTAGATGTCAGAAGTAAGGAATACTGTATGGGCGATTAAATAAAAAATCTTAATTTTTTCCTTTCAAGTGTGTCCTACACAACAAGATAATTTTACACTTTTTCTTGAAGAGAATGTGTCCATATAAATTTTATCTGCTGCATTTTAATGTAAGTGGGTTTCTAATAAGGGGTTTGCCAACTTGTTTTACTATAAGGAAAACAGGAATTGTCAGCTAAATAAAGATCAATTCAATGCTGATCTAGTAAGCACCTCAATAAGTGCTGTTCAGCAGATCGACCACATTGACCTTGGATGTCATAAGAAAGGCATATGGATAATGAAAAAAATCATAATTTTCAACTTCCAGGTGTGTCATATGCATCAAGACACTTTTAGGCATCTATAACACTTTTTTCTTGAAAAGAATGCGTCCATATTAATTTTACCTGCTGCTATTTAAAGGGACACTGTCAACCCCCTTTTGTCTCAAAGTTCCTTAGTTTAAAGAACCCATTTTATGATTGCCAACATTCTATAAAGATTGCTGATGTAGCTGGTAGTTTGATTCTTACTCTTGTTTTCTTTAATAAAGTGGGTTTTCAGAAAGGGTTATGACTATTTATTTTTTGTTATAAGAAGAAACAGGGAATATCAGTTAGAACAAAACAAATGAATGTGGATCTATAGTAGTAATTGCCTCAATAAGTAGAGTTGCCAATGAAAGGCAACCTGAATTGTCTAATGGCGTCCCAGAGGAAATGAGGAAAGATAAGGGATAGGAGATAGGGAGGGGGACAGACAAGGGCTGGACAGAGGTGGGGAGAAGAACAGTGAGGTCACAGAAAATGGGAGAAGGCCAGGTGAGGTCATGATGGACAGATGAGAGGGGATGAGGCATGCACCTGAAGAGGGTCTCCTGATTGGCTGGGGTGTGTGGCTTGTAGTGATCCTTGCAAGGGGTCCTTAGGGGCTTTATAAGTTTGGAGAGGTGTTTGCTCTCCCCCTTTTGCTGGGATTTTTTGATTTATTTTATTTTTTTCTCTTGATTTGCTTGATAAAAAAGGACAAATCAATACAGTACATTAAATACTGACATCAAGATCAACCTACAAAGATTTATCATATCACACATCCCCAAAGTTACATAATAGCTCATATAAATATTACTATCATTTAGTTTATTAAAAAAAAGGAAAACAGATCAAATTTACACTACATCCAGACCATCAATTTTGTTGATAAATGGGAACCATATTTGAGTATATTTACGCATTTGTTTCTCAGAAGTATAATGGATACATTCAAGTGTATGGATTTGTAAAATTGAGTTAAGCCATTCCCAAAATCATGGAAGTTGAGAGTCTTTCCATCTCAATAAGATGATTTTAAAGGCTGCCATGAGGCAGATAGTCACAAAAGAATATTGAGAATAAATTATGCCTTCACAACGTAAGTCACAACGTAGCAGCATCCCATATGGATGTTTGTTTAAGGTATTTTATACAATATCAGACATAAATAACAATATCTGCTGCCATCATTGATCCAATTGAGGGCAAGAGATCAGCATATGCTCGAGTGATCCAATATGAGAGCTACATCTGGGACAATTTGGGGAGATGGAAGGATTCATTTTATGAAGAAGATACTGAGTGTTATAGACCCTATGTGGACTATTAAACATTATTTGTTGAGAACTAATGGATTTAAGGCCCCACAATTTTATATCTACAATTTTTTTCCAAGACGTTATGGGGATATTAATATTTAACATTTGAGACCATCTTAGTCTAAGATCACTTAAATGTTTCCTGCGACTGGGCAAAATAAGCCTACAGATCAAAGAAATCAATTTAGAAGAGCTACTTTGAGCCAAAACATTCTCCATCTCAAGTATTAGATTATTAACCTTAATTCAATTGTTGCTAATAATATCCCAAGCCTGGAGATATCAAAAAAATGTTGATTATCTAAATTGAACCTATCTCTAAAAATATTGATTTCATAGAATTGATCCTGACCTAGAAGCTGCCCCTCTTCTACCAGGCCTTTGGCATACCATGTCCCAAACACATCTTGAAATTGCAATGGGAGAAAATACTGATTAAGGTATAATGGAGAATAAATAGAGAAATAAGGCTTACACTGGTTAGGTAGGAATAACTTATACCAGATATACAGGTAGTCCGAGTAGTCAAAGCCAATTGAGTAGCCATATTTTTAAAGGGACCACTATACAGCAAATGTCTTGAGTGTTTGTAACATGAGAAAGCAGATTCAATACTGTTTGTGGGATCTTGAACATTTTCCCTATGTCATAAAGCAATGACACATACATTGGCAGAAAAGTAATATTATTTGAAGCATGATAATGCCAGACCCACCTCTGAAGGAGGTAAAAATATTTTTTTTCCAGTTTAAGTCTCATCTTTCTGCCTTTCCAAAGAAATCTCCTAATAATAGCATCAAGTCCCTTGAAGAAGGTCTAGCATGAATCTTCTAAAATAATTGGCAAATGATACATTTTCCCAGAGATTTAATTGCATCTGGATATCTTGAATCAATTGATCAAGGTTTAGGGAGAACAACTGTTGTAACTCATTATCAATTTGGACACCCAAATATATTATTCTAGAAACTTTCTGAATTTTCAGAATAGGCAAGGAAACAAAAGGATGAGAGTGTAAAGGGGATTCCGTAACCTCCGTCTTAGACCAAGTAAACCAGAGATATTCTCATATTAATGTATAATATCCTTAATATAAGGTAAACTATGATTCAAATTATTCAGATATAAAAGAATATGATCAGCATATAAGCTTATCCAATATTCCATATTATTAATGATTGGACTTTGAATTTGGAGAGAAGAATGAATTAAGATTGTCGGTGGTTCAATGGCCAAACCATACATTAAGGGAGAGAGGGGACAGCCCTGTCGGGTGCCCTATTGTAAAAAACCTTTTGGAGAAAGATCATTATTAGTTTTAACCCTGGCAACCAGATCAGACTATAAAATATGAATCCATTTAAGAAATATAGGGCCAGATATTCAAAGCTTTGCCCCTGGGATAAGTTAACACTGCCTGGTGGGCAAACTTAACCTAGAGCACAAAGCAAGCTATATTCAAAAGGAATAGCCCGGGGAAAACAGCTTCTAAATATAGCATGGGAATGAGGCCGTGCAAACTGGGCTGGGAGTGCAGGGTAAACATAGCCCTGGAATAAAACAGCCCTGAATATAGCAACTAGGAAGTGCAAACCACAACATCAACACAGTGCACAGCAATGTGAGGGCAGGCAGATACGCCCTGAGGGGGTTACAAATAGTACAGTAATACAGAAGAAAACATACATAAAGATGTTCAAGGACTAGAGGGCATGGGATGAAGTTGAAGGGAGGACATTTCAGAGAAAACATGAGGAAGAATTTCTTCACAGAACGGGTGGTGGACAAGTGGAACACCCTGCCAGAGGACAAAAATCATGGGATTTAAGAATGCATGGGATAGACATAAAGGAATTCTGGAGGTCAGGGGTAAGGGGCAACAGACTTCTAGGAAAACATAAACTGAACTTACAAGCTCAAATGAGTAGACTGGGTGGGCCATAGGCCCTTATCTGCTGACACTATCTATGTATCTATGTAAGCCTAGATAAGGAAGTTTGGGGGGGCAGCACAGTAGACAACATCACCGTAGTCCACGATCGGGAGGATCATTTTATGGACTATTGCTAGTCGTGCTGGTAGAAGGATGCAATTTTTGTTCTGGTAGAGAGCTCCCTGCATGGGATGCAGTTTTTTGTGCAGAGCATCTATATGCACGGAAAAGTCAAGGTACAGATCTAACCAGACACCAAGATATTTATATGACGTGCAGGCCTCCAGTGGGAGCTATCCAGACAAACATTTTTGTATTTTAGCCGAACTCAGGCCTTTTAAAGAAGAGTTGAGATCTCTGACCTCAGAGATTAAGTCTATACATCTAGTGCTGGAAGATGTCTTCAGGCGAAGATCGGATTCTGAAGTTAAAGTGTTCTCTTTAGAAAAGAGATTGGATAAAGTTGACCTGGAGCTGGTGGCAACAAGGCAGAAGATCGCCAGGATGGAGTTAAAATTGGAGGACCATGAGGGTCATAGCAGAAGAAATAATGCGGTCCTGATCAGTTTGCCTGAAACCTAGGAAGGTCAAGATGTTATTTTATTTATACAAAAATGTTTTGAGAGGATCGCCAGGCCCTCACCATTTGGGGCTAAATATTCTATTGGGAGAGTGTATAGGGCTTTAAGACTGGTCCCCCCAGCTGGATCTCCACCAAGACCCTTGATATTTAATTTTCTCAACTTTTTGGAATGCCAGCACTTCTTCAAGAAGGTCAAAGAGGTTCAAGAACTTTCCTGGGAAGGAGTCAAAGTGAGGATTGCCCATGACCTCCTGGCCACCGTTAGACAGCGCCACACAGCCTTCCACCCATTGGTGTCAAAGCTCATAGCTGCTGGAATTTGTTTCAAAATTATTTATCCTGCTCGCTTGCAAGTCTTGGTTTCAGGTGCATGGCTCAACTACGACGACCCCAAAGCAGCACACTCTGGGCTGAAGAATGCTCTACCAGACCTGTTTCGTGGAACATGAGCTGCATCACTAGCCAGGTTTGCGGTTATGTTGTAGCTCCCTAAAGCATAGCTATGCAATTGATCCTAGCAGTATGCTCTCTTTTACCAGGGGAAGAGAAATCATTGGAAATGGACTGTCTGGGAGCTCTTATCTACTTCCTGGCCTTGTATAGAGCAATACGGGATGGTGTGAAAGTATGATCTTAAAGGTTAAATCTTTGTTCCTTAATTGTGTTGGATGGGCTTAAGAGAGGTGTAGATAATGAGGAGAAATTATTAGAGAGTTCTCAGGGGTGACTGCTTAAGTTCGTTTTCTACTTTTGATCACAGGTTGTGCGCAAGTTTCCGGAATGACCACAAGAGGGACCCTGCAGACCAGGTTTTAGGTTTGTGAGAACTCATAGCTTTGTCAGTATGAAACAGCAACACGATGTTATTTCCAAGTTAATTTTTTGAGGGGATACATGTACAATAAGCCAAATGAAGTTATTTTTCTCATGTGGTTTACAGTACAGATGGGGATAACAATTTCTAACGGAAATGTTTTCATGGTGGAGGAAACTACTAGTGTGTTATTATACTAGTTCTATTTGCATTGCTAATGGGATTAAGTACTGTTAAATGATAGTTACATTCGTATTAAGAGGTAATTTCCCATACTTTCCATAAGTAAATGTTCTGTTAGAGCTATCTATAGGTGGCTGGAGAGAGGGAGCTATAGTAAAAGTATTGTGCAGATCGAAACCCATAGCAGATTGGGGGGAGAGGTGGGTTGGGTTTGTAGTTTAGAGAAGTGTATTGTTTGTTGTTGGGGGGGAGGATTCAGCATAGTCTTATTAAGGAAAATGGTGTTCAAAATGGGGAATAAGTTCTTAGTTCTGTCGAATTTCATTGTAAGTGCAATAATGTCTAGTACCATTATGTTTGCAACATGGAACATCAAAGGCCTCCGACAGCAAGTAAAGCAATATAAGATTCTTAAACATTTAGCTTTGTTATCATTAGGTGCTATTTCAGTACAAGAATCACATTTGTTAGAATCAGAGGCAAACTGTATGAGAAGACAACAGATTGGTCACATATTTTCCGCAAGGGTTGTCTCCAATAGTGCTGGGGTTTTGATATTAGTTAACAGAAAAGTTCCTTTTGTTCTTTAACAAGTGCTCAAAGATCCACAGGGCAGGTTTGTGTTCATTCATTCATTGTATTTTGTATACGACTGAAATGTTTTTGGGAAGTCTTTATGGGCCCAATATAGATTCTCCTGGCTTCTTTACACAGCTGGTAGAGCTCCTATATTCATTTTTGTCCCTGCCAATAATTTTAGGGGGACATATAAATACAGTCATGGATCCACTAATGGATCGTTCTTCTGGTTTGAGCAAAGATTGCTAACCAGCTCAAATGACTGTACAGGAGTTATTAGAACACTAAGCTCTGTGTGATGTTTGGAGAGTTTTACACCCCTTGGAAAAAGGGTACACTTTTCTATCACCAGTCCACAAAACGGCGTCACGTATTGACTATATTTTTCTCTCCCATGCTCTTTTGCCAGGGGTTGTAAAAGCTTCAAATACAATAAGGCCCACACTTCGATCATTAACTAGTAACCTGTCACCTTACCTTTTCATTTCTCCCCAAGAGAACTACCCGGTGGAAAATTAATAATCAAATGCTGAAAGACCCCCACATAGTCAAAACTCTGAATAAGCATATTGAGCAATTGATTGAAACTAACTTCCATTCTATTTCTCGACCAGATTTTATACGGGGTGCATTTAAAGCTTTTATCAGGGGGATTCTAATTAGTATAACTTCTCAAAGGAAAAAAGTAAAGGAAAGAGAGCTTAATACTCTCCTTTCTTAAATTTGTTCAGTTGAATCAAGCCTCTCTCTTAATTTTTCGGATGCCTTACAGCAAGATCTTGTTAAATTAAATGATACTTATCTTGTCATCTTGAGAGATAAAGCAGAATTTGCTATTCTGAAAACTAAGGCAACTTATCCAGATCAGGGAGAAAAGGCGGGTTGCCTATTGGCACTTCATATTAAACAGCAGGAAGCTAATAGGGAAATTTCATCAATCCACTCTCAGTTAGATGGTACCCTAAAAACATACCCTACAGAGATAGTATCTGAATTTAATAAGTACCATACACAGTTATATAACTCCAAGATAAATCCACCATCAGAACAAAGTTTAGATATTTATTTAGATGCATCTGACTTGCCTTCACTCTCTGATTCCCAACAGAATGTGCTTATATCCCCGATCTCCCCCAAGGAAATTCTCGGTGTTATTAAAAACTTACCTTCTGACAAATCACCAGGGCCAGATGATTTTTCGGCTAACTTTTATAAAGTGTTTCAAAACCAGTTATTATTGCCCGTACTAGTACCCTTATTCCAAAATATACTGTTGGGTGCACCCACTGACACTACTTTATTGGAGGCCTTAATAATTCTTATACTGAAACAGATAAGAATCCAGAATTAACCATAAGTTATCGTCCAATATCCCTGATGAATCAAGATATCAAGATATTAACTAAATTATTAGCTGACCGAATTACTGTACATTAGTTTTGCCCAACCTTATTGGACCTGAATAGGTTGGGTTCATGAAGGGTGGTTCCTCTATTGACCATCTTCGAACCCTTTTGCATGTCCTTTCGGCGTCCAGAGATGCCATTTTTCCAGCTGCTTTGGTTTCTCTGGATGCCAAGAAGGCATTCGATAGGGTTGACTGGAATTTTTTGTTTCGTACTCTTAATGCCTATAAGTTTCCCTTATGTTTTCAAAATTGGATTAAGGCCCTTTATAGTACTCCCTCAGCTCGGGTGGCAGCTAATGGAGCTGTATAAAAGCTCTTTATGTTACATTCTGGAACCAGACAAGGTTGTTCTTTATCCCCTTTACTTTTTAATTTATAACTGGAGCCCCTTATTCGCCGCTTAACGTCTTCCACAATGATTCAGGGTATTACCATTCAGGGACATAATATTAAAGTCTCAGCTTATTCTGATGACCTCTTGTTACAACTATCATATCCAAATACCTCAATTCCCCCTATGTTATCTATAATAGAAGAATATTCCCAATTATCAAATTACAAATTAAACATTGAAAAAACTCTTGTCTTCCCTTTTAATCATAAGGTTATTAAATCCACCATCACAGATCTGGGTCTTTCTTGGACACTGAACTCCTCAAGATACCTTGGTATCCAAATTACCAAAAATCTGGCTTCTCATCAAAAATTTAATTTAGATGCACTGGTAAACACTATTGGTGCAGATCTAAACAGGTGGTCCAAACTATCCATCTCATTATGGGGCCAGGTGAATTTAATCAAAATGAATGTTTTTCCCAGGATTTTTATCCCCTGTACCTACTCAATATCTGGTTACCTCTGACTTGGTTCCATAAAATCAATGGCCTGATTATAAAATTTATTTGGGCCAATAGGCAGCCCAGGATTGCTTTTCACAAGTTAGCAGTGCCCAAAGATAAAGGAGGTCTTTGTCTCCCTCATTTGATATTCTATTATTGGTTGAGCCATATTGTTAAATATATTCGATGGTTGGGACATACAGAAGAAATTAACACTTCTGTTGTTGTTCCTAACTGGCTTAAAATTGAGTTGTCTCTTATTCAAGTAAATGGTTTAGCACCGGCCGCCCTGCTCCATATTAAACCCTGTGCTCTCCCCCCGAAACTTAAAATTAATCCCTATTGCAACTTCTGTCGGAGTACACACTCAGATTTGCACCTTTATGAAATATAATCACATTTTAGTTTTAATTCAACCCATCAGGGTAACCCAAATTTAAAAATAGATAACACGCCGATCACATTTAAGTGACTTCCCCAATTGGAAGGTGCCTGGCTTTCCCATTTTGTCACGATGGATAATTCATGGTCCTCAACCATTGACATATTAAAACATTTCAACATTCCCACTAAATTTACTTTTAAAGTTTTTCAGTTAAGGCACGTAATGGTGAAAGTTTTTGGCGTGACACCTCCCCAAAAGGGAACTAAAACTTTTCTGGAACAGTTGACCTTTACAACCAACTATCTAATATTTACAATATCTTATAATATTTACAATATCTTATATATCTTGTGCGTATCTGAACTGTTTTGCACCTGACAGGCATTGAAGTTTGTTTTTTCCTAATCAGGAAGAAGATTGGACAACATTATGGCACAATTGTCATAAATATACATGTATTACTCAGGATAGGCTACGGGTTACTCAATTCTAAATATTGCACAATATATATTATACCCCTCAGAAATTATATAAATATGGGCTTATTGGTTCACCCACCTGCTCTCAATGCTAGCTGGCAGAGCAGGTAATGCTTTAATAGTCAAAATAATTTCAATTGTGTTAAATCTTGATCCATATTTTGAATCTGTGCTTTCATTAAAGTTGAAAATTTAACCTGTGAATACACAGATTCAAGATGATGAGTATACAGTAAGTATTATTTTCCAAAGTATATAAATCTTGGTAAAATTTATGAAATATTTGGTTTATTTCTTTAGAGCAAGTATCAACTTGGTCATCTTGATTCAAAACCTGAATGATCATATTTTTGTGTTGTACAGATTTTAATTGCCAGGCCATACGTTTCTCAGACCTATCTCCCTTAATGTAATAATTAGACCTAACATACAGAAATTGTCTCTCTACTTGTTCAGTAATAAGCTCGGCATATGCTGCTCTAAGAGAGGTTAATTTTGAGAAAGGTTCAGCTTCCTGATTGATTATGTGAAGAATTTCAATATCTTTAATTTGTCTTTCAAGTGTTTTCATTTTGGTTTTGTTTTCTCTATTCCTTTTAGAAGTATATGCAATAATGCAGCCTCAAATATAGGCCTTAAATGTCTCCAATATATTAATAAACAACATATCTGGAGCAGAATTTGTCTCAAAGAAAAAATCAATCTCTTGGTTAATGAAATCAATAAATGTACTGTCCTAAAGAAGAATGGGATCTAATTTAAAATGTGGGATCTCATTTACTTTAGATAATTCAAGATCAAGTTGAATAGGTGTGTGATAGGATATCAAAATGCAGTTATATTTAACTTCCTTAACATAATGTATCAAAGTAGATGAGATAAAAAAAAATCAGTACAAGAACATGATGAATTTGGAGGGAAAAAAGAATACTGTCTTTCCTCAGGGAATTTATATTGCAATGTATCCATCAAATTATAATCTGTGACAAACTGCAAAATTGTTACTGTTGCTGGATTATGGGTATGGGGGTGGCAGGGTGATTTATCAATACCTGGATCTAAAACCAAATTGAAGTCACCAGCAACAATATAAGGTGCTGAATATTTGGCTAACTCGAAAAGATTAATCAAAAAAGGGGCAGAGCTTTCATTAGGGGCATACAAATTACAGATTGTAAATGTTTGGCCATGGACAGTAACTTGACAAATAATAAATCAACCAAGTAAGCCAGTGGTTGGTCTAATTATCTGAATGTTCAAAGTTTTCTTAAAGTGAATTGCTACCCCTGCAGATAAATTTGTGAAAGGGGTGTCTATACCATCTCCCCATCTTTTAGAGTGATAAAGATATTCAGAATTACTGGGATGTGTGGAATGGTGGAGAGGCAGAGCTATTTTGTAGCAGATCATGATATCATTTCTGGGCTAGCTGTACCACGGCCTCAGCTGCATGAGTTCATCTGTGCTTTACTTCATTGAAACAGCTAATGATGATTTATGCTAGACCTTCTTGCTAGTTTAATGATATCGTGAATGGACTTGGTGCCCTAGAATCTGCATCTGAGCAGGAGTAAGCGGTGTCGGCTATGATTGATGGACTCTATAACAGACACTATCCTGGAGTTGTGGCTGTGTATTTGCAGTGGTCTAGCTAAAACTTTCAATTTGCTGTTTGTGCATACTATGCACTCCCGCTTTTACCTAGCATTTATAACATGAATCCCCTGATAGATTCAGGGAGGAAAATGAAAAAGAGACGTTGTACTAAACAGTTAGCTCGGACTGCTGAACAAGCCTTATTGGAATCTACATGTTCTGGCTGCACCTGACTGCAGCAGCAATAATTAAACACATTCTTCGGCACTTCTCTACTCTTCGCAGGCAAACCACGGTCCCCCTTATCTATTTCTCCAACTATGGAGAAAGCTACCGCTGCTGTCTCTTCTAAGTTTGTGGCTGATGCAGAGGAACCCGGATTCCTGACTGCAGAAGTTGAAGGCACTGAAATCCTTAATTTGCCAACTACAGGTGGAACGGTCAGTGCTAATTCTTGTCAATTTCAGTCAAAGACACTTGCTGCTGGCTCTTCTGAACGCTCTGTTATGGAATTAAATGATGAAATAACAAATACCCTCGACAGTTTTGCTGCTGTTGAACAGAAATCCACCAAGACAAATGTGGCAGCTGATTCAGATAAAATGGCCTTCGAATCTGGTCAAAGCTCTGCCGAGGAAATACAGGCTGGGGGAGCAGAATAGTATTAACTTGGCAGAACATGTGCCACAAACAGACTTTATCCATTTTCAGGAAGTTATTGAAAGTGAAATCAAACTTGGTTTGACTTCAGTAACTGCAGCAATTGGAGAGGTTACCTCACTACTTGAAGGTTTACAGTTAAAGATGGATACATTAACTATTTGGACTGCTGTGGTAGAAAAATGAATGCTCTGTCTGGAGGATAAAATAGATCCTCTTACGCAGAAACATCTATCCATGGAAAAAGCGCTATCAGCATTAAGATAGAAAGTTGCAGGCCTAGAAGACAGGTCTCACCATCCAAATATTAAATTGTTTCAGATTCCTGAGGGCACAGAATGTTCAGGGCATCCCCTTCCCTTTTTGAAAAAAATGCTCACTGTTGCTGTTAATAAAAAATAACCTAAAGAGTGTATTGTTCTGGACAGAGCACATAGAAGGGTAGCACATGAGGTGGCTGCCTGAATTAAGGCACCTTCCAAAATGGTGACGTGATGTGGGTGAAAGCTCGAATGGAGATGGGGGGGTTGGGTGACCAGATGTGGTGGGGTGGGCGACTGCAGAGACAGGATGTCACTATATGTACACAAGTGAGGGGGGCGAGCATGGCCTGGAAGAGGCAGAGGGAATGTATGGGGTGGTGTTGCGGTCAGATGCTGAGCTGCACCTTGGCTTCGGGAGTTGACCTCCACTTGTGGTGCATGGGGTATTGGGTTTGGGTCTGGGTCCCGGTGCTACTGCAGTTTTGTTGCTCCCGGCACAAAACTTGCATTTTTGCTTCGCTCCCCACAACGCAGCCCCCGGAGTTGAGAATCCTTAAGTAGGAGGTGCAGGGGCAAAGCACCCAAGTGAGGGTACAGCCCCCACAAGCAAAGGACCCGAGGTCCCAGGCATTCCTCCATGCGCCGAGGTTGTCAGGGTGGCAAAATTGTTTTTGCCACCCTGACATCGCAGTAATGCTGGTCACCATTCTGCACTCACCATTATCACATAGAACCTATAGGGGCACAAGAAACCTCATTGTACTCCTCTCTAATAACTCTCCACCTTGACCTGTATTTGTCAAACCACACAATTTCAAGGACCGAGAATTAATTCTGCATCATGCCCTACTGAATAAAGATTTAGTTTATGAACATCTTAGATTCTCTGCATTTCTTGATTTGTCTGAGAGTGCAGTTCAGGCCCGTCAAGCATTCAACAGATCCAGAGATGTTCTCCAATCACATCATATTAACAGTTCAATTTTATACCCTGCTAAACTGACATTTTCTATGCAAGGCAAAACATGGACATTTCAGGACTCTAGAAAAACAGAAAAGTTTCTAACTGACTTTCGTTGGGAACAGGGCAATGGATAGTTACATTTTTGTGTATTTCTATTATAGGAAATTGTATTGTTTCACTCTGGTTTTGCCATCTTGCAATTTGGAGTACTAAGATTGCTTTAAAAATGAAGATTGAAAAACGTGATTTTGTTACCTAAACATTATGTTTTGGATGGGCAGGGCAAGGTATATTATGAGCATTACACTATAATGTATCTGTTATATTGCCTGGTAAAACAAAGTACTTATTTGTTTACTAATATTTAAGCAACTGTGCGGTTATAGCTAGCCACTGAGAATGCTTATTGGGATACATAGTGTAAAGAATGGATGGGGAGGGTTGAGGTGGGCATCAATGGTAAATGCAAATGTCTTGAGCTTTAAGCCTCTTTTCAAAGGTTACTTTTGTTTTTGTGCCATAATGGGGATTACTACTCTGCAGGCTCTACAAGCATATTTTTTCTTTTATATTGGTTTGGGTAGTATAAATGTTAACTCTCAAATGTGGCATTGTGGTAAGCAACATAATATTAA
The DNA here is from genome assembly GCA_016271365.2 of Neoceratodus forsteri. Taxonomy (NCBI): domain Eukaryota; kingdom Metazoa; phylum Chordata; order Ceratodontiformes; family Ceratodontidae; genus Neoceratodus; species Neoceratodus forsteri. The sequence continues at coordinate 1,032,690,094 of CM057453.1, forward strand.
AAGGCTTAGCCCAATAAATTTGAATAAGCTAAGGAGGGTATTATGTGGGGAAGGGGGCAGGGCTTGCTATGGAAACTTTTATTTTGCCTTTTGTCTGTACAGTACTAATTATTGCACATCTAAAGGTTTTTACAGGTGTATTTCTGAAATTGTGCGCTCATATGTCATATTACTGAATGATGTTACATTACAAGTTTACTTGTTTACAGGCTGGAGATTTATGATATATCCTGGGGATTATCTGCTTTTCTCTGGTACTCCCTACTACTTCATTTTTATTTTCAGGATAGTCTATGGCAGTTAGGTGGAATATAATGTCTTGGAATGTTAAGGGGATGCTCAGCAGGTCAAAGGCTAAACAACTTTTTCAAAGTGCTGATTACAATGCAGTTAATTGTGTGTTTTTTTCAGGATATTTTTGATTTCGAGTGGATCTCAACACCATGTTGGCAAATTTCATTGATTAGTTTACACCACTGGGTAAGGTAATGCATCTTGGGGGCCTCAGGCCTCAAAGTTTTTCTTCTTTTATTAAGTTTTGTATTTTCATGTTCAATCTTGAAATCTTAAAAATGATTTACTGGGTAAAGTATATAAAGAGAAGGTAATAGAAAGTGGTTTAACAGTGCTTGCATAGGGAATTATGATGTTTATTAAGGAGTTTTATGTTCTCCCAGCCTACAGGCCACATGGCAATGGCATTGGTCCATGAGCCCTAGTTTGCCAGCCATTACAGCCTAAACATTACCCTGGGGCATGTTCTGGTACAATAAGCAAATATAATTGAAGAGTTTGTTAGAGTTAATTCCATAAAGCTAGTTTTGTGCGCTTTCATGGCAGTTTTAGTGTTATATCTTCCAGTTTCAGAGGTCTAGAGAAGTTTGGACTGTGTTTTCATAAAAAAAAAAAAGAAAAGAAAAAAGATATAAGAAAAAAGAAAAGAAAGCAGTGGGTGGATTGGCACCCAAGGCTTAGCATTTGGTCTGCAGGCATTTGTGAGTCTGGGTGCCGTGCGAGAGACGGGACTGGGAGGATGAAGCAGGAAGCCAGGGCACAACCGGCCGCATGGGCGCATTTTCGTTTCGGCAGGTGGGTGCTCCCCACCTGATTACCCATTGTGTTTGGCGGGATTTCTTTTCTTTGTGAGGCTGGGGGTGTTTTAGACTATTTTGAAAAAAAAGAAAAAAGAGAAGAAGCATTGGGTGGTTTTGTGCACCAGGCAGTGACCTAAAGGTTTTGTTGCAGGCATTGGTGTTTTCATTGGCCTGTGGGTGATGGGAATGAGAGGAAGGAATGGGGAACCAGGGCACAGTTTGGCTGCATGGGTCAGTTTAGTTTCTGTCAGTGGGTGCTCCCCACCCTAGGACGCATTGAAGTGAGAGCCTTGCACCATGGGAATGGAATGGCTGGAAGGTGGGCTGTCGCAATTCACTTAGGAGAACCCGCTCATTTTGTGAGAAGCTGGGGCATGCATTCTGGGGGATTCTTCATGGGGATGGCCGGGGAATTGTTGGATGGGCCTGGACAATATTGAAAGGGCTGATGCAGGCATGGATGGCAAAACCAGAGCAGAGTAGGAATGGAGGTGACAAGTGGAGCTGGGGCCGCCTTTTTTCCAGCCAATGTGCATGGTCTAAAGGAAACAGTTGAACTGATTTTCACAAAGTGGCTATTTGAAGAATGGAAAGGAGGCCACAATGAGTGGAGCAGTCTGTATGGCATGGTGTCTGATGTCACTGCCACATGGCCAGACATTTAGAGCACAAGTTTCTGAGTGGGACTGGTGGTGGTGGGTGAGGGTTCTGCCTAGTTTCTGGGGTAGCGGGAGAGCCCGGGAGTAGGGTTCAAGAAAATGTATGCCTCTGGGAGCGCTTTAAAAAAAATGACATTTTTTTAACTTTTTTTATTTAGTTTTTGTTGACCGGATAAGTGCACTAGACAGAAATAAGAAATAAATACAATACAATAATAAAGGCAGGGTGGATGGGGGGTGCATATGGGCATACAGGGAAACAATGAGTATGGGAACTGGAAGATCAGCATGAGGGTCCACACTGGGTGGGATAGCCAGGTGAAATAAAAAAACAAGGGGGGGAGAGAGAGATCAGATCTCTGACAGTGTGGTAAAGAGGGGGACCCTGGCAAGTGATCCCTGCAAGTACCCAACCAGGATCTGTGAGGGAGAGCAGCATGAGAATGGCATGGGGAAAAGGGAATCAGGACAGCCACAAGTAAATGGCACTTTGGGCTTGCACCAGTACCGAGTGGCAATAAAAAAAAAAAATTTGAATGAAACAAAACAAGGGCATGAAATATAACCAAGGGCAATTGGGGCCAAGACAAGGGACTGGGGAATGAATTCAACTGACTGTGTGAGCATTTCTTCTGTATTTTAAACTGAGCAGGTTTACACTTATGACCAGGGCTGCCCCATTGGGGAGGGAATGGGGCCAGAAAGGTAGGGATCATGGTAAAGGGTAAAAACAGACTAATTCCTTGGTAGAAGGCAATAGGATTACACAAGAAGGCCTGGGCAAAAACGCCACATGACACCTCTCAGAGTAACACTGGTTTAAAAAAAAAAGACCCAGTGACTTGGCAGAGGGCTTTCACCACACTCCAGAGGCTTATCAGCAATACCTCCAACCAGGGAAATGCCTGGGAAAAATGGGAGGCGCTGGAGTTTTACTGGGTACTGGCAGTCTCTTCACAGAGTCAGTTGTATGCTATGTGAAGGGGGGGACAAGACAACCCACTACAGTGGGGACCCTGGTTACTTTCACTTCCACTGCCATTTATACTGTCTATCTCTTTTGGTTCAAGTATTCCTCCCCAGATCATGACGACGGTAACCCCTCCAGCCTCCAGTGCACAATTGAGATCGGAGGTGGTGGCACTGATGTCCAAGATGTCTGAGCTGATTGATAAGGCAGCAAAAAGGGAGGAGGAGGAGACAGCAGTGAGAAAGAGGAAGCAGCCAGCAGAGCCAAGGGGAAAAGGGGCCAGTGGTAAGCACCCAAGGAGACCAGCACCAGATGTGGAGCCCATGACAATTCCTGCTCCCACTCTGGAACTAACAGACTTGAACATGGATGGGGTAAGGATAGGGGTGCCCACAAAGGAGGGCAGCTTAAAGGAATATGTGGCAGGATAGTTAGCAGAAATGGGGGACAAGGGCATGAGTTCAATGGAGAAGATCATGGTGGAACTCAAGAAAAATAAGGGCGGGAAGGGGCAGGGCAAAGGGAATGTGGGAATGTGGGAGACACAACTGGGGGCAGAAAGCTATATGATGCCCTCCCAGTTTCTCTTTGGGAGACCACATATCAGCCTCCATAAAAGACAAGAATTGGAAGGGGGAGTACGTGGACATATTTGGTCTTTTAGACAAAAAGACAGCAAAAAAATATGAAGAGAAGGAGACGGTGGGCAAATCTGAAATGGCAATAGCTCTAGCAGTGGTGGGACAGAAGGAGGAGGAGGAAGCCATTTATAAAGGGAAAAACCTATAAACATGGTAAGCAGGTTTCTTAATATATAGTGCCATCTTATTGGAAAAGCAGCTAGAATTAGCTATCCCTCTGCTAACATACACAACCATAATTAGGCATGCATATAAAGCACAAAAAGGATACGACTGGCTAGAATATGATGAAGCTTTTCAGCAGCAAATGGCATCTAGGGGGGATTTCAGATGGAACTGCATACACTCAGAGTTCTGGGTCAGGACCTTGTCCACCCAGGTGGGTGTGACACCAAAAGGGGGCACAAAAGTGACCTGGCAAGGTTTAGCTAAGTTTAAGTCCTGCTGGGCTAACATCAGAGCAGCGTGCACCTGGGCAAACTGCAAGTTCAGGCATACTTGCTCCAAGTACAGGGGAACTCACCCAGTCCTAAAATGCAGGAGCACCTCCAAGCGATCTTGAGGAGTGAGTGGATATGAGTAGTTCTTTTGTGGGGGGCAAGGGGAAGAGAGGTATAGGGGAGAATTTTGGGAACAGGGGGAGGGGCTCTGGAAACAGGGGTGGATACAATTCCAGCTATGGATGGAATTGACATTACGGCAATGAAGCCATTACAATGGGGTTTTGCACTGGCTAAAACTCCAATAAAACGGGAGGCAGTGAAAGCATGGACAGCAGATTACACTGATCAGAAAGGGGGGGTGTTTGCTGAGGGAGGGTTTTTCCAAAGGGTTTTTGCTCAAGTTCGGGAGGGAAAAAAAGCGGGCCAGGGCTAAGAACCTGTCATCAGTGAAGGGAAAGAAGGGCATAGTGCATCAGAAAATTAAGAAAGAAAAGGAAACAGACAGGATTGAGGGCCTTTCAAGGGCTCCCCATGTGGGCAATTCCAGATATCCCCTTTGGGACTTGTGTCTAAAAAAAAAAAAAGATTGCAAAATACTGGCTGATTCACCACCTGTCATATCCAGAAGGCACTTCAGTGAATGATGGTATCTAGGATGAGGAAAGTGCATTTCATAAGCATCCCTCTATTCAGTGGTACTGCTTATCAGGGTGGTATGGGGGTGTGTGATTAGCAAAAATGGATATTGAATCCACATTTCGCCTCTTACCGGTCCAACCAGTATATTGGGACCTATTGGGTTTCCAATTCAATGGTGGATTTTATTTCAACAAGGCCATGCCCATGGGGTGATCAGTTGCCAGCTTCGCCTTTGAGGCTTTTAGCATTTGGATGCAGTGGGTTTTCAAGCACAGATATGGGCACGGTCCGGTGGTACGTTACCTGAACAATTTTTTACTCATTAGGGAGTCCAGGTTGGAAGTTCAGGGGATGTTGCAGGATTTTCAGGAGTAATACACTGCAATTGGGATCCCCCTGGTGAAAGGGAAGAGGGAGAGCCCCACCAGATTGATTGAGTTTCTGGGAACTGAGTTGGACATGGTGGGTGAGTGTTTTCAGTTGCCACAAGGAAAGGTGGTACAACTCAGGGAACTCCTTAACTTCATGGTGGGTAGGAGGAGGGTACCATTGGTAGAGGTACAGCAGTTGTTGGGCCACCTTAATTTCACTTGTAAGGCGATCTGCCCGGGCAGAGTTTTCATGAGGAGGTTAGACCAGGCCATGGGCAAAGTGAAGCAGTTGCACCATTTGGTGGACATAACTAAAGAGGTGCAGGAGGACCTCTTGGTATGGACAGAATTTTTGGGGGAGTACAATGGAGTGACCTTTTGGCAAGAGGATTTGGTGGATAGTGAGGAATTGCAGTTGCACATGGATGCATTGGGCATATTCAGTTTTGGGGTATACTGCAGGGCTAGGTAGATGGCGGAGGAATGGCCTTCCAGTTGGAGAGCCTTGGGGTTACAGAAGGATATTACATTTTTGGAGATCTTTCCTATCTGGGTAGCGATGGCAGTATGGGGTGGATGCAAAACAAGAAAGTGTTTTTTTGGTGCGACAACAAAGGGGTGCTAGAGGTACTTAACAAAAAGATGGGACACAGTGACACAGTGAACAGGATTGTTAGATAACTAGTTCTGCTTGGCCTGAACTTGAACATTTTCTTTAGGGCAAGGCATGTGGAAGGGGTACAGAATAAGATCATCAACAGTCTCTCACATTTGCATTTGAGCAGGTTCAGGAGGCTGGCCCTACAGGCAGAGAAGGTGAGATCTCCGATTCCAGCCCAGCTGTGTGAAATTGGGTGGAAATAGCCTGAATGTTGTACCAGAGCTCCTGGTTGGCGAACACTTTGAAGGCATACGAAGGAGTGTGGAAAGCCTTCCAAGGGTTTCAGTGGCAGCAGGGTATTGTGGTAAGTGTCCTGGCCATGGAAAAACAGGTAGTAAGGTTTATGGTGGATAGATAGGAGAAGGGTTTGGTCCACTGTTCCATGGCAGTACTTCTAGTAGGAATAGGGTGGGCCTGAATATCCAGAAGGTGGCCAGAGCTCAACAAAAGCCAAAGTAGAAGGAAATAGAGGGAAAATAGAAAATGTCAGTTAAATAAGGACAATTGAACGCTGCTGTAGTAAGTACCTTGATAAGTGCTGTTCAACAGATCAACTACATTGACCCTAGCTGTCATAAGAAAGGCATATGGGAAATGAAAAAAATCATAATTTTCAACTTCCAGGTGTGTCATATGCATCAAGACAGTTTTAGGCATCTTCAACACTTTTTCTTGAAGAGAATGTGTCCATATTAATTTTACCTGGTGCTATTTAAAGAGACACTGTCAACCCCCTTAGGTGTCAAAGTGTCCCTAGTTTAAAGAAGACATTTTATGACCGCCAATGTTCAAGATTGCTGATGTAGCTGGTAGTTTGATCCTGACTCTTGTTTTCTTTAAAAAAAGTGAAAAACAGACTGCCCACCATACTGGTGCTACCACATAAACACAGGTTTGTTTACATTCCTTGATCAGCTCCAGCTGCATCTTTCCTGTATTTGGGAACACTCACAACACAGTCTTACCACTCATGATGCAGTGGGAGTTTAGGAGACTACTGCCTCATGAGCAACTGCACTGTTTGGGGTGTTTCTAATGCTCAGGAAGTATGCAGTTAGAACAGATCCAGGATTGTAAATAAAACAAGGTTGTTTATAAATATACATTAGCATGCATTTCAGTTCTACCAAAAAGGGAGACAGACAAAAGAAACAGCATCATCAATGAATTTTAGAGGAAGTATGCAATAATAAAATGTTGGGTTTTAACTAGGAATAATATGACGAGAAATAGGGTGACGGTGTCCCTTTAATATAAGTGGATTTCTAGAAAGGGTTATGCCTTTTTCTTTTTCTATAAGGAGAAAAGGGGAAGGTCAGTTAAAAAAACACCAGTTGAACATAAATCTAGTAAGCTCTTCGATAAGTGCATTTTGAGCAAATGTACCACATCTAACCTGGATGTCATAAGAAATGCATATGGGTTATTTCAAAAACCATAATGTTCACCTTCCGAGTGTGTACTATGCATTAAGACAGTTTTAGGCATCTTTACATTTTTTCTTAAAGAGAATATGCACACAGTAATTTTACCTGCCGCAATTTAATGTACGTGGGTTTCCAAGAGGGGTTATGCCGATTTATTTTTTGCTACAAGTAGAAACACTGAATGTCAGTAAGAACAAGACAGCTGAATGTGGATCTACAATAGTAAGTGCCTCGAGAAGTGCTTTTCAGCAAATGGACCACATAGAACCTGTAACTCTTAAGTAAGGCATATGGATGATTAAAAAAAAATCATAATTTTCACCTCCAAATATGTCCTACAAAAATAGATTTAAATAAAATCATAGTTTTCTCCTCCAAGTGTGTCCTACAAAACAAGGCAGTTTTAGGATTCTTTTTCACTTTTTCTTGTAGATAATAGGGGCAGGATTTTCAAAGCTTTCAGGATCTAAGTCCCATTCTGCAACTGCAGTTGCGGACTGAAATCGCCTGCAGCGGCGGTGGTTGGGATTCACAGATGTAGCAGTTGCAGAGGGTGTTGCGGCTGCTCCCACCAGCCATAGCTACTTTCCACAGCTGCGGCAATCTCCCTGGTGACGCCACCCGCAAGCAGCCATGAGTTGTGGAGCCGGTCAGAATCCAGCTCCGACTTTGTGAATACCAGCCTCTGCGGGACTCCCGTGGCTCCACAAATGGCCACCCTTTGGCATTGATACTTCGCTGTAGCTGGGGGACTTTTCGCAGCCTTTGAGAATCCTGCCCAAGGTCTATGGTAATTTTATCTGCTGTGATTTAATGTCAATGGGTTTCTAGGAAGAGTTATGCTTATTTTTTACAATAAGGAGAAACAGGGAATGCCAGTTAAAAAAATAAAAGACAACTGAATGTGGATCTAATAAGTTGCTCTATAAGTGTTTTTCAACACATGGACCACATTGAACATGGGTGTCATAAGTAAGGCATATGTGCAATTCAAAAATCCGTAATTTTCACCGTCTGAGTGTGTGCTACATATCAAGAAACTTTTAGGCATCGTTAACACTTTTTCTTGATGACAATGTGTCCATGGTAATTTTATCTGCTACTATTTAATGAAGTGGATTTCTAGGAAGGGTTATGACTATTTTTTAATTACTATAAGGAGAAATAGGTTATAGTGTACGGTGGAATGCGGTTGTTTATGGAAATCCATACACCACAAAAAGTTGTTCTGCAGCAGTAGTGATGTCCTCACTAACGTAGAATGACTTTTTGTTTTGCGTTAGTGAGGACGTCATAATACAAGGGGCTATAGCAGATGTTGTGAATTGAAGGCATCGGCAGAACCAGGTAAAAAATATGGAAAAGTGAGTGTATTTTTGTCATTTTCAGGCACCGTACACTATATAGAACAGTGTATGGTTACCCGCCCTCTGTATTTATTCTTTCACCTGTGAATAAATGTCGACTTGGAGACCTCTCAAGCTTCGCTCTCAAGGTCATCAGTCAGCATTGTATCCACTCGGTGGAAGAATAGCCTTGTAGTGCGTGGGTAACCATACACTATCCTATATATATATATATATATATATATACATATCAGTTAAAAAAAGACAATTGAATGTGACTCTAGTAAGTGCCTCGGTAAGTGTTTTTCAACAAATAGACTACATTGAACCTGGATGTGATGAGTAAGGCATTCTGTATGGGTGATTAAATAAAAACTCTTGATTTTCACCTTTCCAAGTGTGTCCTATGCAACAAGATAACTGTAGGCATCTTTTATAGTTTTTCATGAAGGGAATCTGTCCATAGCAACTTTACCTGCTGCTATTTAAAGTAAGTGACTTTCTGGGATGGGTTATGCCTGTTCAGTTTTTTACTGCACACCACAACAGTTTTAGGAATCTTTTTCACTTTTTATTGAAAAGAAGGTGAAGGTAGTGAGTATTTCTGGGCTGACGGTGCACAGAGCAAAGTTTATGGTGTACGAACTGGTTAGGGACTGTGGAGGGAAACCAGATTTCCTGGTGCATTTGGGAACTAACAATCTAGAGGGAAATAGCATTTTGGAAATCCAGGCAAGGTTCCGAGAACTTGCGAGAGTCTGTTAGGATAATGGAAGCAATATTTCCTTTTTGGAAATATTGCCAGTACCAAAGGCCTCAATGGAGAAAAAAAAAATGAAGATCACAGAGGTTAATGACTGGGTTAGGAAGTGAGGTGAAGAGAGTGGGTTGGGGGTGTTAGGGAACTGGAAAGGAGTTTGGGAGGATAAGGGACTGTATGCCAAGGACAGCCTTCATCTTGCCTCGTGAGGGAAGGAAGTCCTAAAACAAGGGGTGGCTGACTACATTCAAGAAAAGTGAGGTTTAAACTTGTGAGGGGGGAGGGATAAGGGAGTGGCTGACCAGAAGTCCTCTCCTCCAGATGAGCGGAGTAGCCTTCAAACCCAAGGGGAGGGGAAACAGATTGGGGAGGAGGTTCAGGAGGAGCAGAGGGTGGATGAGGTATAAGGAACCTAGGTGGGGTTTTACAAAGGGGATCAGGGATAAGGGGTGGGGGTGGTGTTAGTAAATGCCAGGAGCTTGGGAAACAAGTTGCCAGAGTTGCAGGCCATGTTGTTCGGCGGGGGGTGGATGTGGCAGTGGTCACGGAAACGTGGCCCAACAAAAATCATGACTGGGACCTAAACATGCAGGGGTACACTATGCTTAGGAAGGATAGAAAGGAGGGCAGAGGTGGTGGAGTGGCTATGTTCATTATGGATGACATAGAAATTGCTAAGGTAGAAGAAGCAGAGGGAAATGTGGAGGCCTTATGGGTCACCTTATGAACCCTGCAGGAGGTAAGGTCAAGCTGGGTGTAGTATATAGACCCCCCCGTGATGGGTGATGTTCTGGAGTATGGTTTGCTCGACAACATCATTGCCCAGAGTGGACCAAAAGGGGAAGGAGTGGTGTTGATGGTGGACCTCAGTATGTCAGGTACAAACTGGGGAACCATGTCCTCTAAGGTGGCCAAGGAGCAGAGGCTGCTGGACAGCTTCCAGGATGTGTTTTTAGCACAGCACATGATGGAGCCCACAAGAGAGGGGCATGTCCTAGACGTGGTTCTGGCGGATGGGGATCTGGTAAGGGACCTGGTTGTAGAGGATCCCCTGACTGGGAGCGACCACAATACTGTCTGGTTTCAAATAAGCATGGGGGGAAGGGAGGAGAGATCTAGGACACTGGCAGTGGACTTCAGGGGGGCAGACTTTATGGGCATGGGAAATATTCTCAGGGATCACTTGAAGGGGATTACACCAATGACAAATGTGGAAAAGAGATGGGAGGTCATAAAACAAGGACTTCATGAGGCAGTCGGGACCTGCACTAAGGTGAAGCATAAGGGAGCAAGATCACATAAACCATGCTGGTGGTCCAGTGAGGTTCAGGTAGCAGTCAGAGAAAAGAAGGCTGCCTACAAAAAATATAAAACAACGAGAGGGGATAGGAAAAAGGAAATGTACCATCTTGCATCTAGAAAAGCCACCCGGATGGTGCGTGGGGAAACCCAGTAAAGAGCAGTGACTGGCACAGGGGATATGGGGCAGGGAAAAGGGGTTCTTCCAGTACATTGGGGAGCAGAGAAAAACTAAGGGCCATCTCAGCAGGTTGAGATCAGAAGGAGGGTGGGTGGAAGAGGCGAGGGACCAGGCAGAGGTATTAAACGAGTACTTCGCCTCTGTGTTCACTAAGGAGGGGGATGGGATATCTACAAAGCAAGGCATGAAGGGGATAGAAGCAATAGTGAGTGGGATCAGGGGAGCAGCATAAATGGAGCAAGAGGGAGGGAGAGGTACCCTAGGGGTATCACATCAGGATAAGGACAAAAATGCCAGTAAGGTGGAGGGGATGGATGATGCTATCTCCATCGAAAGGGTGTGGTTTGCCCTTAAGGGCCTAAAGAAAGACAAATCTCCTGGGCCAGATGGCATTCATCTGAGAGTACTATGGGAATTGGCAGACATACTGGCTGAACCCCTAGCAGAGCTCTTCAACAGGTCGTGTGAGACAGGAAGGGTACCTAGGGATTGGCGAGAGGCACATGTGGTGCCAATCCATAAAGGGGGGTCAAATGAAGTACCAGGTAACTATAGACCCATCAGTTTGACCTCGGTGATGGGAAAATTAATGGAGAGTATACTAAAGGAATGATTGGGGTGTACTTGGAGAAGGTGGGAGGTCTGGAAAGTCGGCAACATGGGTTTGTGCCAGATAGATCATGTCAAACCAATCTTGTGGAGTTCTTCGAAAGGATAACATCAGAACTGGACAGGGAAAAGCCTGTGGATGTATTGTTCTTGGACTTCAGCAAGGTGTTCGACTCTGTCCCCCACAATGGTCTGGTGAAGAAACTGATGGGGTTGGAAGTAGGCCCTTTGATGGTCAGATGGATTGAAAGCTAGCTAGCTGGATGCACTCAGAGAGTAGTGGTCGGTGGGGAGCTCTCGAACCCTAGAGATGTCAGTAGTAGGGTACCACAGGGCTCGGTCCTGGGTCCAGTCCTGTTTAATGCATACATTTCGGACATCAGGGAGGGTATAGGGTGTGAAATGAGTCTCTTTGCTGATGACTCCAAGATGGGAGCAGTAGTTGAGTGAGAAGAGGGGAGGTTGGCCCTGCAGTGGGACCTGGACACCATGAAAAGGTGGGCTCACACATGAAAATTAAATTTCAATATCACCAAGTGCAAGGTGTTACATCTTGGGCAGGGAAACCCTATACACAGGTACACCCTGGGAGGGGAGGTGCTGGAGGCCTCAACAGGGGAAAAAGACCTAGGGATCATGGTGGATTCATGCATGAATAACTCCGAGCAGTGCAGGAGAGCAGCTAGTAAAGCAAACAGGATGTTGGGATGCATCATAAGGGGGATCACCTCTAGGAGCAGGGAAGTGATTCTGCTGCTGTAGAATGGATTGGTAAGACCACACCTTGAGTACTGTGTACAGTACTGGAGATCACACTTGAAGAGGGACATACAGCTCCTGGAGAGGGTACAGAGGAGGGCAACTAAAATGACACTAAGACTAGGGGATTTGACGTTTGAGGACAGATGTAAGGAGCTCTGACTGTTTTCATTGGAGGAGAGGAGAGACAGGGGGGACATGATTGAGGTCTTCAAGTACCTCAAGGGAATAAATAGGGTAAACACAGAGGGGATCTTTAGACTAAAGCGGGAAGGTATCACCAGAGGGCATGGTTTGAAGCTGGAAGATGGAAGGGTGAGGGGGGAAAGAGGAGGAGGTTTTTCACTGAAAGGGTGATGGATCCTTGGAACGTGCTGCCTGACGAGCTGGTTCAGAGATCCAGAGTAGAGGACTTCAAGAGAAGGTATGACAGACACAGAAAGTGGATGTATCAGATGATGGCCTGGCCCAGGGAGGTGGGGATGAATGATAGGGGTTTCTGGAACAAAAGGGGGGGGCCCTCGTTACCCAACTAGGGATCTGAGGTTCGAGCAGACTCGATAGACCATAAGACCTAATCTGCTGGCAGTTAGTATGTTAGAATGTGTCCATAGTCATTTTACCTGCTGAAAATTAATGTAAGTGGGTCTCTAGAAAGGGTTACACCTATTTTTTTTTACTGTAAAGAGAATTAGTGACTGTCAACTAAAAAAGGACAATTGAATGCAGATGTAGTTAGTGCCTCCATAAGTGTTTTTCAACAAATGGACCACATTGACCCTGGATGTCATAATTAATGAATATGGGCAATAAAAAAATCATAATTTTGACTGTTGAAGATTGTCCCACACAGCAACACATTTTTAGGCATCTTTTAAACTTTGTCTTGCAGAGAATGTGTACATAGTAATTTTACATGCTGCAATTTAATGTAAGAGGGTTTCCAGTATGGGTAAGGTGTGCTTTCTTTGCTCTAAGGAGAAATAGAAAAGATCTAGTTAGAACCTTGATAAGTGTTTTTCAATAAATGGTCCACATTGACCCTGGATGTCATAAGTAAGGTATAGGGGCAATTAAAAAAATGAAAAGTTTCACCTTCCGTGTGTGTCCTACACATCAGGACAATTTTAAGCATCTTCAACACTTTTCCTGGAAGAGAATGTGTCCATAGTAATTTTACCTGCTTCAATTTAATCTAATTGGGTTTTTATGAAGGGTTATGCCTATTACTTTTCTATAAGGAGAAACAGGACATGTCAGTAAAAAAAAGACAATTGAAAACAGATCTAGTATGTGCTTGATAAAGAGATTTGGCACTAAAAGGGGAAAGGGAAAGGGAACATTTTTTAACTAGGAATAGCCCACTAAGCTGAAGCTTTTTTCCAGATGCGACCTGGGAACACAAGGAAGTTAAGTGACTTGCTCAGGATCACACAGTATGCACCTAGGTGGCTGTGGGATTCAACCCAGGTCTCCAGATCTGCAGCTCAGAGCCTTAACCCACTGTGCTATACTGCTTCCTAATTGTCATATGGCACCTAAGAGAAAAATACAGAAGAAAGGGGTTGGGGGAAGATGGGGGAGCCTAAGTGACATCAGAGTGTGTCATTTGACACGGTGGGGGGCTGGGTCTCACTGGCCATTGCTTAAGGGGAGGGGTTCATAGGGGTCCTAGCCAGGGGTCCTTCCTTGGTATATAACATCTAGCAATCCTTGCAGAACCCTCTTTCTGCTGGGAATTTTTTGTGATTGGATTTCTTAGCACTTTGTGGCAACTTTGAGGTTATGCACAAGGCCTGTAGTATCATAAGACCCACTGGCCTAGTGGAACCTTGGCTGGCCAACAGGGCGTTTTTATTTTAGGTTTGGCATCAGGTAGCTCCAGGCTGATGGTTTTAATGGAACCTATGACCACATGGAACCGTGGCTGTGGGGGCCTCAATTTGGTGATATGGTGTTTTATGGGTCTGCCCAAGTTTAACGCAAGCTGCCTATAGGGGGCCTTCAGCATGGTATGTTTTTTGTACCTGCAACATGGTGTAACGTAGAAGGTAGTACTGGAGAACCTCTGGTGCTGGAGAGTGAGTCCTGGCCAGGGCACCACATGGATCCACAGTGGTGGATTGCAACAGACAGATGGGGGGGGGGATAATTAATGAGGAAAGAAGAAGTTGCAGTTTGTTTTGGTTGGAGTTACAAAGGGTGACCGCTGATCCAGCGTGCTGCATTGCTCAGGTTAATAGGTGTGGAAGGCTGGTTTGGTTTGGTGGGCCTCGGGCCTAGTGGGACGGGGGCTGGTGTGTGGGTAGTGTATAACTGGCAAAGGAAAGCAGGCCTGATCGGAGTGAGGAGACAACAGCACATCAAGGGAGAACTGTAAGCATAACTAGCAGTGGGGTGTGCTTTGGTTTTGTTTTTGGTTTGGGACAACAGGCGTTTCCTCCCCAGTGAGACCTGTTTAGTACTGAGAGATACTGTATTTGTTAAATAATGATGTAGCTGGAAAATATTTGAGTATTTTGCTACAAAGTTGGGCACTGCTTTTGTTTTTGGTTTGGGACAGTGGAGGTTTCCTCTCCAGCAAGACCACGGGGCCACGTGGTGACGAGCAGGATGGAAAGCAGATCTTGAACATGGCAGGTTGAGTGCTGACTTTTGGAATTTTGTTTTTTTGGCTGGAGGAGAATGGGGACAGAGAGATTGTGGGGCCAAAAACAGGAGGAAAAGAACTGAGTGCCATGGGCGGGACAGCTGGCAGCTGGCACCAACGGGACTGGCAGGTGGAAGGACTAAGGGCTCGGGGGGGCCTGCATTGTCTTGGAAGGTAGTTTTGGTTCAGAAAGCCCAGTCTCTGGTAGGTTGTTCAGGGGGACATGGAGGGCCAAAAAGAAGAAAGAAAGAAAAGTTGTTAAAAATAATATAGTTAAATAGAATGAATGAGCCTCTTGGTACAATGCAAGGATCAGACTGGGGACAGAGGCAACTGCGTGGCAAGGAGCCACAAATAGCACGTGAGGGAAGGGAAGGTGAGACCGGCGGAGCAGCTCACATGGCGGGACTGGGTGTTGGCTAGCTTGGTGGAGTGTCTGAGGCAGGGGGCCTCCCTAGAAGATCTCCAGGTGGGCCGAGGTGGGCCAGTGGAGGTGGAGATTGGGAAGGCAGGGGGTGCCTGAGGTGGGAAACAGGAAACAAGCAGGCCCTGCAAACCTCTTTAGCCCTGGATCCAATTCTTCTACCTTTACACCACTGAGCCAGTATTCCATTTTTGGATTCTTATTATCAGTGTGTATAACCTTGCATTTATTGGCACTGAATTTTAAATGCCATATGCTTGACTAATTTCCCAATCTATCTACAGCCCCTTTCAAATTTTTGTATACCCTCCATAATATACAGCATAATGAAGGGACAAGGAAGTCATAAAAGGGGAGGTGTGTTAAAAAAAATTAATAAATGAGCGCAAAAAGATGGTGCTATTGTGAGTAGGATTTTGCATGGCCAAGGCGAGGGTGATACAGGGGTTAAAGAATGGATTAACAGGCAGCGAGGTACAGTGGATAGCGGGATGATTCCTGTCATAGGGGAGTCTGGGCAGAGGGTGGGAAGGGGGAGCAGGGGCTGGGGATACCCGAGTTTGGGGGTGGCACACAAGGATGAATGGTGGCCCGGCAGGGGGCAGGGTGGATGTTGAGAAGGGGACTTTAGGAAAAATGGCACTGTGCTCTTATATTTTTCATTTCATCCCCTAGTAGCACAGCAATGGGCAGATGGCACCTAACAGAGCTCAGGTCTCCAGCACTAAGATGATGGAGGAAGCATCCAAGCTGATGAGCAAAATGACGGAGCTGGTAGAGGTGGCCAAACAGTGGGAAGAGGAAGAGGGGCATCAAAGAAAAGGAAGGAGAGAGACAAAAGGGCAGGTGGGGCAGGGGACAGAAGAGGCCACAAAGAGCAGGGCCTGGCCTCTCACCCATCTCACCACCAGAGCCAGAACCAGCACCAACTGGACCAGGCCTGAATGGGGGTAAGACCGATGTAGATGTCACGAATGAAGGGGACTTGAGAGAGTATTTGGTGGGTCTGATAGGGGACATGCAGGACCAGGGTGTGGAGAGGATGGAACGTTCATTGCAGGCAATAAAGACTGGGGGCAAGGAAGGGGAAGAGTCAGTGGGAAATCAGATGGGGGAAGGAGCTGTCCGAAGAGCTCCTGAGGTTCACTTTGGTGGAACACGTACCAGTTTCAATTAAAGAAAAAATTTGGAAGAGGGAATACGTGGACATTTTTGGTTTAGTGGATGAGGACATGGCCAAGAAATATTAACAGATGGAGTCAGTGGGAAAATCGGAGATGACAGTGGCATTGGCGGTGGTACTGTAGGGCACAAGGAGGAGGAGGTGAAATACAAGGGTAAGAACATAGAGACATGGCAGGTGGGTTTGATACACAGTGCGTTGGTCCTGGAAAAATAGCCAGAACTGGAAATTCCCCTTTTTACCTATGCAGGTATCATCAGGGATGCCTATAAAGCAAAGCTGGGATACAGATGGTTGAAATACAATGAGGCATTCAGAAAGTGGATGACAGCAAAAGAAGACTTGAGATGGGACTGCACGCATTCCGAACTGTGGGTTTGGACACTATCTGGCCCAGCAGGTGGATCTGGAGGGCAGCACACTAAAAAGACCACCCCAGCCCTGGTTGTGAAGACCTGTTGGGGGTAAAACAGGGTGTCATGTACCTCGGTGAACTACAAACTCAAGCATGTTTGTTCCCGCTGCACTGGCCCACACCCACCAGCCAGCTGCCAGCAGGGAGGAGAAATGTGGACACACAAACAGCTAGGCAGTACCAAGAGCAGTCCTTTGGGGGGGGGCAGGGTGGGAGCAGGAAGGAGCAGGGGGGCATGGCTGGGGTGGGTACAACTCCAATTATGGTTGGAAATGAAGGGGAAGGAGAGGAGGGGCACCAGGGTTTTCCCTTGTTGTGCACTCCCATAGTCACTGGGGTAATTGAGGCCTGGACGCAGGAATATCCGGATGTAAGGAGGTCAGATTTCCTGAGGCAGGGTTTCAAGTGAGGATTTAATTTGGGATTCAAAGGGGGGGTACAAGAAAATGAGGGCAAAGAATTTGAGATCTGTGAGGAGAAAGGAGGACGTGGAGAGAGCTAATATCCAGAAGGAGGCAAAGGCAGGGAGGGTCAAGGACACTTTCACCAAACCTCCTTGGCCCAATTTCCAGGTGTCACCCCTGGGGGTGTTACCAAAGAAACAAGTGGAAGAATTCCAACTCATCCACCATCTCTCCTACCAAGAAGGGGCCTCAAAGAATGAGGGGATACCTGATGACCTAAGAGCAGTCTTGTACATGTCACTGGACCAGGCAGTGAGGTGCTGATCTGGGTGGTACAGGGGACATGGTTAGTAAAGACAGACGTCGAGACCGTTTCCCAGCTTCTACTGGTCAGGCCTGAGGATTGGGACTTATTGGGTTTCCAGTCTGAGGGCAGCCTGTACTTTGACAAAGCCATGCCAATGAGTTGCTCAGTGGCCTGTTTGACCTTCGAGGCAACTGGGATAGCAAATTAAAAGACAAGTCCTTGGAAGATATGTGGAATGTATTTAAGTATGAATTATTCATATTATGTGACAAACACTTGAAAAAGACAAAGCTATATAATACTGAGGGGAAAAAAACTAAATGTTTAAGCAAGGATATTCTAAAACTCTTACAACAAAAACAGAACTTGTTTAACTTATATGAAAGTAATAACCAGGACCCTCAAATATGGAGCAAATATAAAACGATGCAGGCAGATGTAAGAAACTCATAAGGATGAGAAAAAAAATGGAAGTGAACCTAGCAACCACAGCCAACAGAGATAATATGCAACAATTCTGTAGTTATGTAAACTCCCTGAGAAAATCCAAACATAACTTATGCTCTATAAAAAAGGAAAATTAGACCATCACAGACCCACTGAAAGCAGCAAACATTTTTAATGAATATTTTGGTACAGTGTTTTCCAGCAAACAGCAAAGTAAACTTGATATTAGGCCAAATGACGAGAGACCCATAAGCATCATTGCCGAAATAATATTGGAAAAGATTCAGTCCCTCCAAAATACTTACTCTGTGGGTCCTGATGATATTTCAGATAGGATTATTAAACTATTGTCCCACAATGTAGCAACACCTCTAGCCATATTGTTCAATAAATCACTTGTAAGCGGGACTGTGCCTCAGGATCGGTTGGAGGCAAATGTGGTGCCCATACATAAAAAGGGAGCTAGGGCAGACCGTACCAATTATAGGCCAATTAGTGTGACTTCAGCCCCTGGTAAGCTATGGAATCCATCCTGAAAGACGTCATTGATGCCCACCTCAGAGGAATTGGTCAGGAGGACAGAGAGCAGCATGGGTTTGTTGTAGGGAGATCATGTGTGACTAATCTATTTCGTTTTTACAAAAAGATCTCAGAGGCAGTAGTTAATCGGCAGGATGTGGACTGTATTTATCTAGATCTAGTGAAGGCTTTTGATAAGGTTCCCCACCACTAGGTCTGTTGCTGTCTTACTAATATAGATATAGACCACAGAGTGCTATGCTGGATCGGGGCCAGGCTGAATGGGAGGTCCCAGAGGGTGTGTTTACATGGATATTACTCAGACAGGGTGGGAGTCACTAGTGGGGTCCCACAGGGGTCGGTCCTGGGCCCAGTGTTGTTTAAGGTTTTTATGTCCTCTATGGGTAGGGATAGCTGTGGCTGGATTAGTAAGTATGCTGATGACACCAAAATTGCTAGAATAGTAACTGACCTAGAAGGAGCTAGAGGCCTACAGGCCTGTCTAAACAGTATTTGTGACTGGGCATCATCTAGGGGTATGATGTTTAATGTTGTCAGGTGCTGTGTAATTCATTTGGGGAATCATAATTGTATGCAGAACTATTATATGAATGGTAAGGTACTATGTAAATCCGTGGAAGAGAAAGACCTGGGAATTCTTATAGATCACAAACTGACATACCGCTTTTGTACAAATAAGCAGATTATAAAAGCCAAGCAAGTGTTTTGCAACATTAAGAGAAACTTTAGGATCCATAACAAGGAAGTGATCATGCCCCTGTACAGGGCATATGTCAGACCAATTCTAGACTATGGGGACCCATAACTAAGGGAGCAGTGAATGACATTGAAAGGGTTCAAAGGCAAGTCACTAAATTGATATATAATACTAAAAACATGCCCTATGAAGGGTGCTTGGAGCATCTGAAGCTTATGTCCCTTGAAACAAGAACAGTTAGAGGAGATTTACTACTTTGTTATGATATAATGGGGATGATTATTTACTAAGTGAATTAAACCTCCAATTTAAAAATGGAACCAAAGGGACAAGGGGTCACCCTCTTTAACTTAGGCACATAAGATACAATACTAAGAGAAGGAGGGCCTTTTTCACACAGCGGGTGGTGGCCCCTTGGAACAAACTCCCACTGTCGCTAGTCTGTTCTAAATCTAAGTAACATTTCAAAACCCAGTTGGATAACTATATAATGAAAGAGGGTAACATGACCTAATAAGGGATACTGGAAGGGAGCAGCAATGGGTTACTTTTCCATTTGGACTCATAAGCTCCCACAAACCTTTGTATGAACCTTTGTATTTAGTTCTGGGTACAATGGGTGTTCAGGTGGAGATATGGGTTCAGGAAGGTGGTACACTATTTAGGAGATTTTCTGCTCATGGGGGCAGTGAGGCTGAGACAGGGGGGATATTGGTGGATTTTATGGAGTTGTGTGGGCAAATTGGCATTCTGCTAGAGAAGGGAAAAATGGAGGGCCCAGCTTGCCAGCTGGAATGCTTTGGGATAGAGGTGGACATAGTGCAGGAATGTTTCTGCCTTCCAGGGGACAAAGTGTCTTGACTCAGGGGACTGCTATCACAAGTCAGAGGGAGGAGGGGGGTGCCACTTGTATTAGTGCAACAGCTACTGGGGCACTTTAATTTCACTTGTAAGGCCATAAACCCAGGCAGGGTATTTACCAGAAGGTTGGCTAGGGCCACAGGGAAGGAAAAATAGCCACACCATTGGGTAGATATCACTAAAGGAGTATGCGAGGATCTAGGGGTTTGGGAGGATTTCCTTGACACCTATAATGGGGTTACATTCTGGCAAGATGAATGGGCTTACAACACTGACTTGGAGCTGTACACAGATGCATTGGGGGGCCTGGGGATGGAGGCATACTTCAAGGGGGAGTGGATATCGGAAGTATGGCTGGCTCAGTGCAAAGAAGGGAATTTACTGACAGACATTACCTTTTTGGAAATATTTCCCATCTGGGTGGCCATGTAGGTGTGGGTGGGACAGGATGAGGGGAAGTGCATTCTCTTTTGGTGCAAAAACAAAGGGATTGTGGAGGTGATAAATAGACAAGGGGGGAGTATGAATATGGTAGAAGGGGTATTGCACCACATGGTGCTGTGGGGACTGCAACTGAATATGTCATTTAAGGCACAGCATATTGTAGGGATTAGAAATGAGATGACTGACAGTCTTTCCCATTTGCAGCTGGACAGGTTCTGGGAGCAGTCCAAGCAAGCAGCAATACACAGGACCACGGTCCCAGACCAGCTATGGGAGATTGGAGGTAAAAAGCCTGGTGGCTGTACTGTAGCTCATGGGCAGCCAACACTTTGAGGATGTATCAAAGTGCAAGGCAGGGTTTCCAGGAGTTCCAAGTCAGGTCCAGATAGGGTATGGGGGAACCAGTCTCTGAGCACCAGGTGAGGCAATATGTGGTGGAGAAGTGGGAAGAAGGGATGGCCCATACTACCATGGGGGTGCAGCTGGTTGGCATAGGTTCAATGTGTAAGGATAGAGATTGGCCAGAGGTCACTCTAGGGAGGGCAGTCCGGACAAGGAGAAAGAAGGGATAGGAGGCAGCCCATCATGGGGCAGCTGCAGTAGAGAGTGATGGGGGCCCTACAGCATGTATGCACTTCAGCAAAGGAAGCATGTTTGTTTAGGGCAGTTTTTCGCAGTGATGGCCAGGGGAGCCTTCAGGATCAGGGAAGTGATGGCCCCGAGGAAATCAGGGACAGCACAGGGTCTGCAGGATGGGCACATTGAGTGGGGATGAGACCGGGTTGTCATTCACCTGCCCAGGTCCAAAATGGATCAATGAGGTAGGGGGTGAATCGGTGACATTGACTAGACAACAGCAGGGTGAGGTATGCACAGTCACAGCATTAGAAGAATATGGGAGTATTCGGGGCACTTGCGGGGGTATGGTTCTGCCATGGGGATGGCAGTCCAGTGACTAGTTTCCAGGTTGGGAGTCCCTTAAGAAGGCACTTTCCTTTGTAGGTGAGGACCCCAACAGATATGCCCCTCATTCTTTCCGCATAGAAGCGGCATCAGAGGCTGCAGCCAGGGGAGACTCCAAGTCGGAGGTAAAGCGGCTCGGGTGCTAGAGATCCAGCTGCTGCAAGAAATATTTGAGATGTTGATGGCATGGTTTGCACCCTGTTTTTTTGTTTCCCCTTAGCAGGAACAAAATGAAAGGTCTGGATCATGGGGTACTTTTTTATCTATTAGGTGGAGAGGTTTGCAGCATTCCAAAGTGGGAGAAAACAGCTGCAGTCTGGCATGGAGCACACGAAAGTGCATTGGAAGAGAATAAGGAGCATGAGATGGGCACAGCTGATGCCTTTATTAGAGGAGCTGCAGGTCTGATGGAGCAGTCTGGGCTGTCTATTCATACACTTGGGGGGAAATTACTCGGGGGAGACACCATGGGGGGCACTAGTGCAGGCCATTATGGCTGATTTAGAGTGGATGAAAGGTTGGTGGCGGGGTGGTCCTTGGCTGGTCCGAGATCACATCCTGTTGGGTGTGGAGAGGCGCCAAGAAGGTCAGCACAGTAGAAAAGGGGAGGAAGCGGCTTAATAGGAAGGTGATAAGAGTGGGGATTGAGATGGGGAAGTGCATATACAACACAGGGACATTTCCTTTGAGCTAGCAGATGTATATAGGTCAGATGGGATCCACCTGTTTGAGTTTGGCATGTGTCTATTCCTGAGACCCATCATGGACATAGTGGGGGAGATTGAGAAAAAGGGCCTGAGGTACGAGCCTTCAAAGGGGGAAGCCCCATTATCCATCATAAGCTGGAGATGGGTCAGTGAAAAAAAGGGGGGAGCTAGAGAGGGAAATAGGGGGTGACCAGAAAGGGGGGAGGGGCTGGGCAACATGGGGTGGGGGAAAATGACACACAGGCATGGAAGTAAAAGGAGGGAGTGGGATAGAGACTAGTGGTCTGATCCTAGTGTCTGGACCTAGGAGAATGGAGGTCCTGGTAAGTTGATACCTGGTTCTGGTGATGGTGTGGGGGGTCGGATCTGAGTGTCCGGACCCTGAAGGACAACACACAAGAAGAAGAGGACCAGGAAGGAAGAAAGTTCCAAATTAAAGAATGGACTGATGTATTGATTGTATTAAATGAAATGTTGAAATATGAAGAGATGGGAATGTAAATATTAATTTAGTGCCAATTAAAATGCTGCCAATGAGCATGCAAGCCAGCAGGTGTGGAGACAGTTTTATTTCTGAAGGGGATCAGAGGACAAAGGAGTTTGCTACTAAAAGGCAAACCTAATTGTCATATTATTTCTGAAGGGGATCAGAGGACACGTGCTTTCCAACAAATGGACCACATCTAACCTGGATGTCATATGTAATGCATGTGGGTTATTAATAAAATCATAATTTTCACTTTCCAAGTGTGACCTATGCATCAAGACAGTTTTAGGCATCTTTTACAGTAGTAAGTGACTTGATAAGTGCTTATAAGCAAATGGATCACATAGAACCTGGAACTCATAAGTAAGGCATGTGAGTGATTAAACAGAATCATAATGTTCACCTCCAAGTGTGTCCTACTTTTGCTTCAAGAGAATGGGACCATAGTGATTTTACCTGCTGCAATTTAATGTAAATGGGTTTCTAGGAAGAGTTATGCCTATTTTTTTACAATAAGGAGAAACAGGGAATGCCAGTTTTTAAAAAAGACAACTGAATGTGGATCTAATAAGTGTCTCCAAAGTGTTTTTCAACCAGTTGACCACATTGAGTGTTTATGTCATAAGTAAGGCATATGTGTGAGTCAAAGAAACCATCATTTTCATCATCTAAGCGTGTGTTATGCATTAAGAAACTTTTACACATTGTTAACACTTTTTCTTGAAGAGAATGTATCCATAGTAATTTTTCCTGTTACAATTTAATGTAAGTGGATTTCCAGGAAGGGTTAGGACTATTTTTAATGACTATAAGGAGAAACAGGGAATGTCAGTTAAAAAAGACAAATGAATGCAGATCAAGTAAATGGCTCAATAAGTCTTTTTCAACAAAGGGACTACATTGAACCTGGTTGTCATGAGTAAGGCATACAGTATGGGTGATTAAAAAAATCTTAATTTTCACCTTCCAAGTGTGTCCTACACAACAAGGCAATGTAAGTGGGTTTCAAGAAAGGGCTAAGTCTACTTTTTTTTTTTACTATAAAGAGAATCAGGAAATGTCAGTTAAAAAAAAACAATTGTACAAGCATCTAGTACGTAACTCAATAAGGGTTTTTCAACACATGGAACACATTAACCCTGGATGTCATAAATAAGGCACATGGGTAATTTAAAAAAATCATAATTTTCACCTTCCAGGTGTGTCCCACACATCAACACATTTTAGGCATCTTTTAAACTTTTTCTTGAAGATAAGGGGCTGGATATTCAAACTGCGCCATTCTGTGGCACAAGCCCTTGCGCCGCTCAAAATAGTTGTGCTGTGGTGTGGCCGGGGCGATATTCAATGGAGTTGCTCTATTGAGCAACTCCTTTGAATATCACCCCCCCGACACAGCCACTGTGCATGGCACAATGGAACTTGCGCCACCATAAGTGGAGAATTCAAGATGCGGTGGCACAAGTTCCATTGCGCCATGCGCAAATTTCTGATATTCAAAGGTGACATGCAAATGGCGCCATAATTCATATTACAAGGCACAGGGGCCATTTGCATCTACTTATGTTGTTCATTCATTAACATCTGGGTGCACCGATCCCCGGCGACTTGCATACCTGGAGCCCTGGGCAGCAGCTGTCGGGGACCGATGCCTGTGATCGTGGGCATGAGTAATCCCCGACTGGCCCAATCGCGGGCAACACAGTAGTAATTCCCCCCACTAGCCCGATTGCGGACAAAGCAAGTTCAACCCCCAGAACAATATCCTGGTGGTCCAGTGGCCCACGAAGCCCGATCGCGGGCATTAGATTCAACTCCCCAGGTCCAAGTACCCTGGTGATCTAGTATGTCCCCACCCACCCACCCTAGGAGCCCCTGCCTCCCCCTCCCATCAGCTGGTGGGTGGTGGGGCAGCAAGGCGGGTGGGGTGCTGCTCCCGCCGGCTGATGGGGAGTGGGGTGGTCAGGGCTCCATGGGTGGGCAGGGTGGGGGCCACTAGATCACCAGGGTACTTGGACCTGGGGGTTGACTCTAATGTCCACGATCGGGCTTCATGGTCCACTGGACCACCAGGATATTGTTCTTGGAGGAGGTTGAACTCTGTTCTGCCCATGATCGAGCTGGGGAATTACTACTGTTTTGCCCATGATTGGGCTAGTAGGGATTACTACAGTTTGCCCGTGGATCGAGCTAGTGAGGGTAATTGCTACTGTTTTGACGCGATCGGGCTGGTGGGGATTAGTACTGTTTTTCCACAATCAGGCTAGTGGGGTGGGAATTACTACTGTGTTGCCAGCGATCGGGCTGGTGGGGGATACTACAGTTTTGCCTGCGATCGGTCAGTGGAGGGTTACTATTATGCCTGTGATCGGGCTGCAGGGGCACAGCGAAAGTGGAGGGCCACCCACAGGTGGCAGCTGCTGTGTTGTGCCCTGCAATGCGGCAGCTCACCTGTGGGTGGCCCTCAACTTACTCTTTTTTTTTTTGCTCAAAGTTGTTGCAGGCAGGTTGGGGGGTTGCGCCTGCACAAGCTCTGCACAGCCCGGCTGAATGTCGGGCTGTGCAGTTTACTATAGTTCCTTCCCCTCCGGTTGAGCATGCCTTCATTAGCTTTGCGCTGTTGCTCAGCATGTCTTGGGGGGGCCCAACTGCCTCCTGCTGAATATGGCAGAATGGTGCAATTTCGGACTTGCACAGGTGCAACCCTATTGCGCATGGTGCAACCCTTTTGAATATCCAGCCCAATGTGTCAATAGTAATTTTACCTTTGGCAATTTAATGTATGTGGGTTTCTAGTAAGAGTAATGCCTACTTTTTGCTAAAAGGAGAAACAGGAAATGCCAGCTAAAAGAAATAAATAAATAAATGCAAATCTACTAAGTACCTTGAAAAGTGCTTTTTAACAAATGGACCATATTGGCCCTGGATGTCATAAGTAAGGTATATGAGGAATTACAAAAATGATAATTTTCACCTTCTAAGTGTGTCCCACACATCAGGACAATTTTATTAATCTTCAGCATTTTTTCTTGAAGAGAATGAGTCTTTAGTATTTTTTTTTTTTGGCTGCAATTTAATGTAAGTGGGTTTCTATGAAGTGTTATGCCTATTTCTTTTACTATTAAGGAGAAACAGGGAATGTCAGTTAAGTACAGACAATTGAACACAGATCTAGTATGTGCCTTGATTAGTGCTTTTCAAGAAATGGACCACATTGAACCTGGACGTCATAAGAATGTATATACATGATTAAAAAAAATCATAATTTTCACCACCAAGCGTGAACAACACACCATGACAGTTTTATGCTTCTTTACCACTTTTTATTGAAGAGCATGTGTCCATAATAATTTTACCTGATGCAAAATTATGTAAATGGGTCTCTAGGAAGGGGCATGCCTATTTATTTATTATGAGGATACGCAGTGAATGTCAGCTTAAACAAAAAGACAGTTGAACATGGATGTAGTAAGTACCTCAATAAGTATTTTTCAACAAACGGACCACATTGAACCTGGATGTCATAAGTAACACAGAAGGACAATTTAAAAAGAATCATCATTTTCACCTCCAACTGTGTCCTGCAAAACAAGATAGTTTTAAAATTATGTTTTTACTTTTTCTTGTAGAGAATGGGTCCATAATAATTTTATCTGCTGCGATTTAATGTAAATGGGTTTCCAGGAAGGGTTATGCCTATTTTTTTACAATAAGAAGAAACAGGAAATGTCAGTTTAAGAAAAAAAGACTTTTGGATCTAATAAGTGCCTCAATAAGTGTTTTTCAATAATTGGACCACATTGAACCTGGATGTCATAAGTAAGGCATATGTGGGTTCACAAAAATCATAATTTTCACCATCCATGTGTGTCCTATGCATTAGGAAACTTTAAGGCATCATTAACACTTTTTCTTGATGACATTATATCCATGGTAATTTTACCTATAGTAATTTAATATGAATGGGTTTCTAGGAAGCGTTATGCCTATTCATTTTTTCCAAAAGGAGAAACAGGGAATGTCAGTTGAAAAAGAGACACTTGAATGTGGATCAACAGTAGTAAGCACCTTAATAAGTGCTTTCATGAAATGGACCACATTGGACCTGGATGTCATAAGTAAGGCATATGGGCGATTAAAAAAATAATAATTTTCAACTACCGAGTGTGTCCTACACATCAGGACAGTTTTAGAAATCTCTAACACTTTTTCTTGAAAAGAATGTGTCCATAGTAATTATAACTACTGCAATTTAATGTAAATGTATTTCTAGGAAGGGTTATGCCTATTTATTTTTATTTCTTTGAATCTTGGATTACAAGTACCTTTGAGCCAAGGCTCTTTTACAATGGTTCTACATCAGATGAGATACAATTCAAACAAGACATTGAGTAACAGTATAACAGTGGGTTACAGGCAGTTACAAACAGTTTTATACATTCAATACAGTGGCAAAAATGCCAGAAGGAGGTCTGGTAACAGGGTTAACATGGTTTGGATGAGAGATACACTAGTGTGGTGTGGCCATAGGCACTAGACAAATATCAATTAAAGTGCTACAAGGGGGTAGAGAAGGTGGGTGGGAGGAGAGGAGGATGAGTGGGTGTATGGGAGAGAGAGCTGGGGGAGAGGGTTAAGTGCTAGGGGGAAAGAGCAAAGAGGAGAGGGGGAGAACAATTAGGAAGGATAGTCACAGGAGCTAGATGCAGACAGGATGTGAAGAAGATTGGATTTGAACAGACCAAGCTTTGGCATAGAGGCGATGTCAATGTTGAGACCACTGAACCAGCTGGGAGCTCTGTGTGCAAAGGATCTTTGCCCTTGTGTGGTGCGGAAATGTCGGATATGCAGTAGTTGGGATTCAGAGTCCCTGGTGAAGTGAGTAGTCCACGCTGAGCAAAGGAGAGCTTGGATGCCTGGGGGAGCAAGGCCTAGTGTTATTTTCTTTGCCATAAGGCAGGTTTGGTACTTGATCTGGTTTGAAAGTTGAAGCCACACAGTCTGTACATAGAGATCACACATGTAGGGGAGGTGATGGGTGCTGGTTATGAGATGGCAAGCTTTGTTTAGTGCAATGGATATGCGCCCAAGAACGGTGGCAGAGGCGGAGCCATAGATGATCAGACCATAGTTGATAATTGAGATTACTGAGCTATGTACTGAAATCCTTAAGGCATCTGAGGTAAGGCAATGCCTGTGCCTGAAGAGTAGGCCAATGAGAGCGTTGGCAGCCTTGGCAATGTTGGCAATGTCCATAGCATATGATATGTTATAATCGATGATAACTCCTAGCTATTTAAATGCTTGAAACTGTTCAAGGGTTGTACCAAGGCAGTTTTTGATCGTAATGGGATTGAGTCTGTGTTTGTTGTGTGGGCTGCAGAAGAGCATGGACTTGTATTTTTTTATAGTTGAGAACCAATTTATGTGTACTAAACCAAGTTTCAATCGAGGTGAAGGCAAGCTGTAGATCCTTTTGACGGTGGCCCAGATTCTTGTGAGTGGAGAGGATGATGGCATCATCAGTATAAAGGAGGATTTTTCTGGACATAATTGTGGAAGATCATTCAGAAAGAAGATAAAATGAAGTGGCCCAAGAATGAAGCCTTGAGGAACTCCTGAGTGAACAGGACATGCATCTGAGAGAACATCAGCTATTTTCACTCCTTGGGAGCAGTTCTCCAAGTAGCTCTTGAACCAGGTAGTAGACTCAGATGAGAGCCCAACAGAACATAGCTGTGTGATTAATATTTTATGATGTACAGTGTCAAAAATCTTGGTCAGTTCTATGAAGACCAACCCGGTTAGCAGGCTGTTGTCCAACGAGCTGCTGATAGCACTGGCGAATTCAAGGAAGGCCAGTGAAGTACTGTGACCTGTACAGAAGCTATGTTATTGGGGGAAGAGGATGTTGTGTTTATCCAGGTATTCCATTAGCTGGTCAGATACTATATGTTCAATGGCCTTGGGGGGGGGAAGTATGGAGATGGCCAATAGTTCACATGCAGGTCCTTGTCCCCACTTTTGTGGACCAGGACTACTGTGGCTGATTTCCATCTGTTGGAGAACTGGCTGAGAGTGAGGGAGAGGTTGAATTTTTGTTAGTGGAAGTAGCACTTCATCAAGTGTGAGGGACACCAGCTTGAGGTCAAGTGATTCCCCACTAGTTCTGGATTTGGTGATTGCATTAGAGACGTATTTATGGACCTCATGCTCCCTGACTTCCTTAAAGTAGAATGGTGGGAGGTTGGAAGGAGGTGGTTGTGGGCTGGGGGGGAGAAGAAGGGTGGTCATCATTGAAGAAGTCCGAAGGGAGAACACTACTGAGGTCAGAGAATGCAGTATTTAAAGTATTTTCAATTGAAGTAGGGTCAAGAGTTATGCCACCATCAATGACCAACATAGTAGGTGAGGATTTTGGCTGCTTCTCAGTTTCTTCTTTAAGATTGTCCCAGAAGGATTTCCCTTTTCCCCAGGTGTTTGTGAGGATATCTCTGTAGTACACATTTTTCTTCTGGTGGATTGATTTAGTGCAGTTGTTTTGTGCCCATTTGTAGTTCTGAATATCGGATTGATTGCCTTTGGCCTGTGCCCAAAGCCAGATGAGGTCCCTTGCTTTCAGATCTGTAAGAAGTTCAGTGGAGAGCCAAGGATTGCAAAGGCCTTTGAATTTACATATTTTGAAAGGGGCATGGGTGTCATAGGCAGCATTGAAGGAGCTGATGAAGAAATCCAAGGCCGAGTTGACATCAGAAGCGTTGAATATAGGAGACCAGTCAAGCTGTCAGAGGTAGGATTTGAGGTGTTTCAACTGATCGCATGGGGGGGACTCTACTATTGATTAATTTAGGGGGGGCTTGCATAATTTATTCGACCATACACAGATACCTGGGGAATGGTCACTTAGTGTATCTGGAAGAACAGAAACATCCAAGATGTGTGAGGGATGGCTGGTCAGTATCCAGTCCAGGAGAGTGCTTGCACCAGTTTTATAATTATGTCTAGTGGGGGAGACTACCAGCTGTGCCAGATTGGTTGCTGAGATGGCATCCTTGAGGCACCCCATGTCAGTGGCTAGCCAACTGATGCTAAAATCACCCATTAGGATTGACTCCGAGTCAAAGGGATGGGCATGGACACATTTATTTTTTACTATAAGGAGAAACAGGGAATGTCAGCTAATAAAGATGAAGGAATGTGGATCTACAGTAGTAAGTGCCTTGATTAGTGCTTTGCATCCCTGGATGTCATAAGTAATGCATATGGACAATTAAAAAAATCATAATTTTCACCTCCAAGTGTGTCCTGCAAAACAAGACAATTTTAGAATTCTTTTAAACTTTTTCTTGAAGAGGATGGGTCCATAGTAATTTTATGTTCTGCGATGTAATGTAAATGGATTTCTAGAATGGGTTATGCCTATTTTTTTTTTTACTATAAGGAGAAACAGGGAATATCAGTTTAAGAAAAAAAAAAGTGCCTCCATAAGTGTTTTTCAATAAATGCACTACATTGAACCTGGATGTTATAAGTAAGGCATGTGTGTGATTCAAAAAAAATCATAATGTTTACCATCCATGTGTGTCATACGCATCAGGAAACTTTAAGGCACCGTTAACACTTTTTCTTGATGAGAATATATCCATGGTAATTTTACCTGCTGCAATTTAATATGAATGAGTTTCTAGGTAGAGTTTATGCCTATTCATTTTTTTCTATAAGGAGAAACAGGGAATGTCAGTTGAAAAAAAAAAACAATTTAATGTGGATCAACAGTAATAAGCACCTTGATTAGTGTTTTCAATAAATGGACCACAATGAACATGGATGTCATAAGTAATGTATATGAGCGATTCAAAAACTAATGCTTTTCACATCAACATACACATCAGGACAGTTTTACGAATTGTTTACACCGTTTCTTGAAAAGAATGTGTCCATATAAATTATAACTGCTGCAATTTAATGTAAATGGGATTCAAAGAAGGGTTATGACTATTTTTATTTCTATGAGGAGAAACAGGGAATGTCATTTAAAAAAATGACAAATGGACAGATATTTAGTAAATGCCACCACAAGTGTTTTATTAACAAATGGACCACATTGAACCTGGATGTCAGAAATAAAGCATATGGGTGATTAAAACAATATATAATTTACCTTCCAAGTGAGTCCAACACAGCAACACATTTTTAGCATCTTTTAAACTTTTTCTTGAAGAGAATGTGTCCATAGTATTTTTATCTGCTACAATATAATGTAAGTGGGTTTCTAGGAAGGATCATGACAATTTTTATATACTTTAAGGAAAAACAGGGAATGTCAGTTAAAAAAAGAAAATTGAATGCAGATCGAGTAAGTGCCTTGATAAGTGTTTTTCAACAAATAGACTTCATTCAACCTGGATGTCATGAGTAAGGCATACTTTATGGGCAATTAAATAAAAAATCTTAATTTTTACCTATCAAGTGTGCCCTACACAACAAGGTAATTTTAGGTATCTTTTGGACTTTTTCTTGAAGAGACTGGCCCAGATACTCAAACTGCTCCAGGCTGTGGCGCAAGCCTGTGCGCTGCTCAAATTTGTTGTGCAGAGGTGTGGCCAGGGCGATATTCAACGGAGTTGTGCTATGGTGCAACTGCTTTAAATATCGCACCCAGGCCACCCCCACTGTGCATGGTGCAGTAGAACTGCGCCAGCGCAAGTGGTCAGAGTGGAGCATTGAGATGTGGTGGCGCAAGTGCCATTGTGCCATGCACAACACCTGCGATATTCAAAGGGTGACATGCAAATGGGGCCATAATTTATGCAAGGCGCATGGGGGGTCAATTGCATCTGATTACGGCCCCATTTGCATGCCATTAGCATGCAGGTGTGCCAATCCCCGCTGACTTGCACCTGGTGCCCTGCCAGGCAGCAGCCGTTGGGGACCGATGCTCCCTGCAGCCCGATCGTGGGACGTCCCATAAGGGACAAAGAAAGTCTCCTATCCCTGGTGGTCCAGTGGACCACATGGAGCCCTGATCATGGGTGGCATTCCTCACCCCCAAGTCTGAAATCCTGGTGGGTCGTGGACCCCACCCCACCTGCCCACTGAGCCCCACCACCGCTCCCCATCAGCTGGCAGGCAGCAGCCCTCACCACCTGCGCCCCACCACCAGCCGGCTGACAGCTGGGTATGGCTGCACGCCCATTGGTTCAGATCATGAGCCAATGGGAGTGCAGCCCATACTGAGCTGTCAGTTGCGGGCAGTGGGTGGCGGATCGGTGCTGCCGCCCACCAGCTGAGGGGAGTGAGGTGGTGGGCTCTGTGGGGGGTGGGGGTCCACTAGATCACAAGGGATTTTGGACTTGGGGGGTAAAGAATGCCGCCTGTGATCGAGCTCCATGTGGTCCACTGGACCACCAGGGATATTGGACTTTGGGGGGATACTGATGCCCGTGATTGGGCTACTTGCAGTCCACTGGACCACCAGGGATATTGGACTTCGGGGGGGATACAGTTATGCCCACAATCAGGCTAATCGCAGTCCACTGGATCACCAGGGATATTGGACTTTGGGGGGGATGTCTGATGCCCACGATCGGGACATAGGGGGCGTTGCCAGGTGCGGCGGGAACAGCCGATGGCCACCCACAGGTGGCAGCTGCTGTGTTGCACCCTGCAATGTGGCAGCTCACCTGTGGGTAGCCCTCGACTTGTTCCTGTTTTTTTCAGGCCTTACTTTGTGCAGGTGCAGGTAGGGGTTGCGCCTGCATAACTCTGCATGCTCGGGCTGAATATCGGGCTGTGCAATTTATGCATGGGCACGCCCCACCCACCTGTGCCTGCATACATTACTGATGCGCCCTGGCGCATCAGGAATTGTGCAGTGCACTTTTCCCTTTTAAATATCACACCAGGGTGCATCAGTGGGTTGTGCATGGTGCAACACTGCTGCGACATGCGCAACCCTTTTGAATATCTGGGCCAATGTGTCCATAGTAATTTTACCTGCTGCAATTTAATGTAAGTGGGTTTCTAGTAAGGGTTATGCCTTCTTTTTTTACTATAAGAAAAACAGGAAATGTCTGTTAAAAAGGAACAATTGATCACTGATCTAGTAAGTACCTCGATAAGTGCTGTTCAACAGATCGACCACATGTCATACGAAAGGCACATGGGTAATTAAAAAAAAATCATAATTTTCAACATCCAGGTCTGTCATATGAATCAAGGCAGTCTTAGGAATCTTCAACACTTTTCTTGAAGAGAATGTGTCCATATTAATGTTATCTGCTGCTACTTAAAGAGACACTGTCAACCCCTTTAGTTCTTAAAGCATCCCTATTTTAAAGAATTCATTCTATGATGTTAAAATTCTGTAAATATTACTGATGTAGCTGGTAGTTTGATTCTGACAGTTGTTTTCTTTAAAAAAGTAAAAAAGCAGACTGCCCATCATACTGGTGCTACCACATAAACACAGGTTTGTTTACATTCCTTGTTCTGCTCCAGCTGCATCTTTTCTGTACTTGGGAACACCCACAACACATTCTTACAGTCATGATGCAGTGGGAGTTTAGGAGGCTACTGCACCATAAGTGACTGCATTGTTTGGGGTGTTTCTAATGCTCAGTAAGAATGCAGTTAGAAGAGATCCAAGACTGTAAACAAAACAAGGTAGTTTATACTGTAAATAGATGTTAGCGTGCATTTCAGTTCTACTAAACAAAGAGACAGACAAAACAAACAGCAGCTTCAGTGAATTTTAGAGAAGGTAAGAAATCATAAAATGTAGGTTTTTAATTAGAAATAATATGATGAGAAATAGGGTGACAGTGTCCATTTAATGTAAGAGGGTTTCTAAAAAAGGTTATGCCTATTTCTTTTACTATAAGAAGAAGAAGAAGGGAAGGTCAGTTAAAAAAAGGCAACTGCTCATAGATCTAACAAGTTCTTTGATAAGTGCTTTCCAACAAATGGACCACATCTATCCTAGATGTCATTAGTAATGCATATGGATTATTAAAAGAATCATAATTTTCACCTTCCAACTGTGTCCTATGCATCAAGACAGTTTTAGGCATCTTTTACATTTTTCCTTCAAGAGACTATGTACATAGTAAGTTTACCTGCTGCAATTTAATGTTAGTGGGTCTCCAGGAGGAGTTTTTTTTAACTATAAGGAGAAACAGAGAATGCCAGTTAAAACAAGACAAATGAATGTGAATCTTCTGTAGTAAGTGACTCGAAAAGTGCTTTTCAGGAAATGGACCACATAGAACCTGAAACTCATAAGTAAGGCATATGGGTGATTAAAGCAAAATCATAATTTTTACTTCCAAGTGTGCCTCACAAAACAAGACAATTTTAGGAGTTTTTTTCACTTTTTTTGTAGAAAATGGGTCCATATCAATTTTACCTGCTGCAATTTAATGTAAATGGGTTTCTAGGAAGAGTTATGTCTATTTTTTTACAATAAGGAGAAACAGTGAATGCCAATTTAAAAAAGACAATTGAATGTGGATTTAATAAGTGTCTCCATAAGTGTTTTTCAACCAATGGACCACACTGAACATGGATGTCATAAGTAAGGCATATGTGCAATTCAAAAATCCATAATTTTCACCATCCAGGTTTGTGCAATGCATCAAGAAACTTTTAGGCATTGTTAACACTTTTTATTGAAGAGAATGTGTCCATAGTAATTTAGCCTGCTACAATTTAATATAAGTGGATTTCTAGGAAGGGTTGTGACTATTTTTTCATTACCTTAAGGAAAAATAGGGAATGTCAGTTAACAAAATGACAATTGAATGTGAATCTAATAAGTGCCCCTATAAGTGCGTTTTTTTTTTTTTTTTTAAACAGACTACATTGAACCTGGATGTCATGAGTAAGGCATACAGTACTGTATGGGTGATTCAATAAAAAATCTTAATTTTCACCTTTCAAATGTGTCCTATGCAACAAGATAATTGTAGGCATCTTTTACACTTTTTCATGAAGAGAATCTGTCCATGGCAACTTTACCTGCTACAATTTAAAGAAAGTGGCTTTCTAAGCTGGGTTATGCCTGTTCATTTTTTTACTACATACTGTACCACAACAGTTTTAAGCATCTTTTTCACTTTTTATTAAAGGGAATGTGTCCATAGTCATTGTACCTGCTGCAAATTAATGTAAGTGGGTCTCTAGGAAAGGTTAAGCCTATTTTTTTTTAACTATAAGGAGAAACAGTGTATGTCAGCTAAAAAGAAAACACACAATTGAATGCAGATGTAGTAAGTGCCTCCATAAGTGTTTTTCAATAAATGGCCCACATTGACCCTGGATTTCATAAGTAATGAATATGGGCAATTACAAAAATCATAATTTTCACTAGTTAATTGTGTCCAACACAGCAACACATTTTTAGGCATCTTTTAAACTTTTTCTTGCAGAGAATGTGTACATAGTAATTTTACATGCTGCAGTTTAATCTAAGTGGGTTTCCAGTAAGGGTAATGTGTATTTTCTTTGCTGTAAGGAGAAACAGAAAATGTCAGTAAAAAACAAAACAAACAAAACTAGTGAAAGCAGATCTAGTAAGTATCTTGATAAGTGTTTTTCAACAAATGGACCACATCTAACCGGGATGTCATAAGTAATGCATATGGGTTATTAAACAAATAATAATTTTCACCTTCCAAGTATTTCCTATGCATCAAGACAGTTTTAGGCATCTTTTACATTTTTTGTTCAGGCGAATATGTCCATAATAATTTTACCTGCTGCAATTTAATGTAAGTGGGTTTCCAGGAGGGGTTATGCCTATGTATTTTTTACTATAAGCAGAAACAGGGAGTGTCAGTTAGAACCAGACAAATGAACGTGGGTCTACAGTAGTGCCTTGACAAGTGCTTTTCAGCAAATGGACCACATAGAACCTGGAACTCATAAGTAAGGCTTACTGGTGGTTAAACAAAGTCATAATTTTCACCTCTAAGTGTGTCCTACAAAACAAGACAGTTTTAGGATTCTTTTCAACTTTTTCTTGTAGAGAATGGGTCCATGGTAATTTTACCTGCTGCAATTTAATGTAAATGGGCTTCTAGGAAGAGTTATGCCTATTTTTTACAATAAGGAGAAACATGGAATGCCAGTTGAAAAAAGACAACTGAATGTGGATCTAATAAATGTCTTCATAAGTGTTTTTCAACAAATGTACCACATTGAGTGTGGATGTCATAAGTAAGGGATATTGGCAATTAAAAAAATCATAATTTTCACCACTAAAGTGTCTCCCCCACAGCAACACATTTTTAGGCAACTTTTAAACTTCTTCTTGCAGAGAATGTGTACACAGTAATTTCACATTCTGCAATTTGATGTAAGTGGGTTTCCAGTAAGGCTAATTCATATTTTTTTTACTATCAGGAGAAATAGGAAATGTCAGAAAAAAAATGATTGAATGTGGATCTAGTAAGTACTGTACATCGATATGTTTTTCCACAAATGGACCACATTGACCCTAGATGTCATAAGTAAGGTATATGGCAATTAAAACAAGCATTTGTCAATGCCGAATGTTGATTGCATTGGTCTGTTGAGCTCGTTCAGTGGCCCTGTGTCACTCGCTCATTCTGTTTTTCCTGGTGCTTCAGGCTGCACTTTTGTACGGGGCTCCTGGCTGCGTTGGCAGTTGTTTTCTGCCCACAAAGAAATCTGCAGCTGTCCTGACAGAGCTGTGTTGAAGTGGGTCACTCGCCCTCTGTCAGTCGCTTATTCTGTTTCTACTAGCACTGCAGGCTGCCCTTTTGTACTGGGCTCCCGCATCTGTTGGTGGCTTTTTCTGTCCACAAAGAAATGTGCAGCAGTCCTGACAGAAGTCCATTGAGCTACCTCACTCTCCCTCTCTCACTCATTCCATTTCTGCCAGCACTGCAGGCTGATCTTTTGTACAGGGCTCCTGCCTGCATTGCCGCCTTTTTCTTTTTCTTTTTTTTTTAAACCCATCTTTATTCAGATTTCAAATAAAGGACAGACATAAAGATACCTGGCCTAGCCAGGGTACACAGTACCAAACTGACTGTGTAAACTATGTACAGCCCACGTATATACATACACAGCAGGTGAAACCACCCTGGAACTAGTATCGAGCTCCAAAATCATCAATACCCTAATATAGTGGATTTGTAGATGTATTTACTCTACCCCTGAATAGCTCTGTTCCCCTTACACCTGTGACCTTGAGGACAGCATCAGATCACCAGCTCCTATAAGGAGCCTTTCTTCCACAGGGTGGCCTCCTGCTGTGTCCTCTGGAAAGAGAGAGAGTCCCCAGCCCCCTTAAAACCAAGCAGACCAATACCATCATATTGTTACCCTAGTATATAAACCATGTACATCGCAACAACCGCTGCCCAAATCATCATTTAGACCAGAATAATGCCATAGATAAAGGTTTCACATTCCCACATAATTTCCTTTTGTTAATTACCATCTGACAGACAGGCCTGAGTTTGAGCATTTGTGCCCTGTTGCGAATAGATTGCATCTAATGCCGCCCATCTTTTAGCATATAGCTCTTTTCTCCCCTCAGAATATAGATGCCTCTTTATCCCATCCAGAGCCCCTGTTAAATCTCTCACCCACTGATCATAAGCATAAACATGATTATCCTTCCAATGTTTTACTAAAAAGGTTTTAACTACCGCCGCCATCAAGGAGAGGTGGTATTTAGGCATAACACCCGAGATTTGGGAAAAGTCACCCAAGACACATATCTCTAGTGTTATATATTCTGAATAGTCCAGCATTGGGTCCATATACCATTTAATTTCACCCCATAGAGGCAATATTTTACTACATCCACACATCACATGCAGGAGATCGCCTATTCCCCTCTCGCATTTAAAACACAGGTCTGTCTGTCTAAGGCTTTTATCACATAGTTTCACAGGAGTAAAATAAATATTAGAGACAATAAAGAAATGCATACTCTTGTACTTGGGTATCACAATATACTTGCTGTTTTTCCAGATATTATCCCAAGCAAAGTTCCGATGGGCCATCACTTTGTCCCAATATGAGACTCTTATAGGAAAGCTCAGGCTAAGGAAATCCAGGAGGAATTTATATATTTGTGGAAGGGAGTTAGTTCTCAGATCAACTTCCTTTAGTTTCTCCCACGAGAAGGAATTATCCGTAAAACCCCCGACTTCTTCATCACCCCTTCCATCATTTGTTTAAGTTGTAACCTTTGAAAAAAAGACATTCCGTCACATCGTGATGGAAGGGCCACACTGTTATCCTGAATAACATCCCTAAACTTCAAACCCAATATCTGATTAGCCCACCGTGAACTAATTACCCGACCCCCAATTACCAAGTTAGGATTACCCATTACAGGCTGGTCTCTAGCCTTCATTTGATTCTTTCTCTATACCGGAGTAAGAAATGACCACCAGACTTCTGCCGTTTTCGCAATTGGATTCCCATACCCTTTTTTAAAAAAAAGTTTTCCTACTCTGGCATACAACATTGCTTCCGGAGTAAGGCCAGAATCTTTTAACATTTGCTTCTCTATTTGTAGCCAGATTGAAATATAACTCTCCCTGTCAACATTTTCAACCCATCGAACCATAAAGCCCAGCTGACCCACCACATAATATATATGAAGATCAGGCAACTTGATCCCTTCCTCTATATGCTGTAAGCGCAAAACATTATGTTTTATCCTAGGAGGTTTAGCATTCCATAAAAATTCTGAAATTAGCTTCCTAACTATACTAAACCATTTATTAGGGATACTATATGGGGCTAGATATACTGGGTATAGCAGTCTAGGTAATAGATTCATGTTGATAAGACACAACCGTGCCATAAAATTCAAAGGTAGTTTATTCCATCTTACTCTCTCCCCTTAACTGCTGATATAATCCCCCCCATATTTGTTTCCACCCCCACCTCCAAATTCGCTGTAATCCAGATACCTAAACACTTAATTTTATCTGTCATCCATTGTAATCGGAATGGTGCAAAATCTGCCCCGTAAATGTATGGTGTCAGAGGGAGGATTTGTGTCTTTGTCAAATTTAGCTTATAATTAGAAACTTTAGAGAATCGCCCTATTAATTCTCTTATTCTCTCAAAACTAGATGCTGGGTCTTGTAGGTGGAGAAGTATATCATCTGCAAAGACTGAAAATTTTAACTCCACCCCCCACTATCCTAATCCCCTTAATATGTACATCCCTATTGATAGCTGTCAGGAGGGCTTCTAAGTAGATGTTAAAAGTATCGGTGAGAGAGGGCATCTTTGTCGAGTCCCATTCTCCAGCTGAAATTCATGCGAGATGTAGCCGTTACATAATACCCTAGCCATTGGCGCAGCATATAAGTTCTTAATACCCCTGAGAAGACCCTCCGGGAATCCCATCTTCTCCATTGTAGCAAAGAGAAAAGGATGGGAGACCCGATCAAAGGCCTTTTCCACATTTAAAGATATCAAGGCTAGAGGTAATTGAGAATCAGGAGCAAAATTTAGTATATGATGTGATTTCCTAAGAGCATCATGTGCCCCCCTCACCAGCATAAATCTCAGTTGTTCCTAACTAACTAAACTGGGAGCGATGCACAAAATTCTATTTGCCAAAATTCTTGTAAGGATCTTGATGTCTTGGTTCATTAAGGCTATAGTCCTGTAATTGCCTGATACATCCCTGGGCTTGCCTGATTTAGGAATTAGTGTAATATACGCCTGATACAATGGAGGATGAAGGACCCCTTCCTGCATTATAGTACTAAAAAATTCCTGGAGCATAGGAAGTATAGTCTGGATATATGCCTGATAGAATTTAGCAGTGAGACCATCCAGCCCCGGTGATTTACCTGCAGGAAGAGATTGCACCACTCCAATAATCTCAGATGCCCTAATTGGAGCTTCTAACTCCCTAGCCGGCATGCGTTGCTGCCTTTTTCTGCACACAAAGCAATCCCCAGCAGTCACAATATAGGTCTGTTGAGCTCACTCACTCCCCATCTCTCACTCACTTATTGTGTTTGTCCCAGCGCTACTGGCTGCCCTTTTGTACTGGACTTCTGCCTGTGTTGGCACCTTTTTCTGGTCACAAAGGAATCTGCAGCTGTCCCTACACAGCTCTGTTGAGATCACTCTCTCCACCTGTCTCATTCTCTCCTTCTGATTCTCCTGGTGTTGCAGGCTGCTCTTTTGTACTGGGCATCTGCCTGCATTGGCAGGTTTTGCTGTCCACAAAGAAATCTGCAGCTGTCCCGACACAGCTCCATTGAGGTTTGTCACTCCCCCCTCTGTCACTCACTCATTCTGTTTCTGCTGGGGCTACAGGCTGCTCTTTTGCACTGGGCTCCTGCCTCTGTTGGCAGCTTTTTCTGTCCACAAAGAAATCAGCAGCATTCCTGACACAGGTCCGTTGAGGTAGCTCACTCCCCCTCTCTCCCTTGCTCATTCTGTTTCTGCTGGCACTGCAGGCTGGCCTTTTGTACTGGGCTCCTGCCTGTGTTGTTGCCTTTTCCTGCCCATAAAGAAATCCATAGCAGTCACGATAGAGCTCCTTTGAGCTTGCTCACTGCCCCTCTCACTTGCTCATTGTGTTTCTCCCAGCACTGCAGGCTGCCCTTTTGTACTAGGCTTCTGCCTGCATTGGCACCTTTTTCTGCCCACAAAGAAATCTGCGGCTGTCCCAACAGAGCTCCGTTGAGGTAGCCCACTCCGCCTGTGTCACTTGCTCATTCTGTTTCTCTTGGCACTGCAGGCTGTCATTTTGTAGTGGTCTCCTGCCTCTGTTGGTGCCCTTCTCTGCCCACAAACAAATCTGCGGCAGTCCCGACAGAGCTCCGTTGAGCTTGCTCAGTTTCCCTCTCTCACTTGCTTGTGCAGTTTTTGTCAGTGCTGCAGGCTGCCTTTTTCTACTGGGCTCCTGCCTTCATTGCTGCCTTCTTCTGGGCACAAAGAAATCTGCAGCAGTCATGATAGAGCTCCACTGAGCTCAGTCACTCACTCCCCCTCTCTCACTTTTTCATTCTGTTGTCTCCCGCTGCTGCAGGCTGCCATTTTGTACTGGGCCCCTGCGTGCATTGCTGTTTTTTTCTGCCCACAAAGAAATCTGCAGCAGTCCCAACAGAGCTCCGTTGAGCTCACTCATTCTCCCTCCCTCACTCACTCATTCTGTGTCTCCCGCTGCTGCAGGCTGCCCTTTTGTACTGAGTTCCTGACTGCGTTGGCAGCTTCGTCTGCCCACAAAGAGATGTGCAGCAGTCCCAACACAGCTCCGTTGAGGTCACTCGCTTGCCCTCTGTCACTCGTTCATTCTGTTTCTGTGGGGGCTGCAGGCTGGCCTTTTGTACTGGGCTCCTGCCTGCATTGCTGCCTTTTCCTGCCCACAAAGAAATCTGCAGCAGTGATGATAGACCTCCGTTGAGCTTGCTTACTCCCCCTCTGTCATTCTCTTATTCTGTTTCTGCCATCACTGCAGGCTGCCCTTTTGTACTGGCCTCCTGGCTGCGTTGGTACCCTTTCCTGCCCACAAAGAAATCCGCAGCTTCCCCAACAGAGCTCCATTGGGGTCACTCACTCTTCCTGTTTTATTCGCTCATTCTGTTTCTCATGGTACTGCAGGCTGGCCTTTTGTACAGGGCTTCTGCCTCCATTAGCATTTTGTCCTGCCCACAAAGAAATCTGCAGCAGTTACGACAGAGCTCTGTTGGCCTCACTCACTCACTCCCCTGTCTCACTTGCTCATTTCATTTCTGCCTGGGGTGCAAGCTGCCCTTTGGCACTGGGCAGCTGACTGTGTTGCTACCCTTTTCTGCCAACAAAGAAATCTGCAGCAGTCATAATAGAGCTCCATTAAGCTTAGTCACTCACTCACTCCTCCTCTCTCACTTGTTTGTTCTGTTTCTCCCACCACTGCAGGTTGCCCTTTTGTCCTGTCCCTTGCGTGCATTGCTGCCTTTTTCTGCCCACAAAGAAATCTGCAGCAGTCCCAACTGAGCTCCGCTGAGCTCACTCACTGCCTCTCCCTCACTCGCTCATTCTGTGTCTCCCACTGCTGCAGGCTGCCCTTTTGTACTGGGTTCCTGCCTGCATTGCCGACTTTTTCTGCCCACAAACACATCTGCAGCAGTACCAAGAGAGCTCCGTTGAGCTCGCTCCCCCCGAGTCACTCATTCTGTTTCTGCCGGCGCTGCAGGCTGGCCTTTTGTACTGGGCTCCTGCCTGCATTGCCGCCTTTTCCTGGCCACAAAGAAATCTGCAGCAGTCACAAAACACCTCCATTGAGCTCACTCACTCCCCCCCCCAGTTGCTCATTCTGTTTGTCCCAGCGCTGCAGACTGGCTTTTTGTACTGAGCTCTAGCCAGCATTGCCACCTTTTCCTGCCCACAAAGAAATTCTCAGCTGTCCTGACAGAGCTCCGTTGAGGTTGCTTGCCCACTCTCCCATCTCACTGGCTCATTCTGTTTCTCCTGGTGCTGCAGGCTGCCTTTTGTACTGGGCTTCTGCCTCTGTCGGCATTTTTGTCTGCCCACAAAGAAATCTGCAGCAGTCTTGACACAGCTCCATTGGCCTCACTCACTCCCCCCCCGTCTAACTTGCTCATTCCATTTCTGCCAGTGCTGCAGGCTGCCCTTCTGTACTGGGCTCCTGCCAGAGTAGCCACCCTTATCTGCCCACAAAGAAATCTGCATCAGTAATGATAGAGCTCTGTGAGCTCGCTCAGTCCCCCTCTCTCGCTTGCTTGTTCTGTTTGTCCCACCACTGCAGGCTACCCGTTTATACTCAGGCCCTGCATGCATTGCTGCCTTTTTCTGCCCACAAACAAATCCGCACCAGTCCTAACAGAGCTCCGTTGAGCTCACTTACTCCCCCTCCCTCACTCACTCACTCTGTGTCTCCCAGTGCTGCAGGCTGCCCTTTTGTACTGGGCTCATGCCTGCATTGTCACCTTTTCCTGCCCACAAAGACATCTGCAGCAGTCCCAACAGAGTTCAGTTGAGCTCAGTCACTCCCCCCCCCCAGTCACTCGATCCTAATCTGTTCCAAACATTGATTTCCGACAGCTACTGCAGTATTTTGCACCGGAAGTGTGGAAACACATTTCAGCCAGGATATGAAAAATGACAGCTGTACTGTTTATAAGGAGGTGTGAACAAATGCCAGTGTTGAAAATCTGGCAGGAAAATATTACTAATTTGCAAACTTAAAAGGGTGTGCAGCACCTGCACAACACATGCTTGTAACACAGTCGTTTTATGGAGTTTCATCACAAAATTTTTAACATAGGCATTTTAGGACCTCTGCTCATGAACAGCATCAGTGCAATTTTCTTAATATGTCCTGAACACTGATTTCCTGCAGCAACCATGCTATTGTGCGCCGGAAGGGCGAAAACACATTTTCGCCAGGATGTGAAAAATGAGAGCTGCACTGTCCATAAAGAGGTGTGGCAAAATGGCAATGCTGAAAATTTGGAGTGAAAATATTGCAAAGTTGGGAAGGTACAAGCGTGAGTGGAAACTGCTTAATGCACATTTGTAACACACTCATTTTATGGACTTTCATCACCAAATTTTCAACATAGGCATTTTAGGACCTCTGCTAATGAACAGTGTCTGTCATTTTCATAATGTGGCCTGAATACAGATTTCTCACAGCAACCATGCTGTTCTGCGCTGGAACTGCGGAAACACATTTCAGCCAGGATGTTAGAAATGACAGCTGTACTGTACATAAGGAAGTGCAGAAGAATGTCAATGTTGAAAATCTGGAGTAAAAATATTATACATTCGTGAACTTATGAGCGTGCGTGCACACTGCACAATGCACACTCATAACACAGTCATTTTATGGAGTATCAACACCAAATTTTCAACATAAGCATTTTAGGACCTCTGCTCATGAGCAGTGCCACTGGCAATTTCTTAATCTGTGCAGAACACTGATTTCCCACACTGGCTGTGCTATTCTGCGCCGTAGGTGCAAAAACACATTTTGGCCAGGGTGTGAAAAATGACAACTGTACTGTTCACAAGGAGGTCTGGAAAATGCCAATGTTGAAAATCTGGGGTGAAAATATTGCAAATCTGCAAAGTTATGAGCATGCATAGCAGCTGCGCAGTGCACGCTTGTAAAACAGTCATTTTTGGGATTTTTCCCATCAAATGTGCTACATAGGCTTTTTGAGAGCCCACCTCAAGAACACTGGCACTGTCATTTCATCAATTGGTCCTGAAAGGTGATTCTACGCAGTGATTGCAAAATCACCTTTCGGTGCTGATTAACGCCATGACAGTGACAGAATTCATAAGCAGGGTCCCAAAAACCCCACATTAAAAATTTGGTGCCAAAATTCTGAATAATGCCTGGGATATGCATCTAAGTTGAAAAAATCCTATTTATTCCATTATACAGCTTACCAGCACTTCCTCAGTTCGCGGTCGGCTTTGAAGAGTGCAGACATGTTCCCGGTCCACCGAAGATTGTCGCGCAAGACTCCGGAGGTAAGCATGGGATGGGGGTGTGTGGGGAGGCAGGGTGTGCAGTGAGTGGGCACAGGTTGCAGGAGGGGGGCAGGGAGACCGCCGTGGGACTGTTTCCTTTTTGACAGGTTACAAAAAAAAAAGACATAGTTGGACCATTTTTTATTTTGCAGGGGCATGTGGCATGCTGGGGTAGGCTCCCAGCATGTCAACGGAGTCTTCCTTTTTTGGGGGGACATTTGTAGCCGATGGGG
This sequence comes from Neoceratodus forsteri, assembly GCA_016271365.2. Lineage (NCBI taxonomy): Eukaryota > Metazoa > Chordata > Ceratodontiformes > Ceratodontidae > Neoceratodus > Neoceratodus forsteri. The sequence continues at coordinate 1,032,734,222 of CM057453.1, forward strand.
GATTAGGCACTCCCATCAGCACACAACAAAAGTGGGGGAGACATAATGCCAATGGCGAGTGGGTTCCCCCAACGGCAACATAAATAGTGGGGGCACTGAAGCTGATGTGGATTGGGGCCCCCGTCGGTAATTAAACATGGTCGGGGGAGGCACATATTGCCGAGGAGGATTGGGTACCCCCTCAGCAGTGGAGGATAAAATTGTTTGTGAACATGGTGGCAAGCTGCCGCCATGTTCACAATCAAAAGATCCCACCCTGCAATGATGGTGTCGCTCCCTCATTGCAGTGAATAGCTGATGCTGCAATAACGAGGTGGTCCCTTATTGCAACGGTTGATTTTTTACAAGTCGGTGGCACGCTGACTGAACTAGTGTCAGCAGCAGCATGCCACAGCATTGGGGGAAGAGGGACAAGCCTTTACAGGCTGTGGGGCAATAGCCACAACAGTGCTGTGCCTCCACAACCTGCTTGTGGAGAAACCTTCTGCAACATGTTTCTTGCACATGGGCGCAATCAACATAAAAATTATAATTTTCACCTTCCAAATGTGTTCTACACATCAGGACAATTTTAGGCATCTTCAACACTTCATTTTAAAGAGAATGTGTCCATAGTAATTTTACCTGCTCTAATTTAATGTATGTGGGTTTCTAGGAAGGGTTATGCCTATTTATATTTTACTATAAGGAGAAACAGGGAATGTCAGTTAAAAAAAGACAAATGAACATGAATCTACAGTAGTAAGTGCCTAGATAAGTGGTTTTCATCAAATGGACCACATTGAACCTGGATGTCATAAGTAAGTTATATGGGTGACTTAAAAAAATCATAATTTTCACCTCCAACTGTGTCCTACACACCATGACAGTTGTAGGCATCTTTATCACTTTTTATTGAAGAGAATGTGTCCATAGTAATTCTACCTGCTGCAAAGCAATGAAGATGGGGTTATGAATATTTTGTTTACTATAAACTGGGTTGCCCTATTTCAAGGGCAGCCTAGATTGTCACTGCCCCCCTGGAATCAGCAGGGCTGAGTTCAGAGAATGGGGGCAGGATTGGGGGGTGGGGAGAGTCAGGATTGGAAGTGAATGAGAGTATCCAGAGGGAGGGGCTTGGTAGCAGAGGGACGATGAGATCATAGGGAGGAGTGAGGTCACAAAAGGGGTGAGGCTAAGGGGGTGAAGTGGCAGAATGCCATTGGATGGTATTCAGACAGGGGAGGAGCTGGTGTGGGGTAGATAAGGGGCTGCAGAGAAAGAGAGCTCCCTCTTTTTCTGCAGCAGCCTCTTCAGGAAAGTTTCTAGAGTTGCAGTTGCACAAAGCTGTAGGCAAGCTTGTGGGTAGATTTTGAATTGGACTCCAGGATGTGGCCTTGGCAGGCCTGGTCGACAAAGCCAGGATTGACCACATGGCCTTGGGCCTACAGTGCAAGTTGGAATATATGCAAGCATTTTCATGTACCACTTATCAGTATTAAGCAGCAATTGCTGTTTTGTTCTGCAGAGAGCTTCTGTATATGTTAAGAGGTTTGTGTGTTTTTAAAATGGTTGCCCAGAATGTGTGATAAATATGCCTGTGGTGTTTTAGTGGAAATATTATAAGAGGTGTGACAGGTTCGTATTTTGGTAAAATAGATCATTTCTGTGAGGATCACTGATAAAGAAATTGTAAGAAATAAGGCATTGTCCAGAGAAAACCCGTGCTATTTTGTGCACATCAGGTCCAGGCCGTGGCAGGTTTTGACTTTTTTCTTCATGGGGTCAGCAGAGTAGGAATTCAGCACTAGACGTTGCCCCCTCAGGCAGGTTGTGGCTTATTTTTGTTAAACTGGGAGAGCTGCCACATCTCACGGGCCCGCAGCTAATTCCGAGGTGAGGCAAACAGGTCCTGGTTCTGGTGTGTGGCCTAGGACGCCATTTTGTTTCCACATGGCCACTAGTTCAGGGGAATAGGTCCCTAGGCATGACATGGTGGGGAAGGAGGCAAGTGGGATGTGAGGACTGATCCCGTCAGTGTTGTTTTGTGGCCAGCATAACTGTCACAGGGTGTTTTTTTTTGCTTATTTCAGGCAGAGCAAGGGTATTCAGGGGACCCTATGGCCAGTGTAGGCCTGCCCATCTTTTGTTTTCCAACCAGAGGGTATTGACAGTTGGGGATAGAGGGAGCATGTTTGGGTTGGCAGTACAATGTGTGGCGGATGGCCGGAAAAGAGTCAGGAGGTTTAAAAAAAATAATAATAAAATGAAAAAAGGGGATCAGTTTTCCACTAGAGGGAGATAGGTCTCGATTGTCTAGAGTTTTGGCTCAGGAGAGAGGCTGAGCTGGGCAGGCAATGCATTTTGTTTCAGGTACCAGGACTGTTAGCTTTTTGGTTCAGTCATCAGCACCTTTTCCTGCAGGTGCTTGAGGTGGGAGGGGGATGGGAAGGGGAGAGGAGTTTGAGCCACAAGGACGAAAGAGGGGCAGGTCACAAATAAGCATGCTCATCACTGCCAAACAGGGTGATTAAATAAAGGAAAAATAAAATAAATTAAATATATACAGTATATATATATATATATATATATATATATATATATATATATATACATTTATAAAATGGTGTGTTAAAATGATAGAAATCCCACTAACATGATTGGACAGACTAAATCACATGACCATGCATTATTTCCCAATGACCGCATACCTCCCAGCGCGACCGCACCCCTGAACTACTTCCCACTCTGACCAAAACCTCATCACAAAGTCACAGCAGTATCACTCCACAAGTGTAAACAATAGCATCACTCACAGAGAGACTACTGAAAGAAAAGCAGCACACCACTGCCTCACTCTGACAGAAATACAAATATGTGACAGAAAAATTTCAAAAAATGGCAGAATTACCACATACCTCAAAGGACAAGGCATCAATCCTCATCAAAGATGACTGGTACAATGATGATCTCTTCAAAGAACTTGAACAGGACTTACCTGAGCACCCACTTCAGAATCCAACACACCAGACAGTGAGTAAACATGCCAGCCTTGACCCTGAAGAAATAGATAACATAGAAGAAAACAAAGCTGAAAAAAGTACTAAAAAGCAAACTGTCTGGGCAACAAAAGTATTTACAGACTGGCTAGCAGAAAAGCAAATAGACCTCAATTTAAAAACAGTAACACCAGATAAATTAAACACAACCTTGAGAGAATTTTATGCCACAGTTAGAAACTCCTCAGGTGAACAGTATGGCATGTCAAGTTTTATTGGTTTAAGAGCAGGACTCAACAGGCATTTAAATTCACTGCCTCTATCACGACAAATGAATCTTGTCACAGACACAGATTTTCAATCTGCAAACAATGTTTTTGTCTCCCTCATTAAAAAATACAGAAAAGAAGGCAGAGACTGCACTCAACACCATGAATGCCTCACAGAATCAGACTTCAAAAAGTTAAAGCACTCTCCAGCACTATCACCAAACACAGCTACAGGACTAGTCAGAAAGGTCTGGTTCGACCTACAAATATTCATGGCTCGTAGGGAAGGGAAGGGCAAAGAAAACTAAAAAGAGACTCTTTCCATATAAAAACTGATGAAAATGGGTTACAGTACATAACCCTAAAATACAACCCAGACAGCAAAAATCATAAAGACGCCAGAGAGTTAAACCAAACCACTTTAAGAGGCTTTGTTTTTGCACAGCCAAATGATCCTCTCTGCCCTGTGCTTTCTTTCAAAAAGTATCTCAGTAAATGCCCACCTGAAAGCACGGCTTTTTCCTACACCCCAAAAGAGCCTCACAGGACTTATTAGACAAACAGAAAATCTGGTACAGTAAGAGCCTATGGGAATTAATTACTTATCTTCCATCATCCCTCGCCTGTCTATGGAAGCAGGACTCTCTCGTAGATATACAAGTCACTGCCTAAGATCAACTGTTGTTCAGCTGCTCTCCTCAGCAGGTCTTGAATCATGTCAGATCATGGCTGTAACAGGCCACAAATCTGAAATCAGCCTAAAATCATACTGGGCACCCACACTACATGATCGGAAAAACTGGTCAAACATACTGGCTGGAACCAGCACCAAAAAACACAACTTTGCCCCAAACCACCGAGATTCCCAGCGGAACAGCAGCTGAACCACCGCAGAGCCCCGTGTACACTACCACGCAGCAGCAGCATCAACAGCCCGCCTTCTCCGAGATACAGCAATGGAAAACACTGCCTCCAGCAACCACATCAACCAGCTCCCTCAGAGCACCAGAGGACAAAGCAGCTCACCCCATCCACAGTAAAACAGACCACGAGAAGAAGATTTCCTCACAGACTCCGAAGACTACGAAGTGGATTTCCCTGTTCAAAACTCACCCGGAAGCTCCGTAGAAATAACAGTGCAGCCCCAAACCGCAGCCGTCCTCCAACGGTCCCCCACAGACCCACAAAAAGCGCTGCAGAAGACATCACCGAAAGAAACAGAAACCACTGAAACAAAGAATGAACAGCCTCAAGCACTCCCCCACCACTTACCTGCAGGACCGCATCCACTTGCACCATATATGCAAAACGTCATGGTGCATAGTAACCTGCAATTCAACATCTACTACAAATGAAAAAAAAAACGAACAGCCAATTCAAATTAAAACTGTTAAACTCTCACATTAAAGTTCACCAGTTCTTGGCACTCTAAAGCATTCAGCACTTCCTACCACTGCAATTCACTGTTCAGCACATGTTGTCTTTCCAAAATGAACCACTCTTAAAGTGACAGTACTCATTAAAAGTTAATGTTCAACTGTTAAAGCCACAGTAGTTCTCAACAAAAAAACAGTATTCACTTAACACTGTTATCCAGTTCAATGTTTATTCATTAAAAATAATTCATATTAAACAGCCTATTCTGTATTTCTTTCACCCTATACCATCTCCACATAGAACTATTTTTTCACAACAGGGGCCATTTTATAAGATAGATATTCCACTCTTGGGTGTGCGGTCATGCTCTGATATACGCATGCCTTGGGTGGTTGAACGCACTTGGCAGGCGTGCATATATCAGAGCGCGACCGCACACCCAAGAGTAGTATATCTATCACATATAGCGATGCCCCCCCCATTCCCACAAAATGTGTTGGTGGTTCTCGGTTTAAACTGGGGATGGGAATGGTCCAATGCTGCCTGTTTTTTCTTGTACAGGTCAGACAGCCCACCAGGGGTGTCACCATGCGGGACATCTGGAGAGGGCTGCTGGCAGGTTGCCATTTGTACCTAGGTTTTTTAGCCCAATGGTTTGCTGGGGAACAGTGCTACAAGAAGCACACATTTCATCTAGGGACATTTGTTGAGTCTCCACTGGTACAAACCAGCCAGTAGGGCTGGGTTTTGCTAATCCATTTAACATGCAGTCAAAGATTTAACTGGAGAGTAGGCATAGGCCAAGCAGTGGGGCACAGATTCATTTCTTCACCACAGCAGTTGCAGCCAATTGGGGGGCCAACAAAAAAAAAGGGGGTATGGCATAACAAGGGCGGGGGAGAAGGACAAGCAAGTTGTTTCTTTTGACATGGTATTGACCAAGGAGCTCAGTTGGGGGGGCCGGATTTATCAATGTCATCTGACTTATGTCATTTCAATTACAGGAAGGCATCCAAAAAGGCAACGGCCACAAAACCTAAGGCCAGTGAGGTGCTGGACCAGAAGGCCATGGACCTGATGGAGCAGGTACAGACTATAATAAGACAGTCAAGGGAAGCAGAGGAGGAGAGACAGGCAGACAAAAGAAAGAAGCCACCTCAGCAGAAGGAACCACCAAAGAAGAAAGTGACCAGGAGCAACCTGTAGCACAGGGCTGAACCACATCAGGATAAGTGTAAAGTGCAGACAGTGGACTTGTGGGTCGAGGGTAGCCTCAAAGAATATCTAACAGGTTTGATGGAAGAGAAGGGTGAGAAGGGGTGGGAGGAAATAGATAAAGCATGGCAGGCACTGATAGCAGAAAAGAAATTGAAAGACAAGGAAGGGCAGGGACAGGTACCAGGGAGGGGACAAACAAAGGGAGATGCAGATGGCCACTGGGAATGATGCTGGGTGACCACGACTCATAGGATCTCGAGGAGAAGATATGAAATGGGGAGTATATTGACATGTTTGCATTGATAGACAAGGACACTGCAAAGAAAAGTGAGCAGAGAGAAACAGTGGGCAACTCAGAGATGGCGGTAGCACTTGGCATAATGGGCAAGACCAGTGAGGAGGTCAACCATAAGGGTAAGACATTTGGAGTATGGAAGAAGGATGTCACATATTTCAGTGCTATTGTGCTGCAAAAGAATCCGGAGCTAGTTGTACTTTTGCTGACCTAATCGTCTATCATACGGGATGCTTATAGGTTCAAGGGTGGGTATGGGTGGCTCATATATGATGAGAAATTCAGACAGAGGATGACATCGCATGGTGATGTGAGGTGAGATGTTACCCTGTCCGAACTGTGGATACGGACACTGTCAGCACAGGGCGGTAACAATAATGATAGAAAAAAAGTTACAGGGACACCCAACACTAAGGCTTGTTGGACATTTATGAAGCTGCAAATTCCAACATGTCTGTTCGGGGTGTGGGGGAAGCCACCCGGTTTCATGCTGCAGATCACAGGGAGAAAAAAGGGGACACCAGGGACAATGTCAGATTTTTCGAGGAGGCCTGGGTGGGAAGAGAGGGGTTTTGGGGGGCCAAGGCAAAATTACAGATGTTAAGGAGGGAGAGGAGGTTTGGGGGGAGGTAAAGGCATCCAGGGGAATGGGGACCATGGGTATATGTTCTGCAAAGCAGCCTTCCCAGTAAAAATAGAATTATTGAAGGCTTGGACAGCAGATTACCCCAATCAAGAAGTGAGGGATATACTTAGGGAGGGTTTTCAGAGAGGTTTTCATATATATTTCACGAGTGACAGAAAAAACCTGAGAGCAAATAACCTGGCATCCATTAGAGAGAAGGAGGGGATTGTGGAGAAGAAAATTAAAAAAGAGGTGGAAGCAGATAGAGTAGCAGGGCCATTCAACCTTCCACCTTTTCCTAAATTCAGGGTGTTACTATTAGGCGTCATCCACAAAAAGGCACCCAGAGAATACCCTTTAATTTTTCACCTGTCATACCCCTTGGGTGATTTGGTAAATGACACCATCACACCTAAAAGGAGCACAATTTCATATGCCACACTGTACCAAGTACTGGTAGCCATATGGGTGAAACCAGGTGCCTGGCTTGAAAAGATTGACATTGAGTCAGCTTTCTGATTACTTCTGATAAACCCAGATTACTGACAGCAACTGGGTTTCTAATTCCAGGGGCAGTTTTATTTTGACAAGGCCATGCACATGGAGTGTTCCATTGCCTGTGCCACATTTGAGATTTTTAGCATTTGGCTGCCATGGGTATTCTCTATGCTGCACCAGAAAGGGGCAGTCATGCATTACCAAAACAATGTTTTGTTCATAGGGGAGGGCAGGGAAGAGATGGCAAGCATGCTTCAGAGGTTCAAGACCATGTGATAAGAACTAGGGTTTCCACTTGCAGGGGAGAAGACAGAAGGTCCTGATAGGAAGATAGAGTTTTTAGGCATTGATCTGGATGTAGAAGAACAGTGCTTCCAGCTCCATGTCACAAAGGTGGCAAAACTCTCCAAGTTCATAGCAGGGATAAAAGGAAAATGTAGGGTACAGCTGAAGGTGGTACAAAAGGTACTAGGTCACATGAATTTTGCCTGCAAGGCAGTGGCACCCAGCAGGTTCTTCATGAGAAAGCTTGCCAGGGTGACGGCCAAAGCCAAGCTCCCTCACCACTGGGTGGACATCACCGCAAGGGGTGCAGGAGAACATGCGAGCATGGGAAATTTTACTAGATGGTTACAATGGTGTGATGTTTTGGTAAGGGCAGTTGGAAAGCAACAACAAAATACAATTGCACACGTATGCAGCAGAGAGAACTGGCATGGGGGCATATTTCCAAGGCAAGTGGATACTGGAGAGATGATCGGACCACTGGGTGCCACTAGGTTTAACCTGGGACATCACATTCCTGGAGGCACTTCCCAAATGGGTGGCAAAGGTGATATGGGGAGAGGATTTCAGGAACAGAAAGGTGCTTTTCCATTGCGATAACATGGCAGTGATCTCTGTAGTCAACAGACAGTTGGGGACCATTAAGCAGTTCTGAGGGTAGCTAGGAGATTGAAGTGGGAAGGGCTGAGGCTGAACATGTCTTTCAGAGCACAGCATGAGGAAGGGATTAAAAATGAAATAGCTGACAGCCTCTCCCATTTGCAATTGGACAGGTTCCAGTCACTGGCCCCTCGGGCAGCTGCTCAGAGAACACTGGAGCCTGCGCGGCTCTGGGAGATTAGATTGATCGAACCCAACTCCTCTTCTGGAATGCCTGGGACCCCAACATGCTGAAGGCTTATGTGGGGGTGTGGAAGAGTTTCCAGGATTTCTGGGGGAGGATGGGGCCAGAGGTAAGTGGCCCAGTTACTGAGGTACAGTTAATCAGACATATGATAAACAGGTAGGAAGAGGGCATGTCAGGTGCAACCCTTGGCATCCATTTGGTGGGAGAAGGTATGGTGTGTCAGATCAGGGGGTGGGGCACCCAAATAAATGCCCCAGAAGTCCGCAGGATACAACAAGGGTGGGGAAGGCTGCAGGGGCAGTGGGTGGACCGGCGCAGGCCAATTTGTGGGGAATTGTTCTGGAAGCTACTGGGTTGTCTGAACAGCATGAGCTCATCAATGGATGAGGCCAAGTTTTTTACAGCCATTTTCATATTATGCAGAGAGGGCATTCTGGGTCAGTGAGGTGGTGGCCCAAGGAAAAGGGGATAAGCTGGGTAGCCTGTTAGAGCAGGATGTGTCCTGGACAACAAAGACAGTCTGGGTATGGCTAAGGTGATCAAAAACAGACCAAAAGGGTCAAGGGGCGAGGGTAGCATTGGGACGGGAAGGGGAGCATGGAAAGGGGATTGCAGACACCATAAGGGAGTATATGGCAACAAGGCTATGAGGGGGTGGGAGGTTCTTCCTGCAGTGGAATGGCGATCCAGCCACCGCACCCCAGGTCATGACAGTACTAAAAAAGGGCATGGCATTTGTTGGCAAGGACCCGAGATCATTTGCATCGCACTCTTTTAGGATTGGGGCAGCATCAGAGGCAGCACAATGAGGGGAGCCTCGAAGTGCCATGCAGCAGATAGGAAGATGGAAATCTCAAGCACATAAGAGATACATTATAAAATTAGAATCTAACTGTCTTGTTTTTGCTTTCAGAAAATAAACGTTCTGGGTGGTGTGGATTGTTGGACATGCTTTTATTCACTGGGTGGAACTGTGGGCAAGGAAGGTGAGGGGTGGTTCCCAGTTGTGACAGAATGCAGACAGAACAATGATAAAGTTGCAGGGGAATAGGGGACTACAGTGGAGGCAATTACTGCCAATAAACATGGAACACAACAGAACCTGGCCCACACTAGTCTAGATTATTATGCATGCGGGGGGTAACAATTTGGGAAAACCACCATGGGCTGTTTTGGCATTGGCCATCCTGAGGGACCTGATGTCCATAAAGGGATGTTGGCCACAGGTTCAGCTGGGTTGGTCAGAAATCATCCCTAGGAGGAACTGGAGACAAGGAAAGAACTCACTCATTACTGAGAAGGCCCAAAAGAGGATTAACAGAAAAGTGGCAGCCTGGATTCAGGAATGAGGGGGGCTGTACATCAGGCACAGTCTGATCACATACGATACCCAGGGTATGCATAGGACAGTCAGGGTGCACATGTCTGAGGTGGGAAATACAATATTCAGTGGTGACATTTGCGAGGCTATCAATGCCTGGCTCGGGCTTTGGGGTTTGTTTGCCTAGTTTTTAATTGGGGAAGCCCTTGGGGCTGACCAGGGTCACCCCAAGGACTAGTGGGAAAAAAAGAGGGTCCCAGCTGGAATAAGGTGTGACTGGGCTAGGGAGGGCTCCCCATGGGGCAGGGACCCCAGGTGGGGCAAGGCTAAGGAGCAGATGGGACACCTGAACCCAGACAGAAGATACCACAGAAGGGGCACCAGGTCATTACACCTGGGCCAATGAAAGATACAGCTGTAAAATAACATGTAAATAAAGATGGCTACCCCAAAGATGGTGGGGGAAGGAAAATGTACAGAATCTGTGTTTTTTTTTTTTTTAGAATTTTTTTTTAAGTCGTTTTTTGTTTTTCAGCACACAGCAAATGACATGGCACAGTAAACACCATGACATAAGTGCCCACCCAGGCAATAGTACAAGCATAAACAGTGTTGTGTCATGTCCCCACCCCATACCACCCTCCTTACTATTACCTTCCCCCAAACCCCTCAAGATAGTCCCTCATCCTCCCTTCCTTTCCTCCGCCCCCTCGGCTGGATATATATTCACATTCTTGTACTTTTGGATTGACTTCTTGGTTGGCAGAGATTAGCCTGGTATTAGAGGAATGACCCTAAGCCTCAGAATCTCTCAGTCCAGTGGAACTCCAACTTATATCACGTAAATAGCATGCATCCCAGCCCATATCTTTTTGTATCTGGAGGGAGAATGACCCCGGGAAGTTCTAAATTGTTCCACCCTTAGATTAAACAAGAGGTCTTGGAGCCATTCTGTATAAGAAAGCTTTTGGGTGTCAATCCAATGCCATAAGACAAGTTTCTTAAGTGTTATGGAGATCATTGATATGTGGTATCTACGTACTCTGACCTGTACCTTAGAATAATTCCCTATAAGACAAACGTCTGGTGTAAACAACCCTTCTAGACCTAGCAAAGGGTCAGCTCTCCTTCGAATTTCCATCCAGAGGTCCTGGACATAGTGACAGTCCCAGAACAAATGGCAGAGGGAACCATCTTCCATCTTGCACTTAGTACAAATTGAAGTTGAGGATTTACCTATCCTAAAAAGTTTGAGGGGCGTCCAATATAAGTTATGTAAAAATTGAAATTGTGTTAATCTCAGCTTATTTTGGGATAGATAAATGTATGTGTCTTCCCAGATTTTATTCCAGTTAATACTAGGGTCTGGAAATGGACTAGTCCAATATGCCGGGCATCCTTCCTGAAAAATAGGTGCTTGTCCCAATAGGGAGCTGTACACCTTTGCTATTGCATGTGGGAGATGTACCACTTCTGCTAAAGTGGCAAAGAGTTCACCAAATTTGTCCTCTGTCACCAAATGTCTACTGAGTCAGTTCAATAGGTGAGATAGCTGGTACATGCTGGGCATTTGTCCCTTGTTCAGTGAAAATTTGTTAAGAATGTCCAGTACTGGGAGACATCTCCCTTCTGAATCCAGAAAATCTTTTAACTTTGTGTGTTGAAGCTGAGGGACCCAGAGTTTAGAAATTATCTTATTACCTATCCTAACATTAGGATTCCTCACTAATGGCTGGTTCCAGTCCTGAGAGTGTTTATATTTTAAAAAGTTGCATAGTTGAGAGTGGGCTTTTATCGAGATACCAACAGGAGAGTGGAAGATGTTAACTGGTAAGTTTTTAGTTGTGCTATTTAACAACATGGGTATTGAAAGGTTTGCCTCCTGTAATATTGCTTTCTCCAGTGTTAGCCATGGTGGGACACATGATAGGTTAGCCAAAGTTACACCATTAGTCATCCACTTCATATATTTGGAAATCTGACTAGCCCACTAGTAACCTCCTACATAAGGTAGTCTCAGCCCCCCTCCAAACTAAGATGCAGACAGCTTCTGGTAAGCTCTCCTTGGGGGCTTGGCTGCCCATATAAAGGAAGATATAATCACGTGCTCTTTCCTGAACTATTTAATAGGCAGCCAGACGTTTAGCATGTGTAATGGGTAGAATATCCTAGGTAGGACGTTCATCTTAACTATATTAATGTGCCCCCAAATAGAGATAGAAAGGGATGACCATATAGTAAAATCCTGTTGTACAACTGCTAGAAAGTCATCAAGGTTTAGTTTCTTAGTAAGGGAGTCCGATCTGGTGAGATAAATGCCCAAGTATTTTAAATGCTTCGGGGACCATTGAAGACCTAAGCGTGGAATATCACTTTTTAACAATCTATAATTTAAAAGAAAAAACATGCTTTTTTCCAGATTAATTTTATAGTTAGAATAAGTACCAAATTCTGAGATTATTTGTAGGGAGGCCTCGAACGCCTGAGCAGGATTAATGGAGTGAAGCAGAATGTCTGCGTACGCCGATAATTTGAACACAGACCTATGCAGAGGTATGCCTGGGATCAGGGGAGATTCCATGAGTTTAACAAGTAAAGGCTCCAAATAGATATTGAATAGGAGTGGTGATAATGGGCATCCTTGGCAAGTGCCTGAATGAAGGAGGAACCTCTCCAAGAAAACCCCGTTTCAATAAATGCATGCTTGTGGATTTTTATAGAAGGAAGTGATCCATCTAATATATTTCTTCAGAAATCCAAATTTGCATATTGCAGAAAACAAGAAACTCCAATCCACCCTGTCAAAAGCTTTTTCTGTGTCCAGGAACAACAGGCCAGCTGGCATATTGGAGTCCCTGAATGCAGAAAAAATGTGTGATAATTTCCTTAAATGATCTGAAGAGTTTCTCTCTCTTTCATAAATCCTACTTGGTCTAAATGAATAATGGTGGGTATAACTCCCACCATTCTATTTGCTAACAATTTAGCTATAATTTTCATATCATAATTCAATAAAGAGATAGGCCTGTAGTTAGTCACCAATTCTGGGGTCCCACTCTGGCTTATGCAAAACAATAATTAGGGCCTCCAATAAGCTGTCATCTATTGCATCCCCTTCCAGAAACTTTTTTTACAACCGGCTTAGCCAGGGAATCAATTGTTTACTAAATGATTTGTAGAAATTGGGTGAAAACCCTTCAGGGACAGGGGCCTTATCCAAGGGGAAGGAGTCAATTACTTTCTTTATTTCCATGTCAGTTATGGGTGCCAGAAGTGTCACCTTTTGTGCTGCTGTTATCTGTGGAAGCAAGAGTGACTCTAAATATTTATCTAATTCTTACTTTCCGGGGGGGTTAGGCCTGGGTCCGTACAAGTCTTTATAATAAGTTGCAAATTCCTGTACTATTCTTTTAGGATGCGCTTGTATGGTGTTATCCGAGCTAAACCTAACACCCCTAATTACTATGGCAGCTTCTTGAGTTTTTAATCGAAGGGCCAGCAGTTTCCCCGCTCTTTCACCATGATCCACATAGTTAATCCTGGTGTGCATTATTGCATACTCTGCTTTGCTCAGCAAGAGGGAGCTATACTGGTCTCTCAAACCCATTAGTTTAAGTCTGTCTACCTCTGGGGTGGAAGGAGATAGTGTTTTCTCTAAATCACAAATTTTGCTGATTAATGAGAGGGCTTCCTGTTGTTTCTTTTTTTTTTTTATATGAGGCTATTCTGATAATTTCTCCCCTTATTACACACTTCAGGGTGCACCATTCTGAATCTAATGTTTTGAGAATTTCTAATGTCAATGACATATGTTTATAAAATGTAAAAATGAGATGTGAGATGATGCAAAATCTACCCAATAAAGAAGACAGTGGTGAACCAATGAAAGTGGTGTGCATGTGAAATGATTTCAAGGGGTCCACAGGGACAAAAGGGGTTGCCCTATTCCAAGGGCAGCCTAGATTGTCACTGGCCCCCAAGAATCAGCAGAACTGAGTTTAGAGATAGGGAGGGAGGATGGGAGAGGGGAGAGCAAGGACTGGAAGGGAATGACTGTATCAAGGGAGGTGAGGGGGAGGGGCTAAGGGTGGTGAAGTGACAGAATGCCATTGGATGGTGTTCGGACATGGGAGAAGTGGGTGGGGGGTAGAGAAGGGGCTGCAGAAAGAGGGATTTCAATCTTTTTCAGGGGCAGCCTCTTCAGGAAAGCTCACCCACTCACCCAGAGGTCAGAGGGTCATAACAGGCTAAGGGGATATAGATATTTTTTGCAAAAGGTAAATGGGCTGCTAAGTGAGGGCAACATTGAGGGCTTCACAACAAGGGGAGTTGTTGGTTGAGAGCAACAGGAATGCGCAAGGGAGAAATGGGGACCCGAATGATTGGGCCAATCGGGGCTGATAGGGGAAAGAAAAAAGAAAAAAGGGGAGCCCAGCTGGAATAAGGTGCGGCAGGGCAGGGGAGGACTACCCATGGGGCAGTCACCCCAGGGGGGCAGGGCGAGGGAGCAGGTGGGTAACCTGAACCCAGACAGAAGATATCAGAGAAGAGGCACCGGGTCATTACACCCAGGCCAGTAAAGGAGACAGCTATAAAATAACATGTGAATAAATGGGCTACCCCAAAGATGGTGGGGGAAGGAAGATATACAGAATCTGTGGTGATGTTCTGAAAATTTCTAATGTCAACAATATATGTTTATAAAATATAAAAATGAGATGTGAGATGATGCTAAATCTACCCAGTAAAGAGGCCAGGGGTGAACCGATGAAAATGGTGTGCATGTGAAATGATTTCAGGGGGTCCACATTGACAAGGAGAAGGAGGTAATATCAGTTTACAAAAAAGACAGTTGAACATGGATCCAGTACGTGCCTCAATAAGTATTTTTCAACAAATGGACCACATTGAACCTCAATGTCATAAGTAAAGCATATGTGAAATAAAAAAAAATCATAATTTTCACCACTCCAGTGTTTCCCACACATGAAGAACATTTTAAGCATGTATAACACTTTCTCTTGAAGAGAACATGTCCATAACATCATTAACTGCTGCAATTTAAAGTGCCTTTTTAGGAAGGGTTATGCCTGTTCATTTTTTACTATAAGGACAAACAGGGAATGTCAGTTAAGAAAAGACAATTGAATGTGGATGTAGTGAGTGACTCCATACATGTTTTTCAATAAATGCACCACATTGAACCTGGATGTCATAAGTAGGGTATATGGGCCAATAAAAAATCATAATTTCACCATCCAAGAGTGTCCCAAACATCAATACATGTTTAGGTATCTTTTAAACTTGTTCTTGAAGAGAATGCGTCCATAGTAATTGTACCTGCTGCAATTTAATTTAAGTGGGTTTCAAGTAAGGGCTATGCCTATTTTTTTTTTACTATAAGGAGAATCAGGAAATGCCAGCTAAAAAAGACAATTGAACAAGCATCTAGTAAGTAACTTGATAAGTGCTCTTAAACAAATCGACTACATTGACCCAGGATGTCATAAATAAGGCACATAGGCAATTAAAAAAAATCATAATTTTCAGCTTTCAGGTGTGTCCCACACATCAACACATTTTAGCCATCTTTTACACTTTTTCTTGAAGAGAATGTGTCCATAGTAATTTTACCTGCTGCAATTTAATGTAAGTGGGTTTCTAGGAATGGTAATGCCTACTTTTTTGCTATAGGATGAAACAGGAAATGTCAGCTAAAAAAACAAAACAATTGAATGTGGATCTAGTAAATACCTCGATAAGTGCATTTCAACAAATGCACCACATTGGCCCTGGATGCCACAAGTAAGGTATATCAGCAATTACAAAAATGAGAATTTTCACATTCCAAGTGTGTCCTACACATCAGGGCACTTTTATTTATCTTCAGCACTTTTTCTTGATGAGAATGTGTCCGTGGTAATTTTACATGCTGCAATTTAATCTAAGTGGGTTTCTAGGAAGAGTTATGCCTATTTCTTTTACTATAAGGAGAAAAAGGGAATGTCGGTTAAAAAAAAGAGAACTGAACACAGATCTAGTATGTGCCTTGATAAGTGCTCTTCAAGAAATGGACCACATTGAACCTGGACGTCATAAGTAAGGCATATGGGCAATTAAAAAAATATTTAAATATTCACCTTTCATGTGTGTTCCATGAATCAAAACAGTTTTAGGCATCTTTTACACTTTTGCTTCAGGAGAATATGTCCATAGTAATTTTACCTGTTGCAATTGATGTAGGTGGGTTTCTAGGAAGTTTTTTGCCTATTTATTTTTTACTATAAGGAGAAATAGGGAATGTCAGTTAAAAAAAGGCAAATGAACATGAATCTACAGTTGTAAGTGCCTTGAAAAGTGTTTTTCATCAAATGGACCACATTGAACATGAATGTCATAAGTAAGTATATGAGTGATTTAAATAAAATCATAATTTTCACCTCCAAGTGTGTCCTACACACCATGACAGTTTTAAGAATCTATATCACTTTTTATTGAAGAGAATGTGTCCATAGTAATTTTACCTGATGCAAAATAATGTAAGTGAGTCTCTAGGAAGGGTTATGCCTATGTTTTAATATAAGGAGAAACAGTGAATGTCAGATTAAGAAAAAAGACAGTTGAACATGACTCTATTAAGTGCCCCAATAAGTGTTTTTCAACAAATGGACAACATTGAACCGGGATGTGATAAGTAGCGCATATGGACGATTAAAAAAACATTTTACTTTTCACCTCCAAGTGTGTCCAGCAAAACAAAACAGCTTTAGGGTCCTTTTTCGCTTTTTCTTGTAGAGAATGGATACGTAGTAATTTTACCTGCTGCAATTTAGTATAAATGGGTTTCTAGGAAGAGTTATGCCTATTCATTTTTTAATACAAGGAGAAACTGGGAATGCCAGTAAAAAAAAAGACAACTGAATGTGTATCAACAGTAGTAAGCACCTTGATAAGTGCTTTTCAAGAAATGGACCTCATTGGACATGGATGTCATAAGTAAGGCATATGAACAATTAAAAACAAAAAAAAAATTCAACTACCGGGTGTGTCCTACACATCGGGACAGTTTTAGGAATCTTTTACACTTTTTTTGAAGAAAATGTGTCCATAGTAATTATAACTGCTGCACTTTAATAACAAGCATTTGTCAATGCTGAATGTTGCTTGCTTCTATGTGCTGTTTAGGTATTTGGAAGTCATTGGAGTGAAAATATTGAAAATTTGCGAACTTACGAGCGTTAGTAAGACTCTGCATAACACCAGCCCTAAATAAAACAGTCATTGTTAGGAAATTTGTCATGAAATGTTCAACATAGCCATTTTAAGACCTCTGGTCATGAACAGTGTCAGTGTGATTTTGTTAATGTGTCCCATACATTGAGTTTGCACACCGACTGCGCCATTGTGCGCTGGCAAGCGAGCTGCGTTTGGGCAGGATGTGAAAAATGACAGCTGTACTGCTCATAAGGAGGTGTGGTAAAATGGCAATGTTGAAAATCTGGAGTGGAAATATTGAAAATTCGCAAACCTACGAAATATATGCGGGAACTGTGCAACCACACTGTGAAACAGTCATTTTTAGGAATTTTTTCACCAAAGTTTCAACATAGCCATTTTAAGACCTCTGCTCATGAACAGTGTCACTGTGATTTTCTTAATTTGTCCCATACATTGATTTTGCACACCGACTGCACCATTCTGCGCTACATGGGCGGAAACACATTTTGGGTGAGATGTGAAAAATGACAGCTGTACTACTCATAAGAAGGTGTGGTAAAATGGCAATGTTGAAAATCTGGAATGAAAATATTGAAATTTACGAACTTACGAAGCCTGCGTGGAACTGGCATAGCAGCTAGTAATACAGTCATTTTTGGAATTTTGGACAAATTTTCAACATGGGGTTTTGGGACCCTTCTCATGAATGATGTCACTGTCATGGTGGTATTCGGGCCCGGGTGATTTAGCAATCACTGCGCATGAAATCACCCTTCGACAACTGCCCTCATGACAGTGACATCATCATGAAGAAAGGTCCTAAAACCCATGTTGAAAATGATGCAAAATTCCAAAAAATGCCTGAGATATGCAATAAAGTTGAACCCTCCTATCTAGCCCATTATACAGCTTACCGGCATTTCCTCAGTTCGCGGTCGGCTTTGAAGAGTGCAGACGTGTTCCCGGTCCACAGAAGATCATCGCACGGAGTCCGGAGGTAAGTATGGGGTGAGGGGTGTGGGAGGCTGGTGCGCAGTGGGTGGGTGCGGAGTTGTGGGAGGGGTTGGGAGGCGGCATGAGTGGGACCGTTTATTTTACAGGGTTAAACCAAAAAAAAGACAGTGGGACCGTTTGCCACGCTGGGGCTGGCTCCCAGTGTGGCACAAGGATGGAGGGCCATTCAGCCGACGGGGATTGGGCACCCTGTCGGCCAAATAAGTGATTGCCACGCTGGGGTGGGCTCCCAGCGTGGTACCAGCTCTGGGGGCCGTTCAGCCGACGGGGATTGGGCACCCGTCGACTAAATAAGTGATTGCCACGCTGGGGTGGGCTCCCAGCATGGCACCAGCTACTGAGGGGAGCGACAGCAGCTCAGCCCGGCAGGATTGGGCACCCGGTCGGCTACACAGAAACGTCTTGGGCTGCGCCTGCGTGTGGGGGAGCTAAACATCGGTGCTCACTCAAGCGTAGCTCCCTTTCAACTGTATGCTACTGCATTTTGGAGCATGTCATAGACAGCTCCAAAATGCAATTAGTTTCAGGGGCCGCACCTGCCAGCTCACTCACTGAATTGGAGGAGGAGGTGACACACCTCCGAAATCTCAGATGATGGCACTATGTTTCTTGCACACGTGTGCAAGCAACAAAAAAATGTGTTTCTAGAAGGGTTTTGCTACTTTTATTACTATAAGGAGAAACAGGAAACATCAGTTAAAAAAATTACAAATGGATGTGTATCTAGTAAATGCCACCACATTGAACCTGGATGTCAGAAATAAGGCATATGGGTGATTATAAAAATTATAATTTGCCTTCCAAGTGTGTCCTACACATTAATGCATTTTTAGCACCTTTTAAACTTTTTGTTGAAGAGAATGTGTCTATAGTATTTTTACCTGATACAATATAATGTAAGTGGGTTTCTAGGAAGGGATATGCCTATTTTTATATACTTTGAGGAGAAACAGGGAATGTCAGTTAAAAAAAAGACAATTGCACATGGATCGAGTAAGTGCCTCGATAAGTGTTTTTCCACAAATAAACCACATTGAACCTGGATGTCATGAGTAAGGCATACTATATGGGGGATTAAATAAAAAATCTTAATTTTCACCTTTCAAGTGTGTCCTATGCAACAAGATAATTGTCCCCTTAGTCCCCCCAGGAATGACAAAACTCCACAATTATTTAATTTTGGATGTTCGTTGGCATTATTTATTATTTGGCACAAATATTATATTTACATTCCAAAAATGCCTTGTTTCAATAAATCATAACACATTGACAACTATGTCATAATAATTGTCTTCCATCCAGCCTCTTCCTTCTTCTGGCTGCTTGTCCTTTTCATGTTTCCTGGTCTGGACACTGTGAATCCGGCCCCCTCTTCCACCACCAGAACCAGGCTGCTTTACCCTTACCCAGGCCTTTGCTCTACAGGCCCAGACCCTATGAATTGGACACCTGGACCTATCCCCCCCTCCCTGCATTAACACCACACATGGCTTCCTTGTACCTAGCCCATATAGCCTTCCCCTCCCCCCTTTTCTGCCCCCACGTATCCCCCAACTCCCACTTTCCCTTCTTCCACTGCCCTGCCTCTAGGTTGTGATGGATGGCAGGGCTTCCCCCTTGTGGGCTAGTATCTGAGACATTTCTTGGCTATCTCCCCCACCAGGTCACCAAACAGCCTTAGGAATAGGCACATCCCAAATTCAGACAAATGCACCCCAGCCAATCTGTACACTTCAGCTTGATCAAAGGAAATGTCCTTGTGCTGTATGTGTACCCTTAATACTGCCCTCGCTTCCCTCCTATTAAGGTGCTTCCTTACCTTTTCAATTAACATGATGTCCCTGGCCCCCCCCTCCAAACCCTCTGGGAGGTGATCTCGGACCATCCGATGGTCATCTTAGCCACCACCCCTTGATCTTTTCTAGGTCACCCATTATGGTCTGCCCTAGCTCTCCCCATGGCAAACCCCCCAAGTCTTTGCCCCCAAGGTGTATGACAATGCAATCTGGCATACCGCAATGCACTCTTAGCTCTCCCAACAGCGGCAGCAGTTGGGCCCACCTCATGCCCCTAAAGCCTTTCCACTGCACCTTGGTGTGCTCCATGTTGTAGCACAACTCTGCCCCTCTGGACTTGGTAGCCACAAACCTCTCCACCCAACAGATGAAGGAATGCCCCACTATCCAGACCTTCCTCTTGGAACCTGCCACGGAAACAAGAGAAACAGTGTGAGTCACTAACACCTGACATATTTCATACAGCAGTTGGACTTCCATCACCCGACCCTTTTGAATTCCTCAACTGAGACTCCTTTTCCTGCCACTTCTGAGGCTGCCCCAATCTGGAAGGAGTGAGGGGAGAATTCCCCCGGCTCATCACCTATGAAAGCTAGGGCCTTCCTGAACACTGCCCCCACCTGAAAACCTGCGACTGGGACGCAATCCCCGTGGTGGAACAACACCCCTCTGCTACTCCCCAAGTGCTCTCGCATTGGAGACACTGCACAGCTGGTGTTCTGTGGCTGCTGTACCAGCATCACCCTGGTCCCTCTCCCCCTTGGTCTGCTTTTGACCTGGCCAAAATGATGGTCAATCTATCTCTCCCCCAGACCACACCCTTGTGCTGCAAAGCCAGCCCAACTGCTGAATTTCATGGCACCACCACTTCCTCCACTCAAAAACCCCCTGCTGCCATGACTGCGAAAAAGGCCCTGAAGAGGAGCACCTGTCAAGTCACCCCCCACAGGACCCTTGCCAGCAGTAGCCCCTTAATGGGTTGTCTCCCATCCTTTCTAGTACCCTGGCCTCTTTTCCACCTCTTGACCATCCTTTTGACTCTCCTGCTGGCCATGACATCCTGCCACCCTCTGAGATGACACACCCAGCTGTATCACCACTGTTGCATGGGCCAAGCCCTCTTCACACTTTTCTACTATAAACCTTCTTACCTGCTTGTCCCAGGCTGGTTCATCCCTGTCCCACCTATGCTTCCGCCTACATTCTTGAAATCTTTCACACCCACCTTCGTAAGCCCTCAGGGTGTTGGCTGGCCATGCACCCCGGTACAGCGTCCTGGCTATGTCCCTTCAATTTCTCACAACTGGTCCAGGACCATGGTCTTGTGTATTGCTGCCTGTGGCCTCAGCTCCCGAAACTTGCCAAGCTGTAAATGGGAAAGACTGTCAGCCACTTCATTCTTCAACCCCTCAATATGCTGTGCTTTAAGACAAATTCATCTGTAGTCCCAGCTATACCATGCACGTTAGAACCCTGCCCACTGATCCTGTCTTGCTGCTCTGCCTATTAATGACCTCCACCACCTCTTTATTAATGCACCAAAAAAGGATGCGCTTTCCACTCATCATGGTCCCCCAAACTGCCAATGCCACCCATATCAGAAATATCTCCAGGAATGTGATGTCCTTCAACACACCACTGGCTCTCCACTGTGCCAGCCAGGCTTCTGACATCCAATCCTCTTGAAAATATCCTCCCATTTCCAGAGCACCCAAGGCATCTGTATACAGTTCCAGATCTGAATTCTATCCCCAGTCTTCCTGCCAGAATGTTACCGCATTGTAGCTGTCCAAAAATTCCTCTCATACCCTCAGATCTTCCCTTACCGTAGTCGATACATCTTCCCAGTGGTGTGGCAGCTTGGCCTTCCCTGTGACCCTGCCCAGTTGCCTCATAAATACCTGGCCCGGGCTGATGGTTTACATGCAAAATTAAGGTGCCCCAGCAATTGCTGTACTTGTACCAGTGGCACCCTCCTCCTTCCTGTCACCTGCACCAGTAACCCTTTCAGCCAGGCCACCATAGCCCCAGGTAGCCATAAAAATCTTTGCTCTGTGTCTACCTCCATGCAAAGAAATTCCAATCTGCGGGCCAGGCCCTCTGTTTTGCCCTGCACCTGCGGTATCTCTATCTGCTGGCACATACCCTCGAAGCCCCATAACATTGCCTGCACTTCCACTTGCATCTCACCAATGAGGAGGAAGTCATCCAGGTAATGCACCACCCTATATACCCATACCTAAAACCAAGGACCCACTGCACCCAGGAGCTGAATGTCTCAAAAGTGGAACATGCCACCTAGCAGCCCATTGACATGTACTTGTTGAAGCAGAGCCCTGCCTCAAACTGAAAACCCAAGAGGTCCCAATCAAGTGGACAGACTAGCAGCAGCCAGAATGCCAACTCTATGTCTGTCTTTGCTAGAAATGCCCTGCTGACTGCCCTTTCAGCTTAATGGCCTGTTCCAGTAAGGCACAGAACACTGCCCTTAGGTGTTCTGGTATGCCCTGGTTCACCGAAGAGCCTTCTGGATAAGACAGGTGGTGGATCAAGCAGAACTCCCCCTCCTGCTTTTTTTGCACTACTCCCAATGGGGACACCCAAATGTTGCTGCAAGGGGGGTCCCCAATGGTCCTTCCACCCGACCTGATTCCACTTCCTTACTGATTTTTGCCTGAACCACTTCTTCCTTCCCTTTCACTGACGAAAGGTTCTTCACCCTCATCCCTGTACTCCCCCCTTGAAAACCCAGTGGGAAACCTTCTTGGAAACCCACTCTTAACAGCACAGCTCCTTTATATGCGGGTAGTCCCTGGTCCAGGCCTCCACCAACTCTAAGGAAATGGGTGTGTGTGCCAACACGCAGCCCCACCTGCCCCCGGTGTCTGGCCTTTAATTCCTCCCATAGTTGGAATTGTAGTTCTCCCTGTTGTGGCCCCCTCAGCCCCTGCCCTGTCCTCCCCCTGTTCACCCGAAAGGGCTGCTCATGATATTGCCACCCACCCTGACCTCTTTTCTCATTTTCATGCCTGCAGCTAGACACCAGATGCTGCCCCCGCACTTCTAACAGATGTGCTTGTACATACAATTGTTCTAGGTGCACATGGCCTTGTTAAAACCCCAATAGGCTTTGGCCCCTGGGGCAAGGGAATTCTTCTTCACCTGCTATGTACTGTGCACTCCCCCATCTACCAACAACATAGAAACATAGGTGTTGATGGCAGATAAGGACTGCTCAGCCCACCTAGTCTGCCCATTCCCCTACCTACAGGATAAACTGCAAATCCTATTAAACAAACAGCCTATTTCTTCCCACCCCCCACAAAAATTGCCTTATGTCTGTACCATGCGTTCTTGAATTCTCCCACAGTTTTAGACCCCACAACCTCCTCAGGAAGGATGTGCCATGCATCACCACCCTCTCTGTGAAAAAATACTTCCTCACATTGCCCCGAGCCGTCCCCCCTCTACAGTATCTTCAAATTGTGTCCCCTTGTTCTTGCACAACTCTTTTTCTGAAAGATGCTACCCTTTTGGACTTTGTTGATTCCACTGAGGTACTTAAAAGTTTCTATCATGTCCCCCCTCTCCCTCCTTTCCTCAAGGGTATACATATTAAGCTCCTTTAGTCTCTCCTCATATGGCTTCTCTTGCAGACCCTGCACCATTTTAGTTGCCCTCCTCTGGACTGCCTCCATCCTGTCTATGTCCTTGCTGAGATGGGGTCTCCAGAACTGGACACAGTACTCCAGATGGGGTCTCACCAACTGTCTGTACAGAGGGATAACAACTTCTTGTTTTCTGCTGGTGATGCCTCTCCCTATACATCCCAGTATCCCCAAGTCCTCCCTACTCTCTTCTCACATTGCTTGCTTACCTTAAGGTCATCTGATATGATTACCTCAGGTCCCTTTCCATTTTTCTTGTTGTTACTACCTCCCCCCCCCATTGTTTAATCTTCCCCTGGGTTCTTGTTTCCCAGGTGCATTATTTTGCACTTCTTTGCATTGAATCCAAGCTGCCATACTTCTGACTATTCCTCCAACCTTGCCAAGTCCCTTCTCATCCTTTCCACACCTCCTTGTGTATCAACCCTATTGCAAATGTTTATGTCATCTGCAAAGAGGCATACTTTTCCTTCCAGTCCCTCTGCAATGTCACTTATAAAGACATTAGAAAGGACTGGACCCAGTACTGAACCCTGCTGTACCCCACTAGTAACCCCTCTTTCTTCAGAGTGGACTCCATTTACAATTACCTTCTGTGTCCTGTTGTCCAGGCAATGTTTTACCCAGGCTACCACCCTGGGATACTCTCCCAGGCTGGTTAATTTGACTATTAATCTTTTGTGTGGGACTGTGTCAAATGCCTTGCTAAAGTCTAGATAGGCCATGTCCACAGCTCCTCCCTGGTCTACTACAAAGTTCTTACCCATAACTCTGAGTGAGTGCAATCCCACCTCAAATTGCCTTTTGCCACCATTCTCCTCCAGAAGACCTCATCGTATTTCAACCATCCATAGCCCAATTTCACCTTATAAGTGTCTCTAATGATGGACATGTATGTGAAAAGAGGAATGGCCAGATCTGGCTGCTTCTCCAGTATTAGTGCACTGTAAATGATAAATCCCCCTTGTGAATTGTCAGTCATCTTCCCCTTATACTAGGCCTCCTCTGCTTTATGTCCCACCAATGCCACTGCCATCTCTGACTTCCCCACTGACTCCTTCTGTTCATATTTCGTGGCCGTGTCCTTGTCCACCAGCCTGAAGATATCCACATTCTCCCCTTTCCTTATCTTTTCTTTGAGAGAGGCCAGCACATGATCCCCCAACAAGCACCTTGAGGGTCCCTTGTATAATTTCTTGCCTGGCTTGCTCTCTGCACCCCCTTTTCCTCCCCAGCTGCTTTTCCTTTGGTGGCCTGTAAGGCACACTCCATCTTCTCTATCCCAGCATTCCCCATATCGCCCCGCAGCCCTTCCAGATATTCCTTCAAATCACTGTCATCTGTCATATCTACACCATCCTTACCACCATCTGGGCATTCCCCATCCAGCTCTGGTGCAGGGTCGGGCACTGGCGCAGGTGCAGGGTGCCAACCCTTCTAGGCCTCTTCTCCTCTCCTCCTCTGTCAGCCATTCCTCTCTCTTCTTCCACTTCCTCTGCACCTCCTCCTCGGCCTCTCTCTGCTGTACCACAGCTACCAGCTCCATCATCTGGCTCATCAGCTTTGCCGCCACTTCCAATATGTTCTTGCTGGAAACCAGGACTCGCTTTGGTGCTATATTCCTTTATCTGCTTCCTATATACAAAACAACATTATGAGTGTAACCTCACCTCTATGTACTGGGGTTACCATTGCTGTTGAACCCGCCAGTGGCAGGTCAGCAGTGAGTAGATGCCCATGCCCAACCCTAAGGCTGGCCAGTTCCTTTGCTCAGTCCCCCCATCACAGTCCCCGAGGGGAAATGCTATGAGGCATGTGTCTCACCTATAGCAGGCATCTGCCCCACTGTCTGCAGGCCCTGCACTCCCACCCCTTTCATGTCTCTTTTAGTGCAACTTTTGACCCTGTGAGTTTCATGCCTGGGACCTCCTGTGGCCCTGTATCAGGCTACACTGGTTAAGGGAGGAAGTCCTTACGTACTTCTCACCCCCATAGCCCCCTTTCTACATGCCCTATATTGTTCTGTTCCCCTGACCTAGTAGCCAGCAATATGCCAAAATGCAATTTTGAAATAAAATCCTCCAGGGATGTATATATTTTGGGCTCTGTCACCACACTTAGCCACTGCGACTGCATTTCTTCCCCCATGTGCCACCGCTGTTCCCACGTGGCCTTGCTTACCATTTTTTGGGTTGTCTCTAGTGGTCCCCATCCCCCGTGCTTCTTCTCCTAGGGCTGTTTATCTGCCCAGAAACATTCAGGCATTGCACCCGACCACCGAGCTGGGCCTACTCAGCCCATGAACACCCCATCCCCATCCATACTCTTTGTCCCTCATGGCCTCACACCGCGTGCCTCTTCCAGCTCCACTTTAGCATGGCTCCAACTGCCTTGGCAAAAGCATTGCCCTAAATGACCATTGCACCCCCTTGGTGCCCAAAAATTCTGGCCTTACATACCTTCTGCCCCTGTGGCAACACCCTCTGCTTCAGCCTGTACTGCTGCTCCCTCCCCCTCATGCCCAAGGCTTCCACTCTGCCACTGCTCCCTCCGCAGTGCCTGGGTTGCCAACTCCACTTCTGTTCCCTGACCAAGCTTTACAGTTTTTATTGAGCTGTTTAGGAATTAACTTATTCCAAACCTGGAGAACTGTTTGTGTGCACAGTGCCAGATATTTCTTCTTATGCTTATGCACCCCAGCATACAAAGCCTGCCTAACATTGGAGTATGTAGTATGCACTGTTTCCATCATATATGAAGGATCACTATTATCCCCTATGAACCATGATGAAATTAATGGTAATACAGCAGCTTAATAATAATATTTCGAATGGGGAAGGTAAAAAACTTGCCTGTTCCCCTTCCACTTGGCACCCTAGTGCCATCTTGTGCCTCCATGCTGCAGGGCCTATCCCCCATCTCTTCCTGGAAGACATCGCTATGCTTGCCAATCTGTTTCATCCCTCAGCAAAAGTACTTCAAATGTGATAACCACAAACCCTGAGCGGGGAAGGCTTTTTCCTCCATCCAGCCCCTCCTCATCTGCTTTACTTGTCTAGTCCATGCATGCACCACTCGCTCACTGACTGCCCCCCCAGGCCCCCCCCATGCCACAACTGTTCCTCCACTCAGCATGGACCCCCGGCCTTTTTCCCGGGAAGGCTGCCCATGTTTGTTCTGTTCCATAACAAGCTTGCCACTTACCTCTCCACTTAGCTGCCTGGCACCCTCTTGTGCCTCCACGTGGCAGGGCCTACCCTGCTCACCCTAAGAAATGCCATTGATCACCTGATGCATCCCGCCTGCTTGACCAGGCCCCTCTCTCCTTGGCCCTTCCTGCTAAAAAGAACCAACTGCATTGCAGCCAGCTCCCCAGCAAGTCCTACCAGCACTACACGCTAGTAATACCACCGATTATGCCATGATGCCTACATCTGTGTTGCTTGCGATCGCTTCTTGCCTGCATCCTGCCCTTTCCTTCATTATGCCTGACTGCTGGCCTGCTCCCACACCCCGGTGTGTACCCACCACACACCAGATCCTACTTGCTACTTACCACTCAAACTGATTACCTCCTTCCACCAAGCGCTACTCAGTCCATGGCTTCCATTTTACCTGCCGTCTCTTGCTCAGGGAAACAACAACTACCCATCCCGGTAATTACTACAATTAACAGAGAAACTTGCTATAAGCCCTCACATTCTACCTTCTCAAAGCTTCAAAAACCTTCTGTAGGATTCCAAACCAGTACCTCTAATTCCCACAATGTACCTGTCTTGCCACAGTGTACCCTGTTGCTGCAGTAATTCTTTCCAAGCTTAAAGCTTTTCTCCTAAGCCCCACAACAAGAAACTACTGTACTTTAAACTGCAATCCCCCCCAAACATTTCGATAAAACCACAGTTATAATGCACAAGGCCTCCTGCCATGTGCTTGTGCCTTACCTATCTTCTTGCCAACGATGTGTCTAGTTCCAAAGCTAATTAATTTCTCAGCAAAAAGAGGGATGGCTGAGGTTGACCAGCCCTGATATACCCCCTCGGCACCCCAATCAGGACCCCTGTTAGCTCCACCCTTCTACCAATGCCAAGAGTCCTGACTCTTCCCTGCCATATTACACGCGTTTCTCCTGGATGGTGTCATCCCCACCTCCCTCCCTACCTCCACTCCTTTACCTCTACCTTCCTCTTGCTCTTCCTGGCAGGGACTGTGGGACAACCTGGCCTGTTTTTCAGTGGCAAGTCTAATTTTAGGCATCTTTTGCACTTTCTCATGAAGAGAATCTGTCCGTAGCAACTTTACCTGCTGCAATTTAAAGTAAGTGGCTTTCTGAGATGGGTTATGCCTGTTCATTTTTTACTACACACCACAAAGGTTTTAAGCATCTTTTTCACTTTTATTGAAGAGAATGTGTCCATAGCCATCATACCTACTGCAAATTAATGTAAGTGGGTCTCTAGGAAGGCTTATGGTTATTTTTTTATAATAAGGAGAAACATTGAATGTCAGCTAAAAATGACAATTGAATGCAGATGTAGTAAGTGAATCATTAAGTGTTTTACAACAAATGCACCACTTTGAACCTGGATTTCATAAGTAAGGCATATGGCTGATTAAAAAAAAATCATAATTTTCAACCTCCAAGTGTGTCCCACACAGCAACTCATTTTTAGGCACCTTTTAAACTTTATCATAGTAATTTTCATTCTGCAATTTAATGTAAGTGGGTTTCCAATAAGGGTAATGTGTACTTTTTGGTATAAGGAGAAACAGGAAATTTCAGTAAAAAAGATTATTCCGTGCGGATCTAGTAAGTACATCGATTCATGCTTTTCCACAAATGGACCACATTGACCCTGGATGTCATAAGTAAGATATATAGGCAATTAAAAAAAAAGATAATTTTCATCTTCCAAGTGTGTCCTACACATCGAGACAATTTTAGTCATCTTCAACACTTTTTCTTGAAGAGAATGAGTCCGTAGTAATTTTACATGCTGCAATTTAATGTATGTGGGTTTCTAAGAAGGGTTATGCCTATTTATTTTTTACTATAAGGAGAAACATGAAATGTCAGTTAAAAAAGACAAATGAACATGAATCTGTAGTAGTAAGTGCCTCGATAATAACTTTTCATGAAATGGACCACACTGAACCTGGATGTTACAAGTAAGGCATACGGGTGATTTAAAAAAAATCATAATTTTCACCTCCAAGTGTGTCCTACACACCATGACAGTTTTAGGCATCTTTATCACTTTTTATTGAAAAGAATGTTTCCATAATAATTTTACCTGTGGCAGAACAATGTAAGTGGGTCTCTAGGAAGGGTTATGCCCTTGTTTTTACTACCTGTATAAGGAGAAACAGTGAATTTCAGTTTAAAAAAAGACACTTGAACATGGATCTAGTAAGTGCCTCAGTAAGTGTTTTTCAACAAATGCACCACATTCAGTCTGGATGTCATAGGTAAGCATATGTGCGATTAAATAAATAATTATTTTCACCATCTAAGTGTATCCCATGCATCAAGCATAGTTTAGGCATCTGTAACACTTTCTCTTAAAGAGTAAGTGTTCATAACAACTTCACCTGCTGCAATTTAATGTAAGTGGCTTTCTTGGAAGGGTTATGCCTAGTCATGTGTTACTATAAGGAAAAACAGGGAATGCCAGTTAAAAAAGACAATTGAATGTGGATGCAGTAAGTGACGCCATAAGTGTTTTTCAATAAATAGAGCACATTGAACCAGGATGTCATATGTAAGGCATATGGGCAAATAAAAAAAATCATAATTTTCACCATCCAAGTGTGTCCCACACATTAACACATGTTTAGGCTTCTTTCAAATTTTTTCTTGAACAGAATGTGTCCATAGTAATTTTACCTGCTGCAATTTAATGTAAGTGGGTTTCAAGTAAAGGTAATGCCTTCTTTTTTTTACTATAAGGAGCATTATGAAATGTTAGTTAAAAAAAACAATTGAACAAGGATCTAGTAAGTAACTCGATAAGTGCTCTTCAACAAATGGACCACATTGACCCTGGATGTCATAAGTAAGGCACATGGGCAATTAAAAAAATAATAATATTCATCTTCCAGGTGTGTCCCACACATCAGCACAGTTTTAGGCTTCTTTTAAACTTTTTCTTGAAGAGAATGTGTCCATAGTAATTTTACCTGCTGCAATTTAATGTAAGTGGGTTTCTAGTAAGGGTGATGCCTTCGTTTTTGATATAAGGAGAAACAATAAAAGTCAGCTAAAAAAACAGAACAATCGAATGCGGATCTAGTAAGTACCTCGATAAGTGCTTTTCAACAAATGGCTCTGGTTGTTATAAGTAAGATACCGTATATGGACAATTAGAAAAATTATAATTTTCACCTTCCAAGTGTGTCTTACACAACAGGACAATTTTAAGCATCTTTAGCATTTTTTTTTTGAAGAGAATGCATCCACAGTAATTTTACCTGCTGCAATTTAATTTTAGTGTGTTTCTAGGAACTGTTGTACCTATTTTTTTTTTTACCATAAGGAGAAACAGAGAATGACAGCTAAAAAAAGACAATTGAACACAGATCTAGTATACGCCTTAATACCTGCTTTTCATTAAATGGACCACATTTAACTGGATGTCATAAGTAAGGCATATGAGTGATTAAAAAAAATCAAAAAATATACTGAAAGTCCACCCCACTCACCCTAAAATCAATCAACAGACTATTCAAGCTTAAATTTTTCAATTATAGAGTTGTTATGTTGCATCCAGTATTGCTTCAACATTTCTGGCAAAATACCCTTCATCAGGAACTGGTTTCTACAGTAAAAACCTATAAAGACATTTTTTTCAAAATTTAATTCCATCATTATAAAACAAAATAATAAACATAAACTTTTCAAAAATATATATACACAACAGAAGAAATGTCTATTCAAGCTCCCAATATAATATATATCATCACCTTATTTCAAGGATTACTTCTGTGGCTTTAATTGAGTTGTCAGGTTTGACTCCCAAAACTGATAAACTAAAAATTGATCAAAAAACACAATGTTAATCTGGCTTCCTTTCTAATACACTCCAAATACCAATTTTATTTAAGTAATAGTTGTGCTAACCTTTTGCAGCTATTTCTTTAATATTTTCTTTTTATCTGGTTCACTGCATTGCCATTATGCTCCACCTTCAGCCTGCAATTATTTCAAACACACCAAGTGCTCTGTTTTCCACGGTTTGCTTTCAGTGCTGCTCTTTGAATTTATATTCAACATTCTAATTAATTTTCTTCACAAATCAGCCTTGTCAGCACTTATTTTAAATTACGCTCTGACCTCAGTCACTATGCTATGATTCTACTCTGCATAATCCGTGGGTTTTTAGTGCTTACTTTCACTTCATTATCCTTATTTTGAACAGTTTAGAATGTTTCCAACACCAGTTTCTGTTAAACTCATTTCTCAAGCACAATTCTAACCTGCATAGCTAGTTTTCTTTTCTCTCTGAATGGGTAGCGTTTATCAGTGCAGAAAAATGTTTCTTTTTAACTCTTACCTATACCCAACAAAGGAGAAGCACTTAAACTCTTTTTCTCTTTACTGCTGACCACAGCCTTAGCTTTTCTAATACATTGTTACTTATTACTCAGGTGAAGTTACTTCTTGAGACTCTTAGGTGGGAGTGAATGCACGGGGGCTTTCTGAACTGATTTTATACTGAAAGCTCCTGCCCTGAATCTGGTGATGACGCGTGATATCAATAACAAGCTAAACCAGCTTGTTCTGTGTGCCTGTTCTTGGTGGCATCTATTTACCTCTGTACTAGGTGTCAAGGGGGCTTCTGATTTTTCTTTTACTTTAAAAAACCTGCACCTTTCTAAGGTCTCTATTTGCAAGGATTTGATTTATGTATGTAACATCCTCTGTTCCCTCTTCGCTGCGAAGAAAGGGTACCACTGAAGACTGGTCCAACTCAAATAAAAAAGCACTGTTCAGACCTGGTTATACTCTTTCAAGACTCATATAATTTTCAAAGAATTGGTTGCCATTCTATCACCTCATTTAGTCCAAATTTGGGATTATTGGTTTGAAAATAATCTATATACATCTCTTCCCTCAACAATAATTTGTTGTTATAATTACCTCCTCTTTTGTTTTTTTTTTTACCTTTTCAATACCGAAGTACTGTAATATTGGTGTCTGGTGCCCCCATTCAATAAAACGTCTAGCTATAGGTGAGGTCAGATCTTTATTTCTTACGTATCCTTTGTGTTCCCCTAGTCTCTGCTTTAAAGATCTCTTAGTTTCACCTATACACATTAGATCACATGGGCATTTTATGCCATATATGACCCCTTCAGTCTGACAATTAATAAAACCTTAAATTTTAAACTCCTCATTTTTGCTTGCGTTATTTATATTTTTAATTTTGTAAGTATTGTCGCAATGAACACATCTGCCACAACTAAAGTTCCCTCTTAACTCTTCTTTAGCAAATAATATCTGTTGTTTTCTTATTTCAGGGATTTTGTGTTCAGTGTGAACCAAGCAGTCAGACAGGGATCTCACCTTTTTAGCCAGTATTGGAGGGCCCCCTGGAATGGTTGTTCTCCCATATTAGTAGACTTCAGTGCACGCCAATGCTTATTCACCACACTCTTAAGAGATCCAAAGATGTCACTATATTTAAGAGACAACATTATTTTTTATCCGTAGTTTCTGTCATATTTCTTTCACTTATGATGGATAGCAGTTCTTTGCTTTCTTTTCCTAAAGCTTTAACCTTTGCTCTTTCTAATATTTCTCCCCAGTATCCTCTGGCCTCAAACCTCTGGGTCATTGCTTCTCTACATGTCATTACATAAGGCTCTTCTAAACAATTCATTTTAATTCTTGAAAATTGGCTTTATGGAATTGATTCCACCAAATTTTGGGGGTGTAAACTAACCGCTGTCAAGATTGTATTCCTATCTGTCATTTTCCTGTACATTTTAGATTACAGTTGTCCCTCCTTTTTGTAAATCAGCAGATCCAAAAATGGAATCTCATTAGGATCATAATTTAATGTAAATTTGAAACATTCCTGATGAAGGGTATTTTGCCTGAAACGTAGAAAGCAATACTGGATGCAACATATTAAACCTATAATTGAAAAATTAAAGCTTGAGTAGTCTGTTGATTGATTTTAGGGTGAGTGGGGTGGACTTCCAGTATATTTTTTGTTGTTTAAGCGTAAGTCTATACTGGTCATTATCCTCTCACCATTACAGTTATTAATATACATTTGTTTAAAACATTTTTTGAGGTGCTGGCAGTACTGGAAAAGCCTCTTTTTTCATTAAAAAATATCTTAATTCTCATCTTTCATGTGTGTCCCATGCATTGAGATAGTTTTAGGCATCTTTTATGCTTTTTCTTCTAGAGAATATGTCCATAATAATTTTACCTGTTGCAATTTAATGTAATTGGGTTTCTAGGAAGGGTTATGCCTATTCATTTTTTACTATAAGGAGAAACAGGGAATGTCAGTTAAAAAAGACAAAGGAATATGGATCTACAGTAGTAAGTGCCTTGATAAGTGCTTTTCATCAAATGAATTACACTGAACCTGGATGTCATAAGTAATACATATGGGTCATTAAACAAAATCATAATTTTCACCTCCAAATGTGTCTTACAAAACAAGACAGTTTTAGTTTTCTTTTTCACTTTTTCTTGTAGAGAATGGCCCAGATATTCAGAGCAGTTGTGCATGACACAACTGAGTTGGGCCAGCGCAAGTGCTGTATTGAGCCAAGGAGCCATATTCATCAGGAGCCAGTGGGCAGTGCAAAATCCATTGTGCCAATGTGCTACTATAATGACTGCAGGTGCAAGAGCAGGGGACATTCCCATGAATATCCAGCACAGTGGCATATTCAACCATGAATCCATGGTGTAAGTGTGGAGAAAATCAAAGTTGCTCCAAGCAGACTTGTTCCTGTAAATACAGGGTGCAAACATACAGACAGCACTTGCACCAGGGGTGTGAGTGAGAGGGAGTGACTGAGACAGACAGCGAGAGAGACACAGACAGACAGACAGACAGACAGACAGACAGACAGACCAGAGGCCGCACACAGAGATAGAGTGGCACACAGGGTCAGAGAGAGAGAGAGAGAGAGAGAGAGAGAGACATACACACATGCATACACACTCACACACACACAGAGACAAGCAGTGCACCAGGGTGGCACACAGCCAGCAGCCAACCACACAGGGGGACAGTGGACAGCAAGGGCCATGGACAGTGTGCTCTTCATGATGGAGGCAGTAATGAGGGGTGTGAGGGGGCAGAAGGAACAGTGACATGGCCAAGGAAGGGGCCCATTGGTGGTATGCCTGACACAGGTGGTACCGTGCCTGCATCACCTTTGAGAACTACAGTGACACTGAGATCATGGGCTGGTACCGACTGAACAAGATCATTCTGAGGCAGCTCTATGAGCTGTGCAGTGAGGAGATGCAGGCACCCACCAGACAGAGCCATACCATGTCCGTGGAGACAAAGATGACCACTACCATGTGCCTGTTCACCATGGGCACCTTCCAGAGACCAACAGGGGACATCACAGGCATCACCCAGTTAGCCATGCCCCCCTCCTCACACAGTTCCTCAGTGCTCTGCTGCCATTTGCTTTGGAATTCATCCATTTCCCCAGCACACAAGTAGAGTGTATAGCAACCATGCAAGACTTCCACAGGGTGGCACATATACCTGACATGATTGGGGCCATTGCTTGCACCCATGTGGCCATCCACATGCTACCTGGCCCTGAGAGTATGGCATACATCAACCAGAAGGGGAGCCCGGGTGTCAACTGCCATGTGGTGTGTGATGCCATGGGCCCCTGCTTGACACAGCCCACAAGGCTGCATGGCATGCACATGCACATGGGTGCATGCACATGCACATGACATGCATGTGGCCACATGCACACCAGCATGCCTGTGTAGACACCCTCCATGCCACCGGCTTTGAGTGGCTGACATGCTTATCATGCATTGATGGGCTGCCACCCATCTGGAATCCTCCTCCAAGCACACCCTCCACTGTGGTGCAGCACATGGTGGCTGTCACCAACCCTTCCTGCAGCATTAATGTGGGTGCATCCACAGACTCTCCTCCGGTGGTGGTACATAATGCCTGGATGACAGCCACCTTCTCATTTATTCACCGCTTGTCTGTTCCCACCTTTATTTGGCACTCCTGTGCCAACCACTGGTGGCTGTCATGCTGGTTAACATAGGTTGCCAGCTCCTCCCATGTACCAGCCCTGGCCTGTGGTGTGCCCATGGCACCACTCAACAGGGTCTCCCTGCCTAGGTAGGCCTCAAACAGGGCATGTCTTGGCCTTTATGAAGTTGGGTCTGCACTTCTGTGCAGGCCCCCACTCCTTGCCCTCCTCATGTGCCGAAATGTTACTGCCTGTGGACATGGACAGCACAGTGTGACAGTGACACCATTTCCCCAGTCCATCCCACAGTGCAGTCAGCTCCCAGTGAGCTGCAGCAGCATGCACAACTTTCCTATCAAGGTTGCAATACTGGTCCATGGCCTGTGCTGTTCCATGGCACTTATAAGGTGCAACACATGCAAATGAGGTTGGGCACAAACAATAATGGCTTACTAATGCACCCACTGCACCATGAATTGTCTGATGCGCTCATTTGCAGGTGGTGTCTGAATATCAAGATATTGAGCCATGCACAATGGGACTGAGCCAGAGCATGTCACAATGATGCAATGCACACACGTGTACAGTGCACAGGCCCACAGTGAGAAAGCGTGCCACGGCATCATGGTGTCAATCACTCACCATGCACAGACAGTGTGATGCAGTGGCATTGTGCATGTCGTGCATGGGCCAGCTGCATGCATGGTTGAGCATGGGGTGCAGTGCCCTATCATACACATGTGCAATGTCGGGTGATCCCTGAACCCTGGGTAAGACCTCTGACCTTGTGACCCCATGTAGCTATGGCCATTCCACTCATCTCTGGCACTGCACCATGGGCATGCATTGTGCATACTCCCATGCATCGCACAGTGGGTGCATGGTGTGGACACGTGCACCTCCTGCTGCCATTTTTGCTGCCAAATACGTTGTACTGACCATGGCACAGGCAAGACACAGGAGGGCCCAGAACTGGACACAGGTTGAGTTGGCCAACTTAGTGGCCTGCATGGAGCCCCACACCCCCCTGCTCTTTGAGCAGGTGTCCCTGCAGTGGGCCAGGGGCACAATGTGGCAGGATGTAGTGGACAGCCTGGAGCACAAGTCAGGGGGTGCCCAGGACAGCTGAACAATGTCACCACTGATATCGGGACCTCATGTGGTGGTACCCAGAGTGCCTGAGGAGGCTACAGGCATGCACCAGGCATGGGGCTGTGCCACAATCAGGTAAGTCATCCCATGTTGCATGTGTGCCCTGCTGCTGTACTGTGGTGTTGGCTTGGCTGCCTGGCATGCCCTGCTGAGGGGTACACTGTTGTCATGCACATTGTGGAGTGGCATTGCCAGCTACTGCTTTCATTGCGATGCAGCCATGCAGCCATGCAGGCCATGTCGGGCAGGGGCACACCTTGTGCACAGGGGTGGGGATGGAGACAGCTGATGTGGTCAGTTCCTGATGTGCACTTGTCTTCTTTACATTCCCAGGACCTGAGGACTGTCAGAGGGCTCAGGCTGCTGCAGCAGTGCAGCAGGCTGCAGTGGGCCATGGAGGGGCAGTACTGGCACCAGCAGGGCTGCAGAAGGCAGGTAGGCACTATCATGGTCCTTTTCACTGAACATGGGGGGTGGTGGGGGGAATGGGTGTGGGCATGGCTGCTTGTGCCATGTGCCATGGCAGCTGTGTATATCACACTGTGCATGGTGCATGCCACTGTGGCACATCCATTGGACACATGTGCCAGCTGTTGGTGGGGTGTGTATGCTTCAGGCTGCCACTTTTGTTGCTGTGGTGCTGCTGGTGCACTGTGCCATGTGACTGTCATTGCACAGTCATGTGGCCATTGTGCAGCAGGGACCACCTCTGTGCACTGTGGTGGTGTGCTGAGCTGCTGGCTGGTGTTGGCCATCCCCCCTGTGGGTGGCCATTCCAGGCCCTCCAGGGGTGTGTGTTCCTGCTGCCCATTGTGCACTGTTGGTGGGCATGGTTCCTTAGGATATTGCACTGATCACCAGTCCTGTCCCTTGTTATAGGTGTCCGGTGGTGAAGACCACCATACTCCATGCTCTCCAGACTGCTGCACCAGACTCTTCTTGTGGCCTCCACAATGCTAGAGGTGGTTGTACAGATCTGAAGGATGCTGGTGGTGGACCAGAGGCAGCATCTGCATGCCAGGGTGGCCAGATGAGGCCGCCATTAGTTTTGGCCCCATTTTCCCCTGTTTCCTCTGATTTACCTCCCTCTACAGTCCCCCATCCCAATTTACAGTCCCTGTTCCCTGTCTCCTTCCCTTGCTGTACCTACCCTTTCACAGACCACGGTTAGTGTATATAGTTTCTTACAAATATGTATTTTCTGACTTACCTGTCTGTGTCTGTGTCTGCTTGGCAGGTGGTGTGAGGAGCCATGCTGCAGTGACCCAGTGTCTGTCCATGTGGTGTGCATGGGAAAGGGCATATGTTGTGCTTCCGTGGTTCACTGCTGTGTGCTGTGGTGTGTCCCACTGTGGTTGTGTCCATCCCCTGGGTTGGTGGCTGTGCCTTGGGGTGCCCATGGGCCAGCTGTTAGGGCTGTGTGGTGGTTGTTTGTGTGGTGGTGGCACACAGCCATGGTCATTGGTCTGGTACTGTCTGCACACTGTGTTGGGGCCCCTGCTTGGCACTGTGTGGCCTGTCCCATGTGGTCTGCCATGCTAACTGTCACCTGGCACATTCAATGCCTACTGTGTGGGCTTCCTGTGTGCCTGTGTGGCATGTGTGTGCCTGGCTGCATGGTCCTGGGTGTGGCCTGCTATGATCTCAGAGGGGGACACAGCCAGCGGTCTGTGGGGGGGCTCCCTTGGTGTCCCTCCATTGGCCGTTGCCTCTTCCTGTTGCCTGCTATCTGTGCCACTGTTGTGTTCTTAGGTCAGATGTCTGGGTGCCTGTGTGTGTATCCTGCTGTGCCCTGCTGGTGGAGGCCTCCTGTGGACTGTCACTGTGCTTCCCTGGCTCTGTTCCTCGGTCTGTTCTCTGTGCCATTCCCCCCTCTGTTGCTCTGCTGCTCTGCTCCCACAGTTGCACTGGAGCATTTCTTTTTGCAGCAAGGTGCAACTCTGTTTTCACAATGGCGCAACTCTGCCATATTCAGCCAGGTTGTGCTGGCACAGTTTGGCCTGCACAACCTCTGAACATGGCTCCTGTTGTGCCATGACACATCAGATTTGTGCTGCGCCAGACTTGCACTGGCCTTTGGCACATTTCTGAATATCTGGGCCAATGTGTCCACATTAATTTTATGTAAATGGATGTCTAGGAAGGGTTGTGCATATTTTTTTACTATAAGGAGAAACAGGGAATGTCAGTTTAAAAAAAAAAAGGCAACTGAACATGGATCTGGTAAGTTCCTCCATAAGTGTTTTTCAACAAATGGACCACATTGAACCAGGATGTCATAAGTAAGGCATATGTGTGATTCAAAATATCATAATTATCACCATCCAAGTGTGTCCTGTGCATCATGAACTGTTTAGGCATCATTAACACTTTTTCTTGAAGAGAATCTGTCCATAGTAATTTTACCTGCTTCAATTTAATGTAAGAGGGTGTCTAGGAAGGTTTATGCCTATTAATTTCTTACAATAAGGAGAAATTGTTATATCAGTTAAAAAAAAGACAATTGAATATTGATCAGCAGTAGTAAGTGCATCGATATGTGCACCACATTGAACCTGGATGTCATAAATGAGGCATATAGGTGATTAAAAATAAAATGATTTTCAACTACCAAGTGTGTCCTATATGTCAGGACAGTTTTAGAAATCGTTTACACTTTTTCTTGAAGAGAATGTGTCCATAGTAATTATAACAGCTGCAATTTAATGTAAATGGGTTTCTAGGAAGTGTTAAGCCTATTGTTATTACTATAAGGAGAAACAGGGAATGTCAGTTAAAACAATCTCTGGTCAGAGCCTACACGTCTGCATGAAGCTATTAAGAGATCATGGAGGTGGTGGTGGAAAGGGTCTCCGTGTTATGGAGTTCAGGGTGTAAATTTCCGTTGTGTCCAAGATGGTCAGTGGAGTTCACACATGTGCAGTAATATACAGTGGCTATCTTTGGCACAGCAAGCATTTCTGCCATGAGCCACTTGCACCTGTGTGACATGGCAAAATGTGGAAGTATAATATTAAAGAAGTGCACCTTGGGGGGGGGGCTTCTGTACCACAGAGAGGAACTGCAGCTGTGGAGGGGAGTGGCAGTAGAAAAAACACACACCACCAATGATCTCTGCACTGAGGACAAAGGGTGCATCACTGTAGAAGAGAACTGGGACCAAACACAGTAATGGTCCCTTATGTTTCCTAGAGTGATAGCAACATGTCTACAGTCCTCTGCCTATGCAGTCATAAAAATAAAATTGATTTAGGAGTCTGTAACATGAAAAACAGATTGGCACACACACACACACACACACACACACACACACACACACACACATATACACCAGACAGCTTATGAGTATTCAGAAAAGGGAGACACTGTTTTTATTTACTTTCTGAGTTGCATTATAAACTTTTTCCTCTGCTCTGTACCAAAGAGCTGTGAGGCTTGATTTTTACTGGATCTCCTTTGCTGCTATAATCTATCCAGGGAAAAGTATCAGTAGATATTGATAGTGCAGAGTATGTGTGGGGAAAACATACTCTGTGGGAGAGGGGACCTCTGAAGACATGGAGCAGCAAGAAAAATAGTGCTCTTCTTCTACTATTCCTTATACAGTCAGTGTAGTAATTGGGCTTTCAGTGGAAGAAACTATTTTAACACTTGTTGTGTGGTCGGAAAACATTACATAAGTCATTTTCTGATGCAAAACATCTGCAGGCTCCGCCCACTGCAGATGTAATAAAATAGGACACTAATTTCAAAGGGTTTCATTTTACAGGAAATAGAGGTACAGTACACCCCTAATGTTGAAGTATTCCAATGGGACTTAGAACTTCAGGAGTTGAAGCTGATAGCATGAGAGGCTCTCCTAGAATGAGTACTTGAATATGAATATATATATGTCATATATATGCTGATATGTAGATATGTAATAGATAACCCACTCTTAGGTGTGCAGTCGCGCTCTGATATACGCATGCCTTGGTGTGCATCAACCATCCAAGGCGTGTGTATATCAGAGTGCCACCGCATCCCAGAGTGGGTTATCTATCTTATAAATGGTGAAATATTTTTAGGGGGTAAAAGTGAAAAAGTGCCTTACTCTGACACACGCATGATCATGTGATGCTCATGCTCAAATAATAGAGCAGCAATTTCCCCTACCCATTTTATAAATATATATATATATATATATATATATATATATATATATATATAAATCAACATTCTGGTCCGGCTAACAAACATGGCATGATTTATAACTGTAACAATCTCACCACAGGGACATCTATCTCATACCCATTTTCACAGTGTACTGCCACATATATAGAGTAATGTATGGGCAAGCATATTCAACAAGGCTATGTTTCCATAAATTGATAAGATGACATCACAAATCTCAAGCTTTAGGTCTCAATGATATCATCTCACCCTGAGATGGAAACATTAGCCCAGTTGTACATAAGTGTTCATACATTATTTTGTATCCTTTATATATGGGGAGCAGGACTAAATAAGTGAGCTAAATTTGAACTAGAGTGGGGGGCAGGACTAAATAAGTCTCTGCTGGAGGATCGGGGGGGCAGACAGCCCTTCCCTTCAAAAGCATAAGTCGAAACGAGAAGAGGTACAAGAAAAAAATATGTATACCAGAGAGAGAAGGAACAGGAAAAGTAGAGGGGGATCAAGGACACAGGGGACTAGGAAAGTGGAGAGGAATGTGTACAAATGCACGGAGCCTGGGCAACAAGGTGCCAGACCTGACAGCCGTCATGGCTGAGACAGACCTTGATCTGGTGGGGATAACAGAAACTTGGGGTCATGGGTACCAGGACTGGGACATGGAAATTCCTGGGTACACATTGTTTAGGAAGGACAGTGAAAATAGAAGAGGAGGTGGGGTAGCACTATATGTGAGGGAGGGCATCAGGGCAGTGGAATTACAGAGTAGAATGGGAGGAGTAGAGTCCATTTGGGTAGCATTGCCTATAGGGAAGGGGGAGGTGGTATGTGTTGGGGTGATTTATTGGCCTCCCTCACAAACTGATTCGGAAGATGAGGAGATGTTGGTGGAAATAATGAGAATGGCTAATAAAGGGGAGGTGCTGTTGATGGGGGATCTAAATCTACCGGACATGAGTTGGGACACTTCCTCAGCCAGATCAGGGAGGAGCAGAGCTATAGCATATTGTCTGCACACAGCCCTACTGAGATAGATAGAGAATCCACGTGGGAAGGGGCCTTGCTGGACTTAGTCCTGACAAATGGGGACAGGGTAGGCGAAGTTGAGGTGGGAGAACACATGGGTTCAAGTGACCACAGTGTTGTCTGGTTCACTATGCGTACAGCTGTGGTGGTTACTAGAATGAAGGCAAAAGCACTCAGCTTTAGAGGGGTAGACTTTACCAGCATGGGGGATTAAGTGCGGGCAGCATTAAGTGGGGAAATATGCAGGAAGGGGAATGGATGGTATGTGGGAGGGTATTAAAGAGGCAATAATTGGGGCAACAAATCTCTATGTCAGAAGGGTTCACAAGACCGGGAGGAAGAAGAAGCCTCGCTGGTTTAGGAGGGAGGTGGCAGGCAGGGTTATGGAGAAGAGGAGGGCATTCAAGAAATTCAAGACAACACAAGGAGGGGGGGAGACTGGGAAATATACCAGACAAGGCAAAAGAAGGCAGGCAGAGAGCTGCGGAGAGCGAAGGCCAAAACAGAAGAGGAAATTGCCAGGTCAGTCAAGACTGGAGACAAAGCTTTTTTTTAGGCATGTTAGTGAGAAGAGGAAAACTGGCAGGGGGATAAACAGACTTAGAACCAAGGGAGGAGTCTCGATAGAGGAGGAAGGAGAAAAGGCACAGTTATTAATTGAATGATTTTGCTCAGTATTTGGGGTGGAGGGGGAGGGGGATTTTGCAGACATTAGTACAGGAGTTAAGGCAGAGATAGGGGTTGATATGAGCCCATTCAAGGAGGCAGTCTTGAGAGAGTCATAGCAGCTATGAGTGGACAAGGCCATGGAGACAGGTGGAGTGCATCATAGGGTGCTGAGGGAACTTAGGGATATTCTGTCAGCTCCCTTATCAGCTCTTTTTAGCAGGTCCCTAGAGATGGGGGAGGTCCCAGAAGACAGGAGGATGGCAAACATCATCCCTCTTCATAAGGGGGTGATAGAGAAGAGGTGGGTAACTATAGGCCTGTGAGCTTAGAATCCATAGTAGGCTAAATTATGGAAAAGTTACTGAAGGGTAGGATTCAGCAGTATTTGGAGGACAATAAACTGATCGATAGACATCAACATGGATTCACTAAAGGGAGGTCCTGTAAAACAAACATAATAGAGTTCTTTGATGGGGTCACTAGGGAAGTGGACCAGGGGGATTAGAGGATATTGCATATCTTGATTTCAGGAAAGCGTTTGATTCCATTCCACATGGGGGACTAATCTTTAAATTGGATGGACTGGGACTGGTGGGGAGGGTAGTTAAATTGGTGCAAAACTGGCTAACGGAGAGGAGTCAAAAGGTAATGGTGAATGGGGTCACCTCAGTGGAGGGGAGGGGAGGGTCACAAGCGGGGTTCCCCAGGGGTCCATATTGGGTCCATTGCTATTTAATACAGTATATTTGTGGCAGATACAACCAAGGGTCTAATGGGTAGGGTGCGTCTCTTCGAGAATGAAGTGAAGATCTGTAATGGGGTGGAAAACCAGGAAGGGAGGGTGAATACGCACAGGGAAATAGAATTATTAGAGGCTTGGTCCAAAAGATGGAAATTGGACTTCAGTGTAAAAATTTGCAAAATCATGCATTTGGGGAGGAGAAACCAGAGTGAGATTTACTGCCAGGGGGGTCTGGCACTGGAAGAGACTGAGGAGGAGAGGGACCTAGGAATTACTGTTTCCAGGGACCTAAGGGTAGCTAAGCAATGTGGGCAGGCGGTAGCCAAGGCTAGCCGGATGTTGGGCTGCATAGGGAGGGGATTCACTAGCAGAAACAGAGAGGTTATTATCCTCTTACATCAGCAGCAGGTCAGGCCACATTTGAAATATGGGGTGCAATTCTGGAGACCATTCCTAAAAAAGGATGAGGAAAGGCTGGAGAGGGTGCAGAGAAGAGCGATTAAGATGGTGGCTGGGCTCAGTTACCTGACATACAAAGATAGATTGAGTGCACTGGGAATGCACCCACTGGAGCACATAAGGGATGGGGTAATATGATAGAGACCTTTAAATATGTGAAGGGATAAACAGAGAACCACCCTCTCTGTGAAATAGTACTTCCGAATGTTACCCCTGAACTGCCCTCCCTCCACCTGCAGGCCATGCCCCTCGTCCTCTGATTACCCTTCAGCTGGAAGATGCTTTCCACTGGCGCCCGGTTAATACCTTTAAAGTACTTGAAGGTCTCAATCATGTTCCCCCTCTCCCTCTTCTGTTTCAGGAAGTACATGTTCAAATCGCTCAAACTTTCTTCATAGGATAGGTGGCTCAGCCCCTTTACCATCTCCATTGCTTTCCTCTGAACTCGTTCCAGCCTCCCCATATACTTTTTGAGGTATAGCCTCCAGAACTGGACTCCATATTCCAAATGCTGTCTAACCAGATGGGTGTACAAGGGTACTTAAATCAAAGTACAC
Organism: Neoceratodus forsteri; assembly: GCA_016271365.2. NCBI lineage: Eukaryota > Metazoa > Chordata > Ceratodontiformes > Ceratodontidae > Neoceratodus > Neoceratodus forsteri. The sequence goes on from CM057453.1 coordinate 1,032,777,623, forward strand.
ACAGATTCACAAAACTGCTTTCACAATAGCAAACAAGTGGGTGGGGGTGTACAGCACACAGTCGGAGGCTGTGGGAGGGTTTGTTTACAACTGCAGTAAACTCTGTGTGGGCGGAGTTGGAGCGAGTTAAACATTCTCCAGGGAAGGGACCTCTGAAGACATGAAACATTAAGAAAAACTGGGCTCTTCAACTACTATGCCTTATACAGTCAGTGTAGTAATTGGGATCTCTGTGGAAGAAACTATTTTAACACATTATCACGTTGTGCGGTCAGAAAACATTACATAGGTCCTTTTCTGATGCAAAATGTCTGCAGGCTCTGCCCACTGCTGACGTAAAAAAAGACAAACACATATCTAGTAAATGCCACCACAAGTGTTTTATTAATAAATAGACTACATTGAACCTGGATGTCAGAAGTAAGGCATATGGGCGATAAAAAAAAAATCATAATTTATCCTACACATCACTAAATTTTTGGTATCTTTTAAACCTTTACTTGAAGAGAATGTGTCCATAGTATTTTCCCTGCTACAATTTAATGTAAGGGGGTTTCTTGGAAGCATTATGCCTATTTTATATACTATAAGGAGAAACAAGGAATGTTAGTTAAATTGAACCTGGATTGAGTAAGTGCCTTAATAAGCGGTTTTCAACAAATGGACTACCTTGAACCTGGATGTCATGAGTAAGGCATTCTGAATGGGTGATTAAATAAAAACTTTTAATTTTCAAGTTTCAAGTGTGTCCTAGGCATCAAGATCATTTTAGGCATCTTTTACACTTTTTCTTGAAAAGAATGTGTCCGTAGTAATGTTAACTGCTGCAATTTAATGTAAGTAGATTTCTAGAAAGGGTCATGCCTACTTTTCTTTACAATAATGCGAACCAGAAATTGTCATCAGATCCCATCTGAGAATGAAACTCTCCACAGCTGCTCTGTTGGATGCTCGCTGGCAACAGTTTATTAAACACCAATCATATTTACATCTCATTTTACATGTCATTTTACTGTTACATTCCAAATACATTCTTAAACAGTTTGTCCTTTATATCCTCTGATCTTCTTCTTGGTCTTCCACCTCCTCCTCTTCTGCTTCTTTCCTTCAGGGTCTGGACACCAATATCCGACCTCCCATACCATCACCAGTACCAGGTATCAAACTTACAAGGACCTCCTGCTTCCTTGCTCAGGACACTGAGATCTGACCCCTAGTCTATCCCTACCCCCTTCCCCTCTTCAATCCATGCCTTAGTGCCATTTGCCCCCAGCCTGTGTTATCCTGCCCCCTTCCCCTTCTACTTACCCCCCTTCTTCCATATCTTTCTCCCTCCCTTTTCCTCCCCATCCCACTGGCCCCTCATTTCATGGGCACTCTGCTGCCCTCTGTGCTCCTTCAGCCCTCAGTCCCTGCTGCTTCTCCACAGCCACTGGCCCTCTGTCAGGGCAATCTTAGTGCCTTACAACGGCCACTCTATTTCCACCCTGAGATCCTGAGCTTTCCTTCACCTGCTTCACCTTGCTCTTATACTCCAGGGAGGGTGGATGTGTTAAAATTTCCCAGCAAAAGATGTCCTGCAGGCTGCACTGCCTTTATAGCCCTCCTGACCCCCAAGTCAGGACCTCAACCTGGCTGCTCCCCCTTGCCAAACTATCCTGCCCATGCACCTGTATCAAATGACACCTCTACCCCATTCCTCGTGATGTCATTAAGCTCCTCCCTCCTCCCCCCTTACCTACTCAGTCCCATCAGGGCCCTTTGATAATGTAGGTTGTCTCTTAGTGATAACCCTATTTGTCATCAGATCCCATCTGGGAATGAAACTCTCCAAAACCGTTCTGTTGGATGCTCGCTGGCAACCATTTATTAAACACCAATCATATTTACATCTCATTTTTCACTTGTCATTTCATTGTTACATTCCAAATACATTCTTAAACAGTTTGTTCTTTGTATCCTCTGATCTTTCTCTTGGTTCTCCTCTTCTTCTGCTTCTTTTCTTCAGGGTCTGGATACCAAAATCCAACCCCCCATACCATCACCAGTATTAGGTACTAAACTTGCCAGGACCTCCTCCCTTCTAGGTTCGAACACTGAGATCTGACCCCTAGTCTATCCCTACCCCTTCCCCTTCTTCAGTCCATGCCTGGGTGCCGTTTGCCCCTAGCCTATGTTATCCTGCCCCTTCCCTTCTGTCTACACCCCCCTTCTTCCATATCTTTCTCCCCCCCTTTTCCTCCACTGACCCATCTCCAGTCTGCCGTTGGAAGATGGGCCCCCCCCTCTTTGTGGGCTAGTACCTTCAGCCCCTTTTGTCTATTTTGCCCACTAGGTCTGTTAAAGTCCTCAGGAACAAACACATGCTGAACTCCAATAGGCGGACCCCATCAGACCTATACACCTCAGGAGACTCAAAAGAAATATCCCGATATCATATATGTACCCCCCCCCATTTGAATCACTACCCTGGCCACCTTCGTGTTGAGCCAGTTCCTTCCCTTTTCCACCAGTTTAATCTCCATGACCTGCCGCCACTCCCTCCAGAAGGTGATTTTGGACCAGCCAATCACCACCCCCGGCCACCATCCCTTTACCCTTTCTAACTCCACCGATATGGCATGCACAGGGCATTAAGAAGGGTGGTGGCACTGCCATGTACATCTCTAAACTCCAGTTCTCCATAATCACACCTACTATACCCACACTATCAATAGATTCCTTTCTAATCAAAATCTTCCTTCCGCACTCCATCCCTGTATACATAGCAGGATCATACTGCCCGTCAGACACACCACTGTCTAGCATCCTAGACCACCTAGGCAACCTGAGGTCCCTTACGGCTGGCGGCCAACTCCATAACCTTGGAGATTTCAACCAGAACTGGCTAGGCAGCGTAGCCACCAAAATGCACTGTCAAATAAATGCTCTAAACCTGTCCCAACAAATAACGGAACCCACTCGCCTAAACCACAAATCCAAAAAGCATATTCTACTAGATTGAGCCCTCACCACCCACCCACATCGGATAATTAATGCTGGCCTACTACCAGACTCCCTCAGTGACCACCACATGATTTATATGGTGCAGAAAATCTTCAGACCCAATGCCCCTCCCCCCAGCACTCTATACAACAGAACTTACAAACCCCTTGATCTGATCACAGTCCTAAATGACCTCACCAGCACTGACTGGTCCTGCATCCCTAGGGCCACCTCCATGGATGAGGCCCTCAAATTTTTTATGACCAACCCCCAGGCTATCTGGGACTTCCATGCGTCACTCAGAAGATCCAGAGTAAGAGGATCCCACCTACCTTGGGTAACAGGTAACCTCTTGGAACAACCACGAGCCAGAGACCAAGCCTGGAAATCTTTCAAGGCAACAGGTGCTCAAACAGCTCTGCAACACTACTGCTTGCTAAGAAATACCTGCACAAGACTCATATGTCAGGCCAAATCCAATTACTTTAAGTCTGCTTTTAACAATAACTTCACACACCCAACACAATTCTGGAAGTCAATAAAATCTCTTCTCACCCTCCCGGCCCAACCCCCTATTTCCACTCTCAACATAGGTGGAAGCATCACATTGATCCTTGCACGGTTGCCACTGAGTTTAACTTGTATTTCACCAACACTACATCCTCTCTACTCTCCTCCCACCCCACCCCCCACTCCCTCCCATTGTTCCCCTGCTGTCTCCTCACCAGCCTATTTCTGGCTGTGCCGAGTTACACCAGTGAGGTACTAAAAATACTTCAGTCACTCAATCCATCCAAAGGTAAATGCCCCTTGGACCTTGATTCCAAAATGCTCCTGCTTTCTGCACCTGCCATAGCCTACCCTCTAGCCACACTCTATAACCTGTCTTTTAGACTCGGGTCCATCCCTACAATATGGAAACAAGCCACAGTCATTCCCCTAGCTAAAGGAGGTGACCTTTCCTCCCCATGCAACTACCGTCCCATATCACTGCTCCCCATCCTAGCCAAAATACAGGAGCAACTTGTACTAGCCCAGCTCTCCCACTGCCTCGATTCCATATCATTCTTCACCCCCTTCCAGGCCGGGTTTAGAAAGAATCACTCCACCACCACCTCTGTCCTTCGTCTCACCAACACCATCCTTACGGGTATGGATAAAGGGGAGATAACTGCGGCTATCTTTATCGACCTGGCCAAGGCTTTCGACACGGTCTCGCATGCCCTGTTACTGTCTAAACTCACTCAAGCTGGACTGACAGTGTCTGCCACCAACTGGTTCCAACTGTACCTGGCAGGTAGGTCCTAGTCTGTCCGTATTGGCTCGGCTAGTTCCACCTCACTCCCAGTCACCAGCGGAGTCCCCCAAGGATCTGTACTAGGCCCTCTTCTGTTCTCTATATTTCTCAATGATCTGCCTGCTGCCTTCCCACACACTGCTATCCACATGTATGCAGACGACACGGTGCTGTTTTCCTCTGGTTCATCCCCCAATGCCGTGGCAGCTGGTCTGCAGGAGGACTTTGACTCCATCTAACGTTGGTTCCTCTCAAATCAACTATTTTTAAACCCCCAAAAAACTGTCTCCCTCACCTTCGGCTCTCGGGCCAAACTGTCCTGCCTTCCTGCCCTCCCTCCCACGTTCTACACTCTGGATGGCTCCCCCCCTGGAAGTCTGCACTTCCTACAGATACCTCGGTGTCTGGCTAGACCAGTATCTTGATTTCTCTGTGCATATTGATGCTATGTGCAAGAAGCTGCATCCCATGCTGGGTGCTCTATACTGCAACAAAAGTTGCATCCCCCTACCAACACGACAAGCTATCGTCCAAAAGATGATCCTCCCGATAATGGACTACGGCGATGTAGTCTACTGTGCAGCCTCTCAAACCTCCCTGTCCAGGCTAGACCTCCTCTTCAACTCCTTCTGCCAGTTCTCCCTGGACCGCCCTACTAGTACACATCACTGTGACCTCTACCAGTCCTTGGACCTCCCCTCTCTCCACGATCGAAGATTGCTACACTGTGCTAGAACTGCTGCTAAGTTCTGGTCGCAGTCACTCCCCTCCTACCTGTCATCCTCCCTAAATGCCCTTCCACCACTGGCATACACACTCAGGAACTTTGATTCTTGGCTTCTTCACATCCCGCACAAATCCACCCGGTCTGGCCAGGCTGCCTTCAGCTTCAGGTTGCCCAAATTATAGAACTCCATGACGGCTGAAATTAGACATGCCACAGGTGCTCCATACCAGAATGCCCTTCTTAAGATTCATTTCTCTACCACCTGCTCTTGCATCCTGCCCCGTTGAATCCCTCGCAGCCTAACTGCCAGCTGATTACTACCAAAACTGTTTTCTTCCCACTGTTGCCAACCACTGCTTACTATGTGCAGCTGGGTATTTCCATACTTCAGGGCATGCCACTACCCTCTGTTACCACCTGTCTGGTTACTTCTATTTGTACATTTGATTTTGTCAGCTCTAAATTTCTACTGTACTGAACATGTATATAAATGCTATACCCTGCCTTTCCCTATGCCTCCAGGGCATATCATACCACCTGTCTGTAAACTTGCTATTTGTATATATGACTTGCCTGCTCTAAATGATATTGTACTGCACATGTTTATGTATGTAATCATCTTTATTACTGTATCCTGTATAACCCCTTCCCTCAGGGCGCATCTGGAATCGAGCAGTACGCTGCTCAGTATGCCTTCCTGGTGAAACTCTTAAATAAATAAATAAAACTAGTGCCCCCATGGGGCCTCCCACAGATCATTCCCCCTAAATGTATGATTATCATGTCTGGTGTGCTCCACCAGACCCTGAGTTCTTCCAATAATGGCATTAGCTGGGCCCATCTCATGCCCCGAATTCCCTTCCAGTGAACATTTGTGTGCTCCAAGTCCATCTGAAGCTGCGTCCCGCCACTCCTGATCACTGAAAATTTCTCAGCCCAATACATAAAGGAGTGCCGCACAATCCAGATGTGCCTCTGCATCCCTTCTGCTTGGGGAAAAGAGAAAATAAGATAATCATTAGTCTCCTTATCTCACATACTTCTTGTAGTAGTTGGACCGCCACTGTCCTACCTGCTTCACCACCTCCTCTGATTCACCCCACTCTGTGGTCTCTGAGGCCGCTCTGATCCAGAATGAGTGGGGGTCGAAACTGTGCAGGTCCTCCCCGACAAACTCTAGTGCCTTCTTCAGTACCCTACCAATCTGGAAACCTGTCACCGGGCTCCCATCCCCGTTTTGAAACCAGGCTCCCCCACCCTCTCCCCGGGTTTCCAGTACTTCTCCAATTCCTTAACAGCACACACCTCCCCTGGTACCTGCCTCTGCAGCACCACTGTCATTCCCTTTTTCAGCTGATCGGTTTTAGACCTGGCTAGCTGCACTACTACTGCATTTTTCCCAAAACTGACCACCCCGACTGTAGGCCCCCTTCCTTATCGGACCTCTTCAGGGCCACCACCTCTCTGACCCTGAAAGTGCCCCTGGCCACGATGGCAAAAAACACCCTTAACAGCTTAGCCTCCTTTGCTGATGTGTGTACATGCCATTGGCTTCCAAAACCCTCAGCAGCAGTTGCCCAATATGGGCCTCTTCTTGTCACACCTCCCCCCCCATCAATTTTGCCATCCCAGGAGCATCCATCTAATGGCCCTCTCTGTGGTTGTGTCTGGCCACCCCTTATCCTTGCAGTCCCAACTGATCCCTGCCAACTCTACTCCCATGATGGTGTGGGCCATTCCCTTGCCCCATCACCTAACCATATACTGTCTCACCTGGTTCTCCATGGCTGGCCCAGCCCTGTCCACACCCTCACTGCCCCAGAACTCCTGAAAAGCGCCCCCACACCCCTTCCTATGCCCTCAGTGTATTGGCTTACCAAGAGTTTCAGTACAGCCATCTGGCTTCTCTTCTCCAATCTCACACATCTGGTCTGGAACCCTGGTCTTGTGTGCTGCTGCTCTCAGAGCCAATTCCCGGAACCTGTCCAACTCTAAGCAGGAAGACTGTCTGCAATGTCATTCTGAATGCCCTCAATGTACTGTGCTTTAAATGACAAGTTCAGCTGTAGGCTCAGCAAGACTAATCACTGTTTCACCCTGCCCACCATGGTTGTAACCCCACCCTGTCTATTTGTCAATTCCACCACTCCTTTATTGTTGCAGCAAAACAATATTGCTCCACATCTTTAAAGCCACAAAGATGGGGAATATCACTAGGAATGTGATATCCATTGGTAAAACCCACCTCCCCCCATGCATTTTGCCAGGCTTCTGAAATCCACTGCCCTCTGAAATATGTCCCCATCTCTAGGGCCCCCAAAGCATCCTTGTACAGCTCCAGGTCCGTGTTATAGGCCCATTTCTCTTGCCAGAATGTGACCGACCCAGTTATACTCCTCCAAGAACTCTACCCATATTCCCAAATTCTCTCTCACCACTCTCATAAGGTCCACCCAGTGGTGCGGCATCTTCACCTTCCCTGTCGCCCTTGCTAGTTTCTTGGTGCAAGCTCTGCCTGGGCTTATGGCCTTACAGGCAAAACTATGGTGCACCAGCAGTTGCTGAACCAATATCAGCAGCACCCTCCTCCTCACACTCACTTGCTCCAGCAGGCCCCTGAGGTGGGCCACTTTTATCCCCCGGGAGGTGTAAACACTTGTGCACTGTACCAATCTCTATCCCTAGAAATTCCAACTTGTGCGCAGGTCCCTCAGTCTTACCCTCCACCAAAGGGATACCTAGGGTTCCACATATTTCCTTGAAATCCACTAACATCACTTCCATCTCTGCTCTGTCACCCCCAATCAACAGAAAATCATCCAAGTAGAGTGCCACCCGCCTATGCCGGTATCTCCTCCTGAAAACCCAATGAACCCAGGAGCTAAAAGCCTTGAATGTCGCACATGCCACTGAGCATCCCATTGGCATAACTTTGTCAAAGTACATCCCTCCCTCAAACTGAAACCCCAAGAGATCCCAATCTTCTGATCTCACAGGCAATAGCCGAAAGGCGGACTCAGTGTCCATCTTTGCTAACCATGCCCCCCCCCGGATCACCCTAATCATCAGCACTGCCTGATCCAATGAAGTATAAGATACCACCTTTAAGTCATCTGGGATGCCGTCATTCACTGATGCCCCCTCTGGGTAAGATAGGTAGTGGACGAGTCAAAACTCCCCCTACTGCTTCTTTAGCACCACTTCCAATGGAGATATCCAGAAGGTGGGGGAAGGGGGCTCGGTGAAAGGGCCCTCCACCCTCCCTGCCTGCACCTCCTTCTGAATCTTTTTCCAAACTATTTCCTACTTCTCCTTTACTGATCCCAAATTCTGCACCCTCATTGCTCTCCTTAGTCCATTGAAGCCCAATGGGAAGCTGAGCCTAAAACCCTGGCACAGAAAATGGCTTTTTCTGTGTCAGGATATCCTCGAGTCTAAGCTTCTACCACCTCCTGGACTATCGGGGTGCTTGCTGGGGAAAACCCCCAAATGCCCCCCATGCACCACTTCAGTTCCACCCATAGTTGGAATTGTATCTACCCCTGCCATGGCCTCTGCTGCCCCTTCCATTGACAACCCCCCATCCCCTGCAAAAGGACTGGTCCTGGCCCTGTCTCCCTGCCTGGGTAACACGGTCTCCCCTACCATGCAGTTCACCACCAGATGTGTTCCCGAACACCATGAGCACACATGCTGGAATTTACAGTTTTCCCAGGTGCATGAGGCCCTGTTGAAGCACTAACGGGTCTTAGCCACCATGGGCGGTGCACTCTTCTTTGTCTGCTCCCACATGGGCCCATTCGCTGTGCCTTACAGGGTCCATCCCACAACTCTGAGTGGGTGCAATCCCACCTGAGATCCCCTTTAGCTGACATATGCTTCCTGAATGCCTCGCCATTTTCAGCCACCCATAACCCAGTTTTGCCTTGTATGCATCTTTAATGATGGCATTGTACTTCAGGAGGGGAATTGCCACCTCTGGTTATTTTTCCAGCACCAACGCGCTGTATATCAAGAAACCCACTTGTCACATGTCTATGTTTTTTTCCCTTGTACTTGGCCTCCTCCTCCTTATGCCCCATTACCACCAGTGCCACCGCCATCTCTGACTTCCCTACTGACTCCTTCTGCTCATACCTCTTAGCTGTGTCCTCATCCACCAGCCCAAATATATCCACATATTCTCCCCTTCCAAATCTTCTCCTTAATGGAAGAGAGAACTTGGTCTCCCAAGGTAAAACCCGGTGGCCCCTCATACAACTTCCTCCCCCCTTTTTGCCCATCTCCTGGTTCTGCACCCCCCTATCCTCCTGTTTTTATTGCCTGTATTGGCTTCTCTATTTTCTCTATCCCCTTGTCCCCCATATCCCCAAGCAGCCCTTCCAAATGCTTCTTTAAATCACCTTCATTTCCCAAATCCACATTACCCTTACCCCCTGTATTGCCTGAACTGGATGGTGCTGGTGCCAGGTCCGATGGAGGGATGGGCAAGGGGGCGGGCATAGTTCTGCATGGCATCTTCCCTTCCTTGCCCCTGCCCACCTGCCCATCCCACTCCTTCCTTTTCCTCATTGCTTCTTACTCTTCCTCCCACTGACACGCCGTTTTGATGGGTTCTGTCATTTTTTCCATCAATTTGGATGCCTCTTTCATCCTTTTGGCACTGGAGACTGGGGCTTTCCTTGGAGCCATCTTTTCCTGCTGGTGAATACATAAAAGCAACACAGTGAATTCCTTGGGCCCTTTATCAGAGCTTCCCCTCCTACCTGCCTGGGTACCTGACTGTTACTTGCCTCACAGCTTTCCCACCTGGGAACCCACAGTATCCCCCCCAGGCATTCCCCAGGAGCCTCTGGATTCATGTATACCCGGCCCCTAGGGCCCCCTGAAGGCCTCGCCCAGGAGGCCCAAGACTAAAATTATTTCCTTATTTTTTTATATATATATATAGATAAATATAGATATATATATATATATAGATATTGATAGATAGATATACACACATATGTCCCCCCTTTTTGGCCACCACTGCTAACCATCCTACTGGCCACTCCTAGTCCCAAGTGCCCTCACCTCCCATGCCCATCATGTGCATCCATGCCCAACAACCTCCAAAACCAACCATGCTGCTCCACAAGCCTCTACACATTTTTATTTTACTTTATATGTATTTACACTCCCCAATGAACCCCCCTCATAACTCAGCTTGTCTGCAGGACACCCATGGCCTCCACCATGTCCTTAATGGTGCTTCCTGGAGCCCAGCTCCCCGGCTCCTAAACCTCCAATTGGTGTCCTGCCTCTCATTATCCACTCCCCCCCTTTGTGTCTCCCTTCCCTGGTCCCCTTTGCTGGCAAACACCAATACAACTCCCCTCAAACCTGCCTGGAGAAAACTTGTGTAGCACCCATGCATGTGTTACCTCGTGGCTCAGCACCCCTATACATCCTTTGTCAGGCCCACAGAATGCTGTCCCACTCCCATCAAAATCCCCAGTACTCACATCGCTGTGCAAGGAGTGCCATTTCTTCCCAGTTGGACACCCAAGCACTGCATGTCCCACCATTCTTCCTGGTTGCACACCTAAGCACTGCATATACCCCCATCCAACAAGCTCCCTCCCTTCCCTCCCTGCCATGCTGCCGTGTGGCCCAATTTAGGCCATCCCCCACCATGTGGTACCAAGCCAGGCCTTCCCCTTCACTCTGCATGGTTTCCCACTGCTGCCCTTGTTTCTTTTTATATCCTCTGTTCATATTCTCTCCTATTCCTCCATTTCACTCTTCATGTCCTCTGCCCCCAACCCACCCCAAGCAATCCATGAGCCTGGTGTCTCTCCTATGCCCCACATCCCAAACACGCCAGCCTGGCCTCACAGCCAGCCACACTACCTGGCTATGCCACCACCTCCCCTGCCAGCAACTGCTTGCCCCAGGCTCCGTGGACATCAGCAACCTCATCAGCTCACTGCCAGCTCACAGCTAACATCAAAATGCCACCACAGTTGCTCCAATGGCTCCCACTACATTAAAGCAGCCCTCTCATTGTACAGTGTCTCCCCAGACACAGCCAGACCTAATGGCCAGGTGCTGCAAGTGATACTCTACCTTTCACCCCTACAACCAATAACATTAGCTATGAGCAGCAATTGGTCAGTGAACACACCTTAACTGAACTGAAAAATGTTTGCACACAACTGGTGAATGATAGCACCCCAGAGACCAGGTGTTACCCAAAACAGCCAAAAATCATCTTTACTTGCCAATGACCTTCACTAAAAAAATGCTACTCTACTTACACATGGCACAAATAATAAATGCCTTGAAATTAGCATGTAAGCACAATCCATAAACCTTATTAAATAAGCCTGTCCAAAGACCAAGTCAAACATGGTCTGTAACCCTTCCAGGCCCCACGCAGACCTGCAGGCACTTACCTTACGTATAAGGTGTCTTGGATTCACCTGCTGCCAAAGATGTGCTAAGAATGTTAAATTTTAAAGCAAAAGAGGTCATCCTGCAGGCTGCACTGCCTTTTATACCCTTCCCAACCCCCAAGTCAGGACCCCAACCTGCCCATGCACTTGTGTCAAATGACACCTTACCTCATTTCTCAAAATGTCATTAAGTTCCACCCCCTCTCCCCTCCCTTACCTACTCATTCCCATCAAGGCACTTTGACAATCTAGGTTGTCTCTTAGTGGCAACCCTATATGTCAGTTAAAAAAAACAATTGCATGCAAATCTAATAGATACCTTAATATGTGCTTTTCAACAGATCAACCACATTGAGCCTGGATGTCGTAAGTAAGCCATATGGGTAATGAAAACTATCATAATTTTCAACTTCCAGGTGTGTCCTATGCAACAAGACAGTTTTAGGCATTTTCAACACTTTTTCTTGATGAGAATGTGTCCATAGTAATTTTAACTGCTGCAATTTAATGTAAATGAGTTTCTAGGAAGGGCTATGCCTAATTCTTTTACTATAAGGAGAAACAGGGAATGCCAGTTAAAAAAAAGACAATTGAACACAGATCTAATATTTGCCTTGATGCTTGCTTTTCATTAAATGGACCACATTGAAACTGGATGTCATAAGTAAGGCATGTGGGTAATTAAAAAAAATCTAAATTTCCACCGTTGCATATGTGTCCCATGCATCAAGACTGTTTTAGGCATCCTTTACTCTTTTTCTAAAGGAGAATATATCCACAGTAATTTTGCCTGCTGCAATTTAATGTAATTGGGTATCTTGGGAGGGCTATGCATATTTATGTTTTACTATAAGAAGAAACAGGGAATGTCAGTTAAAAACATAGACATGAATGTGGATCTACTTTAGTAAGTGCCTCAATAAGTGCTTTTCATCAAATGAACCACACTGAACCTAGATGTCATAAGTAAGGTATATGGGTGATTACACAAAATCATAATTTTCACCTCCAAGTGTGTCCTACAAGACAATAGTTTTAGATTTGTTTTTCACATTTTCTTGTAGAGAATGGGTCCATAGAAATTTTACCTGCTGCAATTTAATGTAAATCGGTTTCCAGGAAGGGTTATGCCTATTTTTTTTTACTATAAGGAGAAACAGGGAATGTCCAGACAACAGACAGAACACCAGGAGGTAGGAGCTACTGGTACAACTAAAACTTCTCTACTGGGACTAAGAACTAGAACTCTTGTACTGGGACCTTCAATTTAGGGTAAAAAAAAGAGTTAGTGTGTTTGTCAGAGGTAGTTGAGGTAAATTGTTATCTGTTATCTGTGTTATCTGTGTACTTATCTATGTGCTTGTCACAGGTGTCAGAAGGGAATTGTTATCTGTGAAATTAACTAAGTGTAGAAAGATTTGCAAAGTAGGGGGAGTGGCTTAACTAGAAGGAGCCAGGTTAAAACCAGATTTAAGCACTGCCCTAGATAGCTTCTGCCAGAGAACAGACAGAACACCAGGAGGTAGGAGCTACTGGTATAACTAAAACTTCTCTACTGGGACTAAGAACTAGAACTCTTGTACTGGGACCTTCAATTTAGGGTAAAAAGAAAAAAAAGAGTTAGTGTGTTTGTCAGAGGTAGTTGAAGTAAACTGTTATCTGTGTTATCTGTGTACTTATCTAGGTGCTTGTCACAGGTATCAGAAGGGAATTGTTATCTGTGAAATTAAGTGTAGAAAGATTTACAAATTAGGGGGAGTGGCTTAGCTAGAAGGAGCCAGGTTAAAACCAGATTTAAGCACTGCCCTAGATAGCTTCTGCCAGAGAACAGACAGAACACCAGGAGGAAGGAGCTACTGGTATAACTAAAACTTCTCTACTGGGACTAAGAACTAGAACTCTTGTACTGTGACCTTCAATTTAGGGTAAAAAGGAAAAAAAGAGTTAGTGTGTTTGTCAGAGGTAGTTGAAGTAAATTATTATCTGTTATCTGCATTATCTGTGTACTTATCTAGGTGCTTGTCACAGGTGTCAGAAGGGAATTGTTATCTGTGAAATTAACTAAGTGTAGAAGGATTTGCAAAGTAGGGGGAGTGGTTTGGCTAGAACAAGCCAGGTTAAAACCAGATTTAAGCACTGCCCTAGATAGCTTCTGCCAGACAACAGACAGAACACCAGGAGGAAGGAGCTACTGGTATAACTAAAACTTCTCTACTGGGACTAAGAACGAGAACTCTTGTACTGGGACCTTTAATTTAGGGTAAAAAGAAAAAAAAAGAGTTAGTGTGTTTGTCAGAGGTAGTTGAAGTAAATTGTTATATGTTATCTGTGTACTTATCTAGGTGCTTGTCACAGGTGTCAGAAGGGAATTGTTATCTGTGAAATTAACTAAGCATAGAAAGATATGCAAAGTAGGTGGAGTGGCTTAGCTAGAAGGAGCCAGGTTAAAACCAGATTTCAGCACTGCCCTAGATAGCTTCTGCCAGAGAACAGACAGAACACCAGGAGGAAGGAGCTACTGGTATAACTAAAACTTCTCTACTGAGACTATATTGCCCTCCTTCCCTCCCCTCCACCCCCCACCCTAAACCAGTTCTACTTTTATAGGCACAAGATTTAACTGACAACATGAACTTCCTGTTTGGGAGCAGGAAGTGAGTAATCACAGAGCCACCAAAGACTCACAATCCTAGAAGGGCAAGAGTAGCTCTCCATCCCCCAGCTGCTGGAGGTCTGACTCTGAGCAAGTAAGGAGACTACTGAGAAATATAGGAACTTCTTGTCTTAGAACAGGAAGATCAGGAGCCAAAAGGGCACAGAGGCAGTAAGTAAGTAGGGGAAGAAAAAAAGACAAACAGAGGAAAGAGTAAGTATTCCAAACAACAGTTAGGAGGCCAGAAAAAAGACATGATGGGAGTGGTGCAGTGCAGTGGCTGTAGAGCAGCAGTCTTCCAGGAGATGTTCTGGAGGATGCACTGTTGTCCCATCTGCAGGCACCTCTCTGGGCTGAGGGAGGAGGTTGCTCATCTTCAGGCTACGTTGGCCAGGATTTGTGGGACCTCCTCTCTCACCCAGGGACCACCAGAGTCACTGCCATTGCCTCAAAGGTTGCCAAGAAAGAGGAGCAGTTGGACCACAGTGGGCTCAGGTAGGGTGATGGTGGTGGAACAGAGGCGCATCCCTCCAGTAGCCCCTCTCCACAATTTCTATGCCATTCTGGAAAAGTGTGGCTCCTCTGTGGAGGCACCCACAGTGGAGACTAAGGAGGATGCTGGGAACCTCCACAAAGGAGAACCACAGGAGGGTGGCATGGGACTCCACAGGGGAAGGAAACAACTCCTGGTGGGGGACTCCATTGTTAGGAAGGTAGAACTGGGGGAGGAAGGGGGAGAGGGACATAAGGTGTCTGCCTGGCACCATGGCTTGGAGGGACAGGGAGCAAATCCTCAGGATCACAGGAGCAGCTGTACAGGGGAGGGAGTTAGATGTCACTGTCCACCTAGGGATAAATGACCTGGCTAAGAAAGGGATCAGATCAATGCAAGAAGTGTTTGTGGAGATGGGGAAGGGCCTTAGACAAATAGCACACACAGTAACCTTCTCGGAGGTGCTGCCTGTCTATAGCACAGATGAGGCTAGGGTGCTCCACACTATGGGATTCAATCAGTGGTTGAAAAACTGGTGCAGAGCTCAGGGATTTGGCTTCATTGGGGACTGGGAGTCCACCTGGATGGATGCAAGCCTATACCAGCATGATGGTCTGCATCTGCCCAGGAGAGGAACCAGGATAGTAGGTGATAGGTTTAAATACTTCATTGGCAAGCATTTAAACTAGCCAAGGGGGGAGGCACTGGAAAGGAGCAGGGAAATCCTAGCCCCAAAAAATCAGGGTACTAAGTGAGGTAGACACCAACATAGAGATGTCAATAGGGAGAAGCACAGGGGTAAATGGAGAAAGTGACAAATGCAATAAGGACAGGGATGGGGCAAAAAGGGGTAGGGCCATCAAGAAATGGAGGGTAATGAGTACCAATGCCCATAGTCTGGGCAACAAGTTCCCTGAACTGGTGGCCTTGATGGAAGAGGGATGCCTGGATATCGTAGTAGTCACAGAAACATGGTACACAGAGAACCATTACTGGGATGTTAACATACCAGGGTACACAATCTACAGGAGAGGCAGGGAGGGCAGAAGAAGGGGGAGTAGCTCTCTATGTAAGGGAAGGGATAAAAGCAACTGAACAAAAGAGTAAACAGGGAGGTGAGAAGGCACTGTGGGTCACCTTAGAGACTGGAAATGGCACCACAATCCACACAGGGGTTGTATACAGATCCCCATGTTGGGGGAGGGGATGGACAAGGATATGATAGTAGGCATACTTAGGATGGCAGAGAAAGGGGAGATACTGTTGATGGGGGACCTTAATATGCCAGATGTTAACTGGAGCACCTTTGCTGCAGCCACATCCAAAAGCAGGGCCATTCTTGATGCCCTTCAGGTGGCATGCCTCAGACTGCTAGTTTTGGAACCTACTTATGAGGGAGCAATCTTGGACCTCGTACTTTCAAATGGGGACAGTGAGAGGATCTCAGATCTAGAAGTGGGTAGCCATTTGGGAACAAGTGACCACCAAACAGTGTGGTTCATGATAAACTCAGCTACAGAGTCAAGCCATACAAAAGTGAGGGTTCTGGACTTCAGGAGGCTGACTTTGGCAAGATGGGAGAGTGCCTTAGAAAAGCACTAGCAAGCAAGCAAGAAGGAGGGGTGCAGCAACAATGGGGAACTATCAAAACTGCCATCACAGAGGCAACAAGCCTTTGTGTGAAGCAAATAAACAAATCAAAATGAAAGTAAAAGCCACTGTGGTTCTCAAAAGAAGTGGCAGTGAAGGTTAGGGAGAAAAAGATAGCATTTAGGAAGTATAAGGAAACACAGAAAGAACAGGACAGAGAACTGTAGCAGTTAAAGCAGAAGGAAGCAGGGAGAGTAGTCAGAACAGCAAAGGCACAAACTGAAGAAAAGATAGCCAACTCGGTTAAGAAGGGGGATAAAACCTTTTATAGGTACATCAGGGAGCGTAGAAAGACAAAGGGAGGGATAGTGAGGCTGTATAGAATGGATGGTGGGTGGGCAGAGAGTGACAGTGAAAAAGCAGGGATACTGAATGAATACTTCTGTTCAGTATTCACAAAAGAAGTGGGGGAGGTGCCTAATCCAATTAACAGAAGCACTTGGAGAGGGGGTCAATCCCAGTCCTTTCACAGAAGAAAGGGTTCTGAAAGAATTCTAAAATGAAGGTGGACAAAGCAATGGGGCCAGATGGAATTAACCCAGAATTCTAAAAGAATTAAGCAGAGAACTAGTGACACCGCTGACTACCCTTTATAACAAATCATGGGAGGATGGTGTGGTACCTGAGGACTGGAAGAAGGCTGATGTGATTCCCCTTCACAAAAGTGGGAGCAAGACAGAGGCAGAAAACTACAGACCTGTCAGGCTGACCTCTGTGGTAGGGAAAGTGATGGAATCACTTCTGAAGGAAAGAATTGTTGAGTACCTAGAGGCCAGTGGGGCATAGGACCCAAGGCAGCATGGGTTCACAGCAGGAAGATCTTGTCAGAAGAATCCAATTGATTTCTTTGACTGGGTGACCAAAGTAGTAGACTAGGGAGGGGCTGCGGACATGGCCTACCTAGACTTTAGCAAGGCATTTGACACAGTCCCACACAAAAGATTAGTAGTCAAATTAACCAGCCTTGGAGTGGGTCCCAGGGTGGTAGACTGGGTAAAACATTGGCTGAACAACAGGACATAGAAGGTAATTGTAAATGGAGTCCACTCTGAAGAAAGAGGGGTTACTATGGGGTACCGCAGGGTTCAGTATTGGGTCCAGTCCTTTCAATGTCTTTATAAGTGACATTGCAGAGCGACTGGAAGGAAAAGTATGCCTCTTTGCAGATGACACAAAGATCTGCAACAGGGTTGATACACAAGGAGGCATGGAAAAGATGAGAAGGGACTTGGCAAGGTTGGAGGAATGGTCAGAAGTATGGCAGCTTGAATTCAATGCAAAGAGGTGCAAAGTAATGCATCTGGGAAACAAAAACCCAGGGGAAGATTACACAGTTGGGGGGGGAGGTAGTAACAACAACAAAAATGGAAAGGGTCCTAGGGGTAATCATATCAGATGACCTTAAGGTTGGCAAGCAATGTGAGAAGAAGGTAGGGAGGGCTGGGAGGATACTGGGATGTATAGGGAGAGGCATCACCAGCAGAAAACAGGAAGTTGTTATCCTCCTACCTCCCGGCCACCTAATTAGGCCATGCGGCTACCCCCGTGGCTTGCCCCCCACAGTGGGGGATGGGGAGAACTCCCTCCAGAGCTTAACCCACCCATTCCGGACCCAGTATTGCTGCGCACCCAGGTACCAGGAGAGTCTGTGCGGAGACGGCCATCATGCCATCACAACCAGTGCCCTCCTTTTTCCTACTTTTCCCCCTGGAGCCGGCAGGCATGCACTGACGCCAATGGCCATGAGCGTGCACGCGTCCACCCACGTTCTGGCCAGGCATCTGCCTCTGGCTGAGCTTGTGCTTCCAGCAGCGGAAGTACCTCCGGTCTCCACCGGGGGTCTCTCCTGAACCGGGATGCCCCTGGATCCCCCCCCCAAGGAGAGGAGAGCTGTCCTATGGATGCTCAATCCTACTCCCTCCCTGCCGACCCCCAGCACCCAGGCTCGTTCCCGAACCCAGGTCGCTGGCGTGATGCGAGGTGTGGCACCCAGTGCCTCAACCCTCAGCGCCACCGGGCCGGCATAATTTATTTTTGTTTTTTACTATAAGGAGAAACATGGAATGTCAGTTAAGAAAAGTCAAATGAACATGGATCTATAGTTGTAAGAGCCAGTATAAGTGCTTTTCAGCAAATGAACTTCACAGAACCTGGATGTCATAAGAAATGCATATGGGTGATTAAACAAAATCATAATTTTCACCTCCAAGTGTCTCCTTCAAAACAAGACACATTTAGGATTCTTTTTCACTTTTTCTTGTAGATAATGGGTCCATAGTAATTTCACCTGCTGCAATTTTATGTAAATTGGTTTCTAGGAAGGATGATGTCTAATTTTTTTACAAAAAAGAGAAACAGGGAATACCAGTTTAAAAAAATGACAACTAAATGTGGATCTAATCAGTACCTCCATAAGTGTTTTTCAAAAAATGGATCACATTGCACCTGGCTGTCATATGTAAGGCATGTGTGTGACTCAAAAAAATCATAGTTTTCACCATCCAAGTGTGTCCTATGCATTAAGAAACTTTTAGGCATCAACACTTTTTTTGAAGAGAATATGTCCATAGCATTTTTACCTGCTACAATTTAATGTAAATGGGTTTCTCATAAGGGTTTTGCCTACTTTTTTTAGTATAAGAAGAAACAGGAAATGTAAGCTAAAAAAATAAATTGAACACGGATCTAGTAAGTACCTCGATAAGTGCTTTTTAACAACTGGACCACATTGAAACCGGATGTCGAAAGTGAGACGTATTGGTTATTTAAAAAAAAAAATTATAATGTTCACCTTCCAAGTGTGTCCAATGCATCAAGACAGTTTTAGGCATCTTTTTCATTTTTTCCTCTGGAGAATATGTGCATAGTAATTTTACCTGCTGCATTTTTATGTAACTGGGTTTCTAGGAAGGATTATGCCTATTTATTGTTTACTATAAGGAGAAAAAGGGAATGTCAGTTAAAAAAAGACAAATGAAAATCAATCTACAGTTGTAAGTCCTTTGACAAGTGCTTTTCAGCAAATGGACCACATGGAACCTGTATGTCATAAGTAAGGCATATGGGCGATTAAAAAAAAAGTGTGTCCTACACACCGCAACAGTTTTAGCCATCTTTTTCACTTTTCATATAAGAGAATGTGTCCATAGTAATTTTACCTGCTGCAATTTAATGTAAGTGAGTCTCTAGAAAGAGTTATACCTATTTTGTTTTACTATAGGAGAAATAGGGAATGTCAGTTTAAAAAGAATAATAATAATAATTTTATTTATATAGCGCCTTTCAATATATCAAAGCGTTGAACAAATTAATATAAAAAATTCAAGTTTCAATGCATAACATAAAAATATATAATAAATACATCATAAAATACATCATAAAAACATAATAACTTACAATAAAATTCCAATCATATTCCAACTAATTTAACTCTCCAAAAAGGCCAGTTGCCACAAATATGTTTTTAATTCTTTCTTAAATATCTCCATGGAGGTGCACTCCCGTAACCGGCCTGGTAGAGAATTCCAAAGAGTCGGTGCAGCATGAGAGAAAGCTCTGCTGCCCGAAGATTTTAAACTCACTCTTGGAATCTACAGCAACCCCATTTCAGCTGAGAGGAGCGATCGGCCAGGGCAATAAGGAACCAGTAGGTCTTTCAGATAGGATGGACCCTGATCGTGAAGGGCTTTAAAAGTCAATAAAATTACTTTAAAGGTGATCCGCCACCGTATAGGAAACCAGTGCAGTTCGCACAGCACCGGGGTAATATGGCAGGACCTACTTGTCCCAGTCAAAACCCAGGCTGCAGCATTCTGCACTAGCTGGAGGTGGTGGATTTCAACCCCAGAAAGCCCAAAGTAAAGGGTGTTGCAGTAGTCTAGATGCGAGGACACAAAGGCATGGACCAACGTTGGCAGGGAGTCAGACGGAACAAGGTGCTTAACCCTGGCAATATTCCTAAGATGGTAAAAGGAAGTCCTGACGATGGCTGACACCTGAGATTGAAAAGTCAGCCTATCATCAAGGATCACCCCAAGGTTACACACCCGTTCAGAGGTCAGTAGTGACACGCCACCAAGAAAAATTCCAGAAGGCGCGCCAGTACACGACCTCTCAATCCGACCACCCGGGTCCACCACCAAAACCTCAGTCTTCTCGGAGTTCAACTTTAACCAACTAGAATCGATCCAGTCTTATATTTCCCCCAGACAGTTGTTAAACACCAAGAGAGCTCCATCCTGGTCAGGTGCAAAAGACAGGTATAGCTGGGTATCATCTGCATGGCAATGAAACCTCAGCCCATGCCATCTTATAATGTTTCCAAGGGGTAGCATATACACTGCAAATAACATGGGTAACAGCACAGAACCCTGAGGCACTCCACACAACAAAGACACTGGGCCAGAAGAAAAAATTCCTGACACAACTCTTTGTGATCTCCCAATAAGGAATGAAGTGAACCATTGCAAAACGGTTCCCGACATTCCACAGATTTGCCTCAGGTGTGCTAACAACACCACATGATCCACAGTGTCGAAAGCTGAAATGAGATCAAGGAGAACCAAGATGGAGCATCTCTTTTGATCCCTCCCCCTCAGAAGATCATTAAGCACCCGAACCAGCACAGTCTCGATGCTATGTCTTTTACAGAAACCAGACTGGAAGGATTCATAAATACTATGGATGGTTAAATGGTCATCCAATTGAGCAGCTACAACCTTTTCAATAACCTTTCCAATAAAGGGAAGGTTAGAGATGGGTCTGTAGCTTGAGAAACAGTCTGGGTCTAAGGAAGCTTTCTTCAAGAGAGGTGTCACCACCGCCTCTTTCAGGGAGCTGGGAAACTCACCTGACTCCAAAGAACACCAGATTAATTGTGCCAGAACTGGACCAATGATATCAACACAACCCAAATTTAGGGTAGTCGGTCCAGGGTCCAAGTTACAGCTTGTGGGGTGCATACTATGGATGAACCTCATAATATCCACGAACTCAGGTTGATAAAAGGAACTCCAGGAGAATTGAGGCACTGTGTTCTTGCACACTCCCACAACATCACCCTTAGAGGTTGTCGGACACAGGTCCGCCTTGATGTCAGCCACCTTAGTTGCAAAGTATCGAGCAAGGTCTTCGCACTCTATTTGCGAAAAAGCTTTTTGAACTTGCAGACAGGCTGGGTTGCACAGTCTATCTACAGTTCGAAACAGCTGAGCCGGTCGATTTTGAGCAACTACAATCTCCCTGGACAGGAGCTCTGCCTTCTTATGGGTGATTGCAGATTGATAGCTAGCATAATGTTCTATCAATCTAAGGCAGTCGGCTTCAAGGGTGGACCTACGCCAACAATGCTCTAACCTTCGCCCTTGTCTCCGCATCTCCCTCAGAGTCCAGTCAAACCAAGGGGCCCTGGGGTGAAGGGATAGGGGGTGCTCACAAACAGGAGCAATAGAATCCAGGGCAACTGTGATGGCCTCGTTATAGGCCAACACCAGTGCCTCTGGGTTACTGCTCACCAACACGGGGGATGATAGGTCAAGGACCGCCGCTAGGCCTTGTGAGGTAACATTCCGTAATGGGTGGTACCTGACCATCTCCACAGGGGATGGCCTTCTAAGGGGGGGGGGTGCAAAAATTGAACCTCATGGTGTAGTGGTCAGACCAAACAACTGGTTCCACCCCCATGTCAGATGCATCAATCCCTAGAAGGAAGACTAAGTCCAGAGAGTGCCCAGTTTTATACGTAGCAGTGGATACTACCTGTGTAAGGCCCAAAGAAGACATTAATTGGAGGAAGTGGTTACCAAATTGTGAGAGTTCATCGTCGATCCAGGCGTTGAAGTCACCCAGCACCATCAATCTGGGTTTACTCAAACGACATGTTGAAGAGGAGGTCTGCCACTTACTGTAAGAAGCATTTCCCATCACCGGATGGACGGTAAATGAGAACGATTCGAAAGCCTACACCTGCTATAACTGTACACTCAAAGGACTCAGCCTCCCCTACTACTACATTCGTGAGGCCCAATTCAGTCTTAAAACAGACTGCGACCCCCCCCATGGTCCAATCTCGGGTGGTGTATCACTGAGTACCCAGCTGGAATCATAGCCTCTACTATAGGGCCAGAATTTTCATCCAGCCAGGTCTCGGTGATGCAAGCCAGGTCAGCAGAGCCAACAAGATCAGCAATAATCGCGGTCTTGTTCCTAACAGACCTGGCATTGCATAACACTGCCCGAGTTGGACAAACCTCAGAGGTTGTCGGGCCTATCTGCCTACTGAAATCAGTAGTGCCCTTGGGTATGGATACCAGACAAGGCAAACCCCGATCTGGATTCCATTTCGCCACAGGGTGCCTTCTGGACTTAATAACCCCAATATGATGGCCCAGCACATTCATCCTCCCTTGTTCGTGAACCCCCACCCACCTCACTCTCCCACGAGCAATCCCTAATGCTCTACACTGCTGGTAGATATCAAAATGTGAGGGAGGAGCATAAAAGGGGCGGAGGGCCCGGAGAAAGGAGGATGAATAGCGCACCACCGTGGGGGATAAAGGCCAGCACACGTCACTTTAACTAAAATAATAAACACTAAAATACAAAAACACAATCTTATAACAATAAGAATTTCCAAATAATCCCTAAACTTATCCAAAAGTAAACAAAAAAAACTCAAAACCCATCCCAAAATATAAAAACTAACCTAAACTAACAATCCTACTAAAATAAAGAAAATTAAATATACAATTTCAATGACATACAAATTTAAACGAAAATAAATAATAAATTCCTGTATAATCCCCTCCCTCCAGTCCTCTCACCACTGGGGAAAGAAGATACAGTGGCACTCTCACTGCCAAACCAACATGAAAACATACAATTTTAAACAAAAAAGAAGAAGAAACTCCCCCAGTTCTCTCACAGCTGGGGAGGAATAATATCAGTCTTTCTCACTGCTAGGAGAAAGACACAACCTGTAAAGTAAAATAAACAAAAGAAAATTAAAAACAGAAGTTTATGGACCCAGGGTCCTCTCACCACCCGGGTGTCCAAATCAGAATCCGTAAGAAAGCAACAGTCAGCAACCTCTTGAAGCAGATCCAAAAATCCACATAAGTTCCAAAAATCCAAGTCCAAGGAGGGCAGCCAAATAAACCCAAATGATAAAAACAGTCCAAGGTGGATGTCCACAAGAAATCTGTACAGCAGGATCAAAAATCCACAAAGAGATTTAGTCCAAAACACAAATTCAATCCCACTATTCCCTGCCAAGTGCACACCAGGGCAATTAATGCCACTCACACCAAAGGACCATGAGAAAAGCCACTATAGCAGCAATTTCCATGGTCCAAGGGAGCAAGGCACTCCACTCAGTTCCCCGACTGGAAAATACCCCAGCCACCTGTGGAGTGGCAAACCCTAGAGAGCACCAGCTAGAGTAGGTGAGTTGCTGAGGTGTTCACTTGAAGTTTCAGTATAATCCAAGGGGACACTTACAATCTCCAACAAAGCCCCAGTCAAAAAGATCCTCCGTTGACTCTTGCCAGCATTCACAGTGTCCAAAACTCCTCCAAATATACTTCCAGCTGATCAGTAACTCCTCAGCCTCCACACAGTAAAAAAATGCATCCACTGTCAAAAAGAAGTCAAAAGGATCCTCCGTCGACTCCTGCCAGCATTCACAGTATCCAAAACTTCTCCAAATACTCTTCCAGCTGATCAGTAACTCCTCGCCCTCCACACAATAAAAGACGCATCCACTGGAGGGCACAGAGTAAAAAACACAAAGTCCCCACCTCAGTCCATGGAGGAGATGAAAACCCAACTGGCGTCTGCTCTCCAAGGACTTGTGTCAATCCACAAAAGAACAGCAAAAGAGAAGCCCGACTGGCATCTCTCTCCAGGTCCAAACCAGGAAATAAAGCCCGCCCGCCATCAAACCCCCGCCGAGTGGTGAAACAGTAAAATCCAAAGTAGGACCTGAAAATCTAAAAAGGCAGAACCGACCAGCGTCTCTCACGCTCCAAAAAATGGACCTGCTCTACGCCTGGCGACGGCCAAGCGATAACGTTTGAAGCCAAAACCAAAACCGGAATAAAACAGAAAACAAAAACTCAAACTTAAACAAATTTGAAACTAAAATAAATAACAGAAATCGGAAACTTCATCGGGAAAGCGACAGCAACGCGCCAAGCCTGGTGGCCATCTTGGTTCTCCTCCCTCCGACAATTGAACATGGGATCAAGTAAGTGCCTTCATAAGTGTTTTTTAATAAACAGATCACATTTAACTTAAATTTTACAAGTAAATCATATGGGCAATTAAAACAAATCATAATTTTTACTATACAAGTGTGTCCTACACATCAACACATTGTTAGACATCTTTAAAACATTTTCTTGAAGAGAATGTGTATACAGTAATTTTACATGCTGCTATTTAATATTAGTGGGTTCCCAGTAAGGGTAAGGAGTACTTTTTTTTTGCTATATGGAGAAACAGGAAATGTCAGTAAAAACAAAATTGAATGTGGCTCTAGTAAGAACCTTGATAAGTGCTTTTCAAAAAATGGACCACATTGACCCTTGATGTCTTAAGTAAGGTATACGGGCAATTTAAAAAATGATACGTTTCACCTTCCAAGGGTGTCCTACACATCAGGACAATTTTAAGCATATTCAACACTTTTTCTTTAAAAGAATGTGTCCATAGTAATTTTACCTGCTGCAGTTTAATGTAAGTGGGTTTCTAGGAAGTGTTATGCCTGTTTCTTTTACTATAAGGAGAAACAGGGAATGTCTGTTAAAAAAAGATAATTGAACACAGATCTAGTATGTGCCTTGGTATATGCTTTTTAACAAATAGACCACATTGAACCTGGATGTTATAAGTAAGGCACATGGGCAATTAAAAAGAATTAACTTTTCACCTTTCATGTGTGTCCCATGCATCAAGACAGTTTTAGTCATCTTTTATCATTTTTATTTAGGAGAATATGTCCACAGTAATATTACCTATAGTAATTTTATGTAATTGGGTTTCTAGGAAGGGTTATGCATATTGTTTTACTATAAGGAGAAACAGGGACATTCAGTAAAAAAAAAGATGAAGAATGTGGATCTACAGTAGTAAGAGCCTCGATAAGTGCTTTTCATCAAATGAGCTGCATTGAACTTGTATGTCATAAGTAAGGAATATGGACAATGAAAACAATAATAATTTCCAACTCCAAGTGTGTCCTACAAAAAAAGACAGTTTTAGGATTCTTTTTCACTTTTTCTTGTAGAGAATGGATCCATAGTAATTTTACCTGCTGCAATTTATTGTAAATGGGTTAGTAGCAAAGGTTATTCCTATTTTTTTTTTACTATAAGAAAAAACAGGGAATGTCAGTTTAAGAAATTAAGTGTCTCCTTAAGTGTTTTTTAACAAATGGACCAAATTGAACCAGGATGTCGTAAGTAAGGCATATGTACAATTCAAAAAATCATAATTTTCACCATTCAAATATCTCCTATGCATCAGGAAACTTTAAGGCATTGTTAACACTTTTTCTTGAAGAGAATATGTCCATAGTAATTTTACCTGCTGCAATTTAATGTAAGTGGGTTTCTAGGGGGGGTTATACCTATTCATTTTTTACTATAAGGAGAAACAGGGAATGTCAGTTAAAAAAAGACAATTGAATGTGGATTAAAAATAGTAAGCACCTCAGTAAGTACTTTTCAACAGATGCAACACATTGAACCTGTATGTCATAAGTAAGGCATATGGGCTATTAAAAAAAATAATAATTTTCAACTACTGAGTGTGTCCAACACATCAGGACAGTTTTAGGAATCTTTTATACTTTTTCTTGAAGACAAGAGGGCTTGCCTTTAAAAGGCAAGCCAGGTTGTCTAGTGCCCCCCTGCCAGAAAAGGCAAAGGGGAGGGGGGGATAGAAAAGGGTAGGAAACTGGTGATACCAGAGAGGGTCAAATGACCAGGGGATAGGAGAGCGTTGAGGGCAATGAGATTGCCAGAGGCAGTTTTTGTATATGGGAAGGTCAGTCCAGGCCATGGACCATTTGGGGGGATCTGGGATGGTAACGTATACAGCAGGAGCATCTGTGGAGCTGGTGCCAGGTGGTGGCGGGGCCTGGGCATTTTTTCACTATAGAAAAGAGGAACTTCATCATGTTTGTTCTTAACTTAGCTATAGGTTCTCATGGCTGATTGGGGGGGCTGGTACCCCAAGATTAAAATATAATAGGCGGACTATGAGTCACATCCTCAATGGGATGGTCAACAATTATAATTAGGTGGGATTATTTTCTTGAATATATTTAGTTATAAACGGAAATGGAGCATTTAAGCACAGCATTTAAACGATGGTAGTATCATTGGAGTTGGGACATTCCCTAAGGATGCTAAGGCAGAGCTGGTAGGAGGTTGCAGGGCCCTGCTGGCATTGCACCGGTGTCACGTTGTACAGGTTCAAGGGGGACATACTGTCAGTATGTCAAGTCAAATAAGAGTTATTGTTCTTCTGAAGCACTAACATAATGGGTGTGCGATAATACAGATAAGTTACAAAATAAAACCATACCAGGGCAAGGGGTACATGCTTTATGCATAGAAAATAGGAAGGAAAATGTGCAGGTTATTGGATATGAAACAGCTAAAGGGGCTAAAATATAACAGGTAAACACTGAGTGCAAGGAAATTGTTTTTCATTTAAACTTCATCTGATACGGCAGGCAGGAAATTGGGGATTGACTCAGTGTCATATGGAGTCAGTTTGTGAAGAATTATATAGCGTGCACTGTTTATAGCAGGCTACAGGGTTTCCTGGAAGTTCCAGTCAAATATGTAATAATTCTGAGGTGATACTGCAGAGGAGGTGGGTGTTAAAATAGGCACATTTAGAGGAGAGAGAGCCTAACTTAGTCCAGTGAATGACTTTCCTAGTGTTAATGGCAAGGGTAGATTTAAACAGTTTTCAAAGAGGAAGCAAGCTTGTTTATGCAAAAAAGAGAAAAAAAAGGACTTGCTTTGGTGCCAGTACTGATGTGATTTGTTTATGTGTTGGACATGCCCTTAAACAAATAGAAAGATCAAAATCCCCTTGTGGAAATCAACCCAAAGATGGAATGAGGTGGCCTTTGAGAGTACTGCTCTGGGGGGTTTTTGAACAGTGGGAGGAAAAGGCTGATTTAAGCCAGGTTATTTTCTCCAGAGGACACATATTAAGGACAGCGTGAGTGACTGGTTAATTTCAAGCCAGTTGGAGGCCTAATGGCCTTCAACTAGTAGCGTCTAGGGGGAGTTTTCCCAACTCAGTATGGATGGGACCGGTCATTAAATTGCAAAGTCAAAAACATTTCGGAAAGGTATACACACTGTGATCCAGCCCCTTCAGAATACCAAGGCGGAGAAGGCAGGTGGTACGCATAGGGAGGCCTGAAGGAAATGTACCTGTGTTACCTTTTAGGCTGTGACTATAAGGGTTACAATATACAGGTAAAACGTAAAGGACATGGGGGTGTTTTGGGTGCAAACATTTTTATCTACAATGATTGCTAGAGCTGGGAGGGGGGTTAACTCAGGTCAACCGTGGTCCGGGGAAGGGGAGACTGGCATAGGGCATGGTTAGATTTGCCACAGGGTTACCTGAAAGCCTCAGTCACACTGGCAATATTTGTAGGGATCCAAGGAAGGTGGATTGGAATGGAACACAGGCAGATGAGGGAAGGCCTAATCCAGTCCAAGGAATGACTTTCAAGAGGCAATACAGTCCTAGGAATTACTTTCAGGAGGCAATATGGTGCAGAGGTTTTGGGGATCTGAGCTGCAAGACCTGGACACCTGGGTTTTGAATCCCACAGTCCCCACTTGCATCGGTGTGCCCCGGGCAAGTCCCTTAGTTAGTAGAGATACTCACCCTGGTCCATCCTCTGCAGGTTTCCAGCTTGAGAGGAAGAGGTAGTGGGAAGTGGAAAGAGCCATAGGACCCCAGGTGGGCAGAACCAGGGGTAAAGGGAGGGCACAGAGATGAGGTAAGGGAGTAGGCTCAGGGTGAACTTCCACTGTTTTTTGTGATTAACCAGGGAGGAGGAAGAGAGAGAGACAAGGGCTCCTGGGGAGAGGGGTCACAGCATGTATGGAGAGAGAAACCGTTGTTACAGTCCCTGGCTACAAAACCTTCACCACAGATGGAGGAGAGCCTGGAAACTGAAGAGAGCAAGGGCAGGGCTAGTGAGGAACATGGAATTAAGAGGCAGGGCAGTGGTTAGCAGGCTGATGGAGGGGGCAGTAGGCTGATTTTAATGGTACTAGCATTTTGGGGAGCCCCAAGGCCACAGTGGGCCTGCATAGGTCCAGAGGCTTGGCATGGCCCTCAGGTCTAGGGAATGGCAGGGTTAAACAAAAGTAGGCCCAGGGGCAGGGAAGGGCATGCCTGGGTGAATGTTCTTCACGTCCCCTGGAGAGGAGCCTCACTCAAGGCTATCCGGTTTAGATGGGAGCTGGGGCTGGTGGACTAGCTCGTGGGACGGGGAGGATTTTGAACCCTGGAACTAGACAATACTACTGAGGTTCAGAGCAGGGGGAACCTCAGGGAAAGGAAGGCTGATTACTAGTTGGGGACAAGACTCAGGAGGGAGAGCCAGGGGGAGCAGATCAGCTGGGCATGAGGAGAAAATGAGAGCCTGGATGGGCTGAGAATGGAGATTCGGTGGGGGAATGCCAGCAAAGAAGCAGCTGGCAAAACCTTGGGACAATGAGAAGTGGGTTAATAAGGCACTGATTAATGGAGTGCTGAAGGGCGTTGTCCTTAGGAAACTAGCTAGCCATGGCAGTACAGGGGAGTGTGGCTCCACTCATATGCCAGGTTTTTTCCTCTCAAAGCAGTGAGGCAGTCACAGTCAGCCAGGTCTAGCATGGATTTGCCACCTCTGAGCCCCATACTGTTTGAACCACAGTGACCAAACTGTGTTGCACACTATTGAATGTAGGCCCACTAACAAGAGGTTTGCTGAGCAGGGGAGCATGAGCAAGCAAGGAATCCGGTGCATTGCAAACTATTTCAAATTATCTTACAGGGGGGCCATTAGGGAAGCCTCAAGTGGTGGTTGAGTAGTGTGCGGGCACATTGGGATCCTAAGTAGCAGAAGGAAGAATGGAGGGCCTCGCCAGTGATGCTGGAGCCATGGGGAATTTATGGGTATGGGTCAGGAAGGCTTCTGATCCCAGGGGAACAGGGTAATTCAGGTCAATAGGTGGGGAACATGGGGGATCAGGAGAAGGAAGGGCCATGGATCAGGGCAGTGGGTGATGGAGGGGAGAACAGAGGGTTCTTGCCACCATGAGGGTCCAGCAGCAGGCATACAGAGGTTCTGATGGAGCCATGGGATGGCTGCAAGTCATCACTGGGTGAGCGGTGTGGCAGATGGTCGCAAGGGACAAAGAGGTCAGGAAAGAGTAGTGATGGCATGTGTCACATCATGGGGAGTTTGCTGGCGCAAGGATGGTTGGCCAAATAAATTTTCAAAGGAAGCAGGGCGGGTGCCACAAAGTAGGTGGCAGCCTGCCCAGGCCTATCTTATGGAGAATGTCAGATGGCAAGGGTGTGAGGGGATTATTGGGCAGTCCAGATCAGGAGATGTTCAGAAAGGAGGAGGGGCAACTGGAACAGTGGTGTAGCTGCACCAGGGAGGGTCCTGCACAGGGGCAGCAAAGGTGGAGTCTGGGCTAGGGTGTGCAAAGAAAGGGGGTGCTGGGTGTGCCGGGGCTATAGAAGGTCCTGGAGGAGGAGGAGGAGGCCCAATAACCAATGAAGTTGGATTCTCCCATGACAGAACAAACTGCAGATGTTCCAGGGACATGCATTTCTCTCATTGGGGAGAGGTGGCAGCAGCCTCAGGCAGAAGGGTGCAGTTGGGCCAGGTCTTGCACACAACAGGGCATATATAGGGCATCAGAGGCATGTGGGGGCCCGACCAGCAACCTGCGGAAGAATTGAGGGTGTGGGGGTGGTCCTGCATTAATGGTCATGTAGGGGGCACCAAGAGGGGCATTATGCCTTGGGGGTGCTGGCCCGGGCCAAAATGGCCAATGGGATGGTGGACAATGCCAAGATATAGAGGTGGGGGGTTCAGGCTCATCCCAGAGACATTTTGTACAGGGTAGAGGAGGCCTGCAGGGCAGATGGGGTGTAGATGTCAGTTGGCAGGTGCCCCTACTGAAGTCTGTTGGAAATATGGGGGAGAGGTGCTAAGGAGGCTACCAGGTTGGTTTCTAGCCCATGGGGAGGAGCCCCATCATCCTTCGCAAACTGGAGATGGATCAGTGGAAAAGGGAAGGAAGCAGAAGGGGATGGGGGTCAGGAGAGGGGGAAGGGTGTAGGCAGCATGGGCTGGGGGCAGAGGAACCAAGGCATGGAAGTAAATGGGGTAGGGGAGGAGATAGAAACTAGGGGTCGGATCACATGTCCAGACCTAGTGGGGTGTGGACCGGGAACTGACCCTGTGCAGGTGCGGCCCAGGTAAGTGGTGGTACCTGGTTCTGGTGATGATGGGGGGTGGATCAGAGTGTGTCCAGACCACAAAGCATTACAAGCAAGAAGAAGAGGATCAAGTCAGAAGAAAGTTTCCGGAAGGAAGAAGCGTACTGAATTTTGGTTGTACTGTACTGTACAGTACTATGTACTGTTGAAATATGGTTGGCAATGTAAATGTAATTTGTGTGCCTTAATAAATATTGCCAGCTTGCATCCAACAGAAACAAGTGTGGAGGATTTATTTCTGGTGTGGGATCACGGGACAATGTTTGCATAATAACTGTAACTGCTGCAATTTAAGGTAAATGGGTTTCTACAAAGGGTTATGCCTATTTTTATTACTATAAGGAGAAACAGGGAATGTCAGTTAAAAAAAAGACAAATGGATGCGTATCTAGTAA
This sequence comes from Neoceratodus forsteri, assembly GCA_016271365.2. Taxonomy (NCBI): domain Eukaryota; kingdom Metazoa; phylum Chordata; order Ceratodontiformes; family Ceratodontidae; genus Neoceratodus; species Neoceratodus forsteri. Next base: position 1,032,808,807 of record CM057453.1, read on the forward strand.
ATGCCATGATAAGTGTTTTTTTTAATAAATGGACCACGTTGAACCTGGATGTCAGAAGTAAGGCATATTACAAAAATCATAATTTTCACCTTCTAAGTGTGTCTCATACATCAACACATTTTTAGGCATTTTTTAAACTTTTTCTTAAAGTGTCTGCATTATAATTTTACCTGCTACAGTTTAACGTAAGTGGGTTTCTAGTAAGGGTTATGCCTACTTTTTTTACTATAAGGAAAACAGGAAATGTCAGGTACAAAAAAAACTATTGAATGCAGATTGAGTAAGTACCTTGATAAGTGTTTTTCAACAAATGGATTACATTGAAACTGGATGTTATGGGTAAGGCATACTGTATGGGCGATTTAAAAAAAAATAATTTTCACCTTCCAATTGTGTCCTACACAGCAAGACAATTTTAAGCATATTTTACACTTTCTCTTGAAGAGAATGTGTCCATAGTAATTTTACCTGATGCAATTTAATGTAAGTGGGCTTCTAGTAAGGGTCATGCCTATTTTTTTTTTTTTTACTATAAGCAGAAACAGGGAATGTCAGTTACAAAAAAGATAACTGAACTCAGATGTTGTAAGTGCCTTGATAAGTGCATTTCAACAAATGGACCACGTTGAATCTAGATGTCATAAGTAAGTCATGTAGGCAATTGAAAAAATTCTAAATTTTCTAGGAAGGGTTATGCATTTTATTTTTTACTATAAGGAGAAATAGGGAATGTCAGTTACAAAAAAGACAAATGAACATGAATCTACAGTAGTAAGTGCCTCAATAAGTGCTTTTCAGCAAATGGACCATGTTGAACCTGGATGTCACAAGTAAGGCATATGGGTGATTAAGAAAATCATAATTATCACCGCCAATTATGTTCTACACAACAAGACAGTTTTAGGCTTCTTTTTCACTTTTTCTTGTAGAGAACTGGTCCATAATAATTTTTCTTTCTGCAATTTAATGTAAGTGGGTTTCTAGGAAGGGTTATGCCTAATTTCTTTAACTATAAAGAGAAACAGGGAATGTCAGTTTTTCCAAAAAGACAACTGATCGTGGATCTAGTAAGTGCCTCAATAAGTGTTTTTCAACAAATGCACTACATTGAACCTGGATGACATATGTAAGGCATATGGGCAATTAAAAAAATCATCATTTTCACCTTCTAAGTGTGTCCCACACATCAGGACAGTTTTACTCATCTTTAACACTTTATGTTGAAGTGAATATGTCTATAGCAATTTTACCTGCTGCAATTTAATGCAAGGGGGTTTCTAGGAAGGGTTATATTGTTTTTTTTTTCTGTAAGGAGAAACAAGGAATATCAGTTATAAAAGAAAGACAATTGAATGCAAATCTAGTAAGTGCCTCCATAAGTGTTTTTCAAGAAACAAGAAATGAACCACTCTGAACCTGGAAGTTGTAAGTTAATTTGGCGAGTTCATTATTTATTTTTTAATAGAATTGCAACCTGTTTTTTCTTTAGCTGAGGTGTCATTTTCATTCTTGGTGCTAGGGGTCTTTTTCATATAGAACAGAAGTTCTTCAACTACCACATTTCTATGATTGTGCAGTAGCATGTAAAAATCATTAAACACAACAAACACCTTCAATTTGTGTTTCCAGACAGCTAGGCAGATGACTGTCTGGGATAGTAAAAACAGTCCATTTATCAGTATGACAAAAATAACTTCTTTGTTAAGCGTATCATGATGAAGCTATACATGCAATATATAATGCCTTCTATATCAATTATTTGCTATATATAGTATGTTTTCTACACTGATAATTTCCTATTTCTGTGTAAAAGCTAAACAAAAAAGATCATACATTAATCAGGCTAATAATAATCATAATAAAACACTGTTAGTGCAATTCATGATTATTTTCATCATTCCATTAGTTTGCCCCTTTGCACATTTTCTCCTTCGTGTATGGGTCCATGTTCAGTGCCAGCACTAAATAAAGGAATCCAAGCTCAAGTATACTGGATTGGCTTTATGGACAGTTTCATAGGGACTAAAATCAGTGACAAGAATGTTGAAAATAAGAGACATTTTCTTTTGTTTTTTTGCTTGCAGTTAAAAGAAATAATACACACTTTAAATTGTCAGATGGTTTCTACTTTTCCGGACTGAAAAAAAACAAAACATGGATTTCTATGTTGTAGCTGCAAACATTGAAGCATCCCAATGGGTATATACTTAAACAATACTTTAAACTTGAACTTCTTAATGTAGCAGCTGCAGATTATTTCTGAGCTATCCTGATTTTTTGCTACCAGAAAAACAGACTCCAAAAATAATACAATTGGTGACTTTATCCTAGAGTAAGATTTCTTCCACATACAGTATGCTCTGTGTGTGTGTGTGTATATATATATATATATATATGTATATGTATATATATATATATACATATATATATTTCGAAAAACTATGTTTAATCCCCCCTAACCCCCACCATCTTCCACAGACTGACAGACGATGGGGTGTGTTGTTGGAGTTGTGAGGCCCAAATCTCACCCCATTCCATGTGTAAGCCGGTGGACATGCTACTGTAAAGGAGAATGGGGTGAGATTTACAGGGTAACCATAATGTTCTCATTTCCCAACTTTTTCTGCTTTAACCCTAAATGATGCATTAAACATAGGTTTTTTTTGCAAACAATTTCCGTACCTTTTGAGAAAGCAAGTTATAACTACCGAAAAAACATGGATTGGTTTGGATCCAGCACTCCAACCAAGTTCCCATATGCATAGCTATACACCCTGTGCTCCCACCAAGTTGCCCATATACATAGCTGGGTCACTGGAGGTCAGGCTGTGGGGTAAAGGTTGGAGTGTCATGTGGACTGCTCTCCTGCTCTGAGGGGGGAGGTATGGGAGCGCTGCTGGTGCTTGACAAAAGACAAAAAAACAAAACAAAACAAAAAACGGGAATGTAGTTTATTTAAAAGTTTACATCAAATTTGAACTTAAACATGTAGAATGCAATATTACTGTAAACACCTTGGTGCCCATAAAAAATAGTTACATCAAAGAGAGACATGTTGTGGAAAGTCGTGAGAGAAGGCTTGTGATCCAATACTTTTATGATGTAACTACAGTATTTGTTACTGGTTTGTGTTCCTACTGGGTATTTACAATAGTATTGCATGTAGCCTGCTGATGACTTCTGTTTTGAAGTAAATGGTGAACTTAATATTTTGTATACTCATTTAGATATTGGCAATGGTTATTCTGGACTAAAGTTTTAGGTGTTTACTTTACCGTTCTTGGTAAACTATTACAATTTACATGAGCATTTAAGTGTAAATAAACAGACCTTGGTGTATGTGCTTCCCTTCCATCTTTTTCTGATCGTCCATCAGACAAAACAATTTAGTACATGTGAACACATTACAAGGCAAAATAATTTCTTTATGATAGATGGCTTACTTTTGTTTTGCTCAGACTTGATTATCCCCCCCCACCACCACCACCACCAACACCAACACCCTAACATCCACTACCCACCAATTTCCCCAAATTAGACCTAAATTATAAGTTCTGGATTATAGAAATGATTTGGGTATTTATAACATTCATGTCATATGAATTATCTGGACTTTTTGCTTGTAACTTATCCCTTATTGCTAAGTTTGCAATAAATGATCAGACACATAAAAAAAAATTATAAGCAGCTTTTTGTGCTAAACTTCGATCTATAATTTTTTTAATTTATTGCATAGTATTCCTTGAATATTAATGCTTTCAAAATGATACATATATTTTAAAAATAATGAATTACTCCAATATATTCCGATTTTTTGTTTGTTTTTTGTCTTTCCACTCAGATCTCATTTTCCTAACCTCTCCTTACCCTTCTCTAAATTTATCTTGCCTACAGGATGATTATTGTGTGTCCCGTATGTATAGCGTAACATAAGGAATAAAATAAGTTTCAAACTACATTTTGATTTAACCATTTGAATGCACTTGAACCCGATAACCTACTGGCTGCTATGTTTTTGCATAAGTCATATTTTAATTAAAAAGTCAAGAAAAGTGGTACACTTTAGCTGTTTGTGCAATATGGTTAGGGAAACTGATATATTTAACTGCCTGGAAATGTCCCAATAGTTGTGCATTCATTTCCATTTGTGCATCAATTTATTAATCTCATGTCAAGTATTGCCAAGCATGTGCTTGTTTTGACCTTCTCTATATCCATCTTGTCATTCTAGCCAAAATGAGCTGCAATGAACTTGGCAGTGACTCACTTGCTTTCTAACAAGTGCACCACTCACATAGGGTTCCTTCTTTGCACTAACCTGTAACACCGGATGTGTATTCTCAAAGAAGGATACATTGTTACCCTTATTATTGCACTAACACCTAACTGGCCTTTGATGGTGTACGTTAAATTCTGTGACCCCTTTCTCACCTCACTGAAATGAAATTGAGACATTGCAGTGAATCGATGAGATGAGGTGTGGCTGAGTAGATGAGCAGTGTTTTGGGGGGAGGGCGGTAAGAGGTATCCAATACAATCAAAATCTATATATTAGAAATATAAAAACAGGAAATGAAAATGGAAATAACAGTGATAAAAAGAAACTGGCACTTTTTTTTTTTTTACGGAAGGCAGAAGGAAGGGATGTATGGTCAGCATAATAATTGTGTTTTTTGCATACCTCTGGTCCCAGTCAATTAACATAGAAACATAGAAACATAGACTTTGACGGCAGATAAGGACCGCTAGGCCCATCTAGTCTGCCCATTTCCCTACCTACAGGATAGGCCGCAGATCCTAGTTGACCAACAGCCTATTTCTTCCTACCCCCCACAAGAATTGTCTTAAGTCTGTTCCATGCATTCTTGAATTCTCCTACAGTTTTAGACCCCACAACTTCCTAAGGAAGGCTGTTCCATGCATCCACAACCCTCTCTGTGAAATAATACTTCCTCACATTGCCCCTGAACTGCCCTCCTTCTATCTTTAAATTGTGTCCCCTTGTTCTTGCAAGTCTCTTTTTCTGAAAGATGCTACCCTCTTGGACTTTGTTGATTCCACTGAGTGTACTTAAACGTTTCTATCATGTCCCCCCCTCTCCCTTCTTTCCTCAAAGGTATACATATCAAGCTCCTTTAGTCTCTCCTCATACGCCTTCTCTTGCAGACCCTGCACCATTTTAGTTGCCCTCCTCTGGACTGCCTCTATCCTGTCTATGTCCTTGTGGAGATGGGGTCTCCAGAACTGGACACAGTACTCCAGATGGGGTCTCACCAACTGTCTGTACAGAGGGATAACAACTTCCTGTTTTCTGCTGATGATGCCTCTCCCTATACATCCCATATACCCAGAGCCTCCCTACTGCCTTCTCACATTGCTTGCTAACCTTAAGGTCATCTGATATGATTACCCCCAGGTCCCTTTCCTTTTTGTTGTTGTTACTACCTCCCACCCATTGTGTATTCTTCCCTGGGTTCTTGTTTCCAGGTGCATTATTTTGCACTTCTTTGCATTGAATCCTAGCTGCCATACTTCTGACCATTCCTCCAACCTTGCCAAGTCCCTTTTCATCCTTTCCACACCTCCTTGTGTATCAACCCTGTTGCAGATCTTTGTGTCATCTGCAAAAAGGCATACTTTTCCTTCCAGTCTCTCTGCAATGTCACTGATGAAGACATTAAAAAGGACTGGACCCAATACTGAACCCTGTGGTACCCCACTAGTAACCCCCTTTCTTCAGAGTGGACTCCATTTACAATTACCTTCTGTGTCCTGTTGTCCAGCCAATGTTTTACCCAGGCTACCACCCTGGGTCCCACTCCCAGGCTGGTTAATTTGACTATTAATCTTTTGTGTGGGACTGTGTCAAACGCCTTGCTAAAGTCTAGGTAGGCCATGTCCACAGCCCCTCCCTGGTCTACTACTTTGGTCACCCAGTCAAAGAAATCTATTAGATTCATCTGACATGACCTTCCTGCTGTGAACCCATGCTGTCTTGGGTCCCTGTGCTCCACTGGCCTCTAGGTACTCAACTATTCTTTCCTTCAGAGTGACTCCATCACTTTCTCTACAGAGGTCAGACTGACAGGTCTGTAGTTTCCTGCCTCTGTCTTGGTCCCACATTTGTGAAGGAATCACATCTGCCTTCCTCCAGTCCTCGGTACCACACCATCCTCCCCATGATTTATTAAAAGAGTAGCCAGTGGTTTCACTAGTTCCTCCTCAATTCTTTTGAATTCTGGTGTGAATTCCATCAGGACCCATTGCTTTGTCCACCTTCAGTTTAGGAGTTCTTGCAGAACCCTTTCTTCTGTGAAAGGACTGGGATCGACACCCCTCAAGAGTGCTTCTGTGATTGGATTGGCACTTCCCCTCCTCTTTTGTGAATACTGAGCAGAAATATTCGTTCAGTATTCCTGCTTTTTCACTGTCCCCCTCTGCCCACCCACCATTCATTCTATTCAGCCTCACTATCCCTCCCTTTGTCTTTCTACACTCACTGATGTACCTATAAAAGGTTTTATCCCCCTTCTTAACTGAGTTGGCTATCTTTTCCTCAGTTTGGGCCTTTGCCATTCTGACTTCCTTCCCTGCTTCCTTCTGCCTTAACTGGTATAGCTCTCTGTCCTGCTCCTTCTGTGTTTCCTTATACTTCTGGAATGCTGTCTTTTTCTTCCTGACTTTCACAGCCATCTCTTTTGAGAACCATAGTGGCTTTTTCTTTCATTTTGATTTTATTTGCTTCACACAAAGGCTTGTTGCCTCTGTGATGGCAGTTTTGATAATTCCCCATTGTTGCTCCACACCTCCTTCTAGCCTGTTTGCTAGTGCTTTTCTGAGGCACTCTCCCATCTTGCCAAAGTCAGCCCTCCTAAAGTCCAGTACCCTCACTTTTGTATGGCTTGACTCAAGAGCTGAGTTTAACGTGAACCACACTGTTTGATGGTCACTTGTCCCCAGATGGCAACCCACTTCTAGATCTGAGATCCTCTCACTGCCCCCGTTTCAGAGTATGAGGTCCAAGATTGCTCCCTCACGAGTGGGTTTCAAAACTAGCTGTCTAATGCCTGCCACCTGTAGGGCATCAAGAATGGCCCTGCTCTTGGATGTGGCTGCAGCAAATGTGCTCCAGTTAACATCTGGTATTCAGGTCTCCCATCAACAGTATCTCCCCTTTCTCTGCCATTCTAAGAATGCCTTCTATATCCTTGTCCATTCATTCCCCTGACATGGGGTCTGTACACAACCCTGTGCGGATTGTGGTGCCCTTTCCAGTCTCAAGGTGACCCACAGTGCCTCCTCTCTCCCTGTTTACTCTTTTGTTTAGTTGTTTTTATCCCTTCCTTTACATAGAGAGCTACTCCTCCCCCTCTTCTCCCCTGCCTGTCTCTCCTGTAGGTTATGTACCTTGGTATGTTAACATTCCAGTCATGGTTCTCTGTGTATGATGTTTCTGTGACTGCTACGATATCCAGGCATCCCTCTTCCATTAAGGCCACCAGCTCAGGGAGCTTGTTGCCCAGACTATGGGCATTGGTACTCATTACCCTCCATTTCCTGATGGCCTTACTCTCTTTTGCCCCACCCTGTCCTTCTTGCCTTTGTCACTTTCTCCATTTACCCCTGCCCTTCTCCCTATCAACTCCTCTATGTTGGTGTTTGCTGCACTTACTACCTTGATTATTTGGGGGGGCTAGGATTTTACTGCTTCTTTCCAGTGCCTCCCCCCTTGGCTGGTTTAAAAGCTTGCCAATGAAGCATTTAAACCTATCACCTAGGATCCTGGTTCCCTCCCAGACAGATGCAGCCCATCATGCCAGTATAAGCTTGCATCACTCCAGGTGGACCCCAGTCCCCAATGAAGCCAAATCCTGAGCTCCACATCAGTTTTCAACCACTGATTGAATTCCATGGTGCAGAACACCCTAGCCTCTCCTATGCCATAGATGGGTAGCACCTCCGAGAAGGTTACCGTGCGTGCTACTTGACTAAGGCCCCTCCCCAATTCCACAAACTCTTCCTGCACTTCTCTAATCCCTTTCTTAGCCAGGTCATTTGTCCCTAGGTGGACAATGACATCTAGCTCCCTCCCCTGTGCAGCTGCTCCGGCAATCCTGAGGATTCGCTCCCTGTCCCTCCAAGCCATGGTGCCAGGCAGGCTCCTTACCTCCCTCCCTCTCTCCTTCCTCCCCCAGTTCTACCTTCCTAACAATGGAGTCCCCCACCAGGAGTTGTTTCCTTCCCCTGCAGGGTCCCCTGCCACCCTCCTGTGGGTCTCCTTTGTGGAGGTTCCCAGCATCCTCCTTGGTCTCTACTGTGGGTACCTCCATAGAGGAACCACACTTTTCCAGAATGGCATAGGAATTGTGGAGAGGTACAACTGGAGGATGCACCTCTGTTCCACCACCCTCACCCTCCCTGAGCCCACTGTGGTCCAACCACTCCTCTTTCTTGGCAACCTCTGAGGCAACGGCAGTGGCACTGGTGGTCCCTGGATGGAAGAGGAGGTCCCACAAATCCTGGCCAACTCAGCCTGGAGATGAGCAACCTCCTCCCTCAGCCCAGAGAGGTGCCTGCAAATGGGACAACACCGCATTCTCCAGAACATCTCCAGGAAGACTGCTGCTCCACAGCCACTGCACTGCACCACTCCAATCATGTCTTATTTCTGGCCTCTTAACTGTTTGCAATCCTTACTCTTTCCTCTCTTTTTGTTTCTCTCTCTCCTTACTTTCTGCCTGTGTGCCCTTTAAGCTCCTGATTGTCCTGTTCTGAGACAAGAATATCCTATATTTCTCAGTAGACCACTTACTTGTTCAGAGGCAGACCTCCAGCAGCTAGAGGGGGCTGGAGAGCTACTCTTGCCCTTCTAGGATGGTGGGTCCTTGGTGGTTCTGTGATCACTTAGACTCTGAAGATGAATAATTGCATTTTGAACAACAACCATTGTTTTCTAGCTGATGTTACAATGTTACTATGTTACTTAAAGGGGACAGGAAAGCAATAATTGAGGTAAATACACATGTTCTAAATTATCCATGTGTCAATAAACTATTAAAAACCGGTAGTATTGTCATGTTTTTATTTTTGTTCTTTTGTTCTGTTTTACCTTGCTCATGCTGATTTGCCATTCCCCAGTGTTCTGCTGGTGCTAGAACTGGTTGTTGTGTGTGTGTGTCGTCATCTGCTGATGTCATTGTTTGAATGAACTTTATGCACCCCTGGTTCTCTGCATTACTGATTGAGTCTCCACATCAACTTTAGAGTGACAGAGATGGATAGTGAATGAGAGATTGACTAACTTTTCTTGTTGCTGACACAGTCTCTTCATCCATGGCTCCACCACTTCTAATGTAATGTATTTTGACCCATCAGAGAGCAGCAGTTAGAGAGAGTCAGAGAAAGAGAGTGTGTACAGGAGACCTTACAAAATAATACAGTTGCTGTCTCTGACACACATGAGCGTCCAAATAAATGAAGTTGAAAACATTTTTTAAAGCAGCAGCATTTACTTACAGGGCAAAATATTCATCATTTTTTTATCAAAATGTATTTCTGATATCATTAGATTCTTCTTCAGTGTATTTTCTCTCACATATTTTTTCAAGCCCATTGACAGCTAGTTTTGTAATTACCGCCAGTTACAATTTTTAAAAAATATCTTCTTCTGAACTTACCTGTTGAATGTACATGCATTTACACTGCTATTTCTAAGGATGATGGTACAGCATGTTTCTATCATAACCTTATTACGATAAAGTAAAGAGCACAGAAGTTTACCAAAATACAGTAGTTATTTATTTATTTTTTATGGAGGGCATGGCACAGGAGGTGAAACTTTAGAAAACAAACCTGTCAAACTTCACTATCTTCATTTAGAAATGAAATGAAAAAGAAAAAAAAATGGGTAAATTGACTTTTGCCAGAACATTATCGTCAAAAAAAACACAGTGACTAACTAGCAAATCTGCAGCTTTAAAAGGCAAGCACACAGTTCAAGTTTGCTGCTTATTTGAACAAGACAATTGCTGAATTATTGCCATGTACTGTGTATAAAAATAAACTTTTCTTTTGGCCTTCAGTTAAAAATGTCTTTCTTATAAACTGATACAAACGGAACTGTTTAAACCAAGTAAAGGGGTTGATTAGTGCCTTCCATAGCAGCAAAATGCGTGTTACATATGCTCAATTATCTTTATAATAACCTTGTCTTTGCCTTCTTAAAGGGGACAGAACATGTGTTTCACAATTGTTAGTTATATGACTGGATGTGTATCATACATAAGTAGTGTTCTAGTGTTTTTTATGTCCATCTTACACTACTTTCGTCATTTTATCAATTTTCCATTTATCCTGGTGGACTAGCCATAACACAGCAATCTGTAGTGTCTCGAGACATTGAATAAGCATAGACATCATTCAAGACTTAACTGCTTATGAGATCAATCTGCACCCTGATGTACACTGCGCTACATAAATAAAATTTTTACTGTACATTTTCATGTGCTGAACTGAAAGTGTTTCCACGTTTCAAATTATTCTTGTAACCTGTCTGTTGTGGAAATCTGTTGTCCTTTCTGAACTGTGACCCTGTTTGTTTGTCATTGTATTTGTACTGACCCGCATACTGTATATGCTGACTGCAGGGTTCTTTGCGTGTTCGCTGATTACCTTTCAGGATCATACCCTATCAGCCTTGTGATCATTGTTTGGTCTGTATTTGTCATATATGTTAGGAAAAAAGGTTTTAAAAATCCATCCGGCTTATATACCTGCACGCCTTGTTATTGTTAGTGTGAGACATTGCTGTTAATTCTGTCTGTTATGCTTTAGTAGTCAATGATCAATCTCTCCCCTTCCCTGATAGCATACTAATGCAAAAGAATTAAAAAATAATATTTTCCATTGAGTAGTGTCCCATCCCATACCATCCCAGTTAGCATACCCAATATTAATTTGTAATTTGCTGTAATGCAGTGTCCAGCCCTCATCCCCCAACACCAACCCAATAGTAAGAACTTTTATTACATAGTGCAGTGTCTTACCCTGGTTCACGATTACCATCCAGATACTAATATATTTGTTTAAATAGTGCAATGTTCCACCCCAGTCCCCGGACGCCCACTTGATACTGATGTCTTTAATCCGTAGTGTGTCCCACCCTGGTCCCTGATCACCCACTTGTTCTTGAGAA